>ML661892.1:280946-552197 GCA_007570785.1 Antilocapra americana | reverse complement strand
GAATATACAATGGAGAAAAGACAACCTCTTTAACAAGTGGTGCTGGGAAAACTGGACAGCCACTTGTAAAAGAATGAAACTAGATCACTTTCTAACACCATACACAAAGATAAACTCAAAATGGATCAAAGATCTAAGCATAAGACCAGAAACTATAAAACTCCTAGAGGATAACATAGGCAAAACACTCTGCTATAATCCAAAGCGGGATACTCCATGACCCACGTCCCAGAATATTGGAAATAAAAACATCTCTTCATTCTTTATGGAGCTATTTCTCCACTCTTATCCCATAGTATATTGGACATCTATCGAACTGGCGAGTTCATCTTTCAGTATCTTATCTTTTTGCCTCTTCATACTGTTCAGGGGTTCTCAAGGCAAGAATGCTGAATACTTTTTGCCATTCCCTTCTTCAGGGACCACATTTTGTCAGAACTCTCCACCATGACCTGTCCATCTTGGGTGGTCCTACGTGGCCTGGCTCAGAGTTTCATTGCGTTAGACAAGGCTCTGATCCATGTGATCAATTTAGTTAGTTTTCTGTGACTTTGATTTTCATTTTTTCTGCCCTGTAATGGATAAGGATAAGAGGCTTGTGGAAGCTCCCTGATGGGAGGGACTGCCTGTGGAGGAATCTGGGTCCTGTTCTGATGGTTGGGGCCATGCTCAGTAAATCTTTAACCCAATTTTCTGCTGATGGGCTAATGGCGACCTCTTCCAAGAGGACTTACACCACAAGCCGGGCCTCCCAGGTCTGCTGCAGCCAGAGTCCCTGTTGCTGTGGCAAGCCACTGATGATCCGTGCCTCCACAGAAGACACTCAAACACTGAAAAGCAGGTCTGGTTCAGTCTCTGTGGAGCCTCTGGGTCCTGGTGCACACAAGGTTTTGTTTGAGCCAAGCATCTCTGACAGGTCTTGGGTTTTGATTGTAAACATAATTTCGCCTCTCCTTCTGTCTTGCTGGGGCTTCTGCTTTGTCCTTGGACTTGGGCGTCTTCATTCGGTGGGATCCAACATCCTCCTGTCTATGACGGTTCAGCACTGAGCTGCAGTTTTGGGGTTCTCACAGGAGAAGACGGGCACATGTCCTTCTACTCTGCCGTCTTGGAGCAAAGTGAAGACTGCCAAGTATGACACCAGCCAGCCTTCTTTTTTCACCTGCGGAAACTACTGTGGGGCCGATTATGGGCGCTGGTCTTGACCACCTGGGTGACAAGGGTTACACTTACAAAAGGATGTGGATCAAGGTCAGGCCCAATGGCTCTCTCAGAATTCTAGCAAGAAAATGAAATTACAGTTAAACTCTTACGAGGTTTTGGATTTTAAAATTTTCACATCGACTGTTTTGCCCATTTATTTTTATATATGCCTGTAAGTTTTTGACCCTCCATTGAAGTACACCCTTGCTAGTTATATTGTTTTCTTCCCCTGAAGGCCACAACGAGTGCTTATTTTTCATGAGGGTTGAATGGCTTTTTATCTCATAACCACAGACTGCTGCCACTGAACTCTTGCTTCTTGCCTGCACCCTATTGCTGGGCAAGATTAACCTGTAAGATATACTGACTGCTGTGGCTTTTCTAATAGAACTAACTCTCTTTGGTAATAACAGTTAGACCCCTCCGTGGCCATGAAAAGCAAACCCTAGGAGGATTTTCCAAAAGGCTTTTTCACTTGACCAGACCCTATGAATGAGGCCTAGTGGATGGATAGCACATGGGTTCAAGTGCTGTTTCCATGGATCTGACCATCCTTCTCTTCCTGGTGTCTGGAGGGATGCCCTCTCTTCCTGGTGTAGGGAGGGATGCTCCTTACAAATGGAGATGCCTTTAGAAATGTAAATGTCTCTTACAGAAGGATAACTTCTACTTGGTTTTCAGAGCTTTTCCTATGTATATGGTTTCTTAAAAATAATCAGCTAAAAATAATCCTTATGCAAGACAGGCATATTTTGGGGTGGTATAGTCTGTCCTCTTTCAGCAGGAGGAAAAGCCCCAGATTCATCTTTCTGGCCATTGCCTCACTGATATTTTGCCACATATGAGGCAAATGAGGAAATGTCTGTTATTACAAATACAGCCATAGCATGGGAAAATGCACAAAAGCAGATCAACAAAGTTTACTCTTTAGTTCACAATCTACTAACCTATGGGACTTATCTCAAAACAAATTTGCTGGAGCCAACCAGAAAGCATAGAACGCTGTTCTTAAAGACCTTTGGCATCGTGTAATTATTATTCATTTATTCACTTGTTTTTTATTTATCTCCCTTACTGGGTTGCAAGCACTAAGCCAGAGATTTTCATAGTAGAAGCACTTGAGTTGGAAAAGAATTCTGATTCCTAGTCCCTATTCCAAAACAATTCAAATTCCTAACGGTACAACCCCGATGTTGGTATTGTTTAGAGTGTAACCAAACATAGGTTCATACACTCACAGTTCAACAACCAATAAATTGAGGGGCAAGTTTCAGTAGAAAAGAAAGATACAGAAAAACCCCTGCAAACAAACAAGTTCCAATCCGAGAGCACATTTGTAAGTCCAACAAAGTTAGGTTAGGCATGCAGATAGCAAAGTCACCTGTATAGTACTGTGCTGTAATAGGTCTCTAATACTTTCCACACAAATAATACATAAAAGACAAGCACAAAAAATAAAACATTTTTAGTCTTACAGTACAGTACCTTGAAAAGTTCAATAGTACAGTGCAACAGCTGGTATACAGGGGTTGTCATAGGGTGAACAGGCAGGAAGAGTTATTGACTGCTGGAGGTGGGAAATATCAGAGCTGAAGGATCATCAGCAATAGGAAACAGAGGGCAAGCTACAATTTCACTCACACCTGATATTGATGGTTCCAGTCCATTGCTGGAACCAGATTGCGCATTCACAGCTTTGAAAGTCGTCACCTTGAAGGTTCATATGTAGGGGACCTACTGTACTTTATTCAGAAAAGCTGGCAATTTGGAGAGATGGTGGCCTTCTCTCGGGAGACCAGCTGCAAAGATTCTGCTCAGCCATTAACAGTTTTTTAAAGGGAAATAGGAGAAACTATCTCAGTTCATCATTAGGGCAGAAGGTAATATTCTTCATCAGTTTTCCATTGAGTGCAAACCTGCTGACTTATCCTGATCTTTGGAATGATGTCTTGCTCACATGGTCTGTCTGCAATTGGGTGTCCTCTTGCCCTCACGGTCCATCTGCCATCACTGAGGGGAAGCTAGGGGTTGAGAGTCAGTCATTGTTTAACTGCCTAATTTTTATTCTTACTCCTTCTAATAGAGGAAAGGAATCAACAGGTTAGGTAAGGTATTATGTATATTTAGTAAATCAGAAATCAGGAGCTAAGTTAACTGTTGTTTTATGATCTCATTTTTTATGATTAAGGTTTAAAGAAAACAGGGGCAATCAAAAAAAAAAAAAAAAAAGAGGCAGAGGAGCTGCTTACAGAAACGTGCCTGGTGATTCCAGGGTATAGAGAAGGTTGAATGGGTTCCAAGGGGACAGGCACCATGTCACAAACCCTCATCACCAGATGCACTCTAAGTATTGTAAATTCTGAAAACATGCCTTGCACATCAGTGGATACTAAGTAAAAATTGTGTAAGTGGATGGCTAGAGAGATGGAAGAATAGGTGGGTTGAGTAAGGGAATGAATGGAAAAAGTCAATGGTTGTAAGTTACTAGAGTGAAGTTCTTAGGGTAGTTGTTATCAGATCATTGTTTACAGTTGACCTGATAATAGGTGAGAGTCGACATACCACTGTGCCAAAAAAAGATCATTAGGGTTTTTAGATAAGTATATGGAAAAGTAAACAGCAAACTACAGGAGGTACACATCATCCAGAAGTGAAATTTACTCTGCTTTCCTTAATGTGACATTAATCTCCTGTCTTGGCACACTCCCATCTCTTACCAAACAGGCAGCCGTTACATCAAAGGTAATGGTTCACTATTATTTCTTCAGTGAATCATGTTTGTCTGAAGGAAGTAAAGATAACAAAGAGGAAATTATAGTTTGTGTGAGGTGATATGATTGCTTGTAAACCAAGCAATAAAACAGAAGAGTATACAAGCGATTGAGGATTCTGTCTTTGTCCACCAAATACAGAAAATGTGCAGAGTGAGCAGCTTATGCCCTAGTCACATTTTAATTGGGGGTAGGAGAAAAATGCTGAAGCATCTTCTACACCTGGGCAGCCCACAGTTTTCTTGTTATTAGCATTGATTACACCCCCAGATAACTCTGTGGGCGCCAGTGCAGTGCTGTGCACACCAGTGTTGATTCCAGCTCTTATCACGTAAAGGCACAAGCAAGTCTGTGTTGATACAGAAAGTAGAAAGTAGCATTGTAGAGGGTTTCTGTTGAGTGACCGAGTACTACTTTTTCCCTATGTTACTTAGATGTCAGAAGAGATTATCGTGTCCCCTAGTACCTACGTAAGAGTGACTGTTGAAAAACTCCTTTTGCCAGATTGAGCAAAATGTATTGTCCTTCCTAAAGAATTTCCTTCTAGTTTTGTGATCACCTCTGACTTTGGCTTTTTATTCTGTGAATGTGTTCAGTTTAAGACTAAGAGCTACCACAAAACCATATGCTCCTTTTGTGCAAATTGGAGACACTTCCTCAGGTCAATTCTATCTGTCAGAAAATTGTGACAATACAGTGATTTTTAAAGAACAAGACACCTGTTGCATGTACTAGAAAATTGTTTATGCCAAGGATGTGAACCGCCCCTCCATACACATATACACATGTGCTTTACCTGGATAACTATGTTTGAGCCCCTAAGTGCCTCTCACTGTCCTGCTCAAGCTATCTGTGTAAAAGCACACTAATGGGAACATGGATCACAGTATTTTTTTTATAAATTTCCATCAAAAAGATTTACACAAAGCTCTGGTGTATACAGAAGATTTTATGAAAGTTATGCAAAAGGAAAACAATCTAAAATTCAATAGTAAATATTCTCATTCCCAAAATTCTCTAGGCCACGTTACCTGGTCCTCTCTTTTCCCTTCTTTCTCTCTTTCTTTGGTCTCTCCACTTTGTACTCCAGCCCCTTAGATACCTGGATCGTTTCTAATGCCTATAAGTTTAGATATCTTTTGGATAACTCATGTTCCTACAAACCCATACCCTCAGGGTCTTATTTTTTCCATCATGCCCAAAGAGAATTCCTTCCCTAAGATAAATTCTTGGGAAGGCATTAAGAATTTGTCTTTAAATCTTACTACAAATATTTAAACTAGAATGAGTAGTTCAGTATGGTAGCTGGTTTCCATCTAGTAAACATTTTGTAGGCTGCAAGTAAAAAGAAATCATTAAAAGAGAAAAATTCGTAAGAGCTGAAGATGCATATGTTCCTTGTGTATGAACTGGTCCAATTTTCTCAGGTTATAAATGGGGAAATCTAGGCCTAGAAAGAGAGAGTGACCTGCCTCAAGTCACACAGCTAAGTGGGGTGGTCAGTCCTGGAAACAAAGTCTCGTAATTCCCAGGTCTGGGAACTTATTAGTACTCTACCAGCTCTGACAGCATTTCATTTGTAATTTCTAATCAGCCTGTTATTATGACTATTAGAATCTTGACATTAGAGTCAGGCTCTCCTAGCACTATTACTTGTTACCAAGGACTTAACTCCTCTGAGTTTCTGTATTCTCATTTGCAAAATGGGAATGCTAATACCAAATGTAAGAAAATCCAGAATGCAATGCATTGTATTGGGTTTAGAAGGCTGTTGGTGTTTTAGAGTCATGTGCTTTATCCACTCAACTAGTAAGCCTTTCTTAGAAAGGCTTTGAATGCAAAGATGGTTAAATCATGTTCCCTGTCTCAGTGAATTGCCTGCTGAATTCAAAATTCAGCTCTATAACGGGCCTAGGTAAAAGCTTTGTAATAAGTTTATGAACTGAGAACACAGATTAAAAGTCATGTGTTATGTGTCTCAAAGGTGAGTAGGAAATCACCAGAAAGAGAAGGTAAAAGCAACCCATTAAGGAGAGGTAGCATCATTTGGTACAGCATGGAGACATGAAAGCACATGCATGGGATGTTGGAAGTGTGATGAGATGTCAGTAGAGTCACTCTTTGAGAAAAAGAGTGACAGAAGATGATGCCAGAGGGGCATATTAGGGATGGATGAAAAATCTTGAATGAGGTGACAAAAAATTTGAATTTTTACCTATAGATAAAGGGGAGAGCAAGCAACTGCAAAGTAAAATAATTGCTGTTCTATTAATTACTACAGTGATTTTTTTTCAATGATTAACATTTCACTGTTAGCCATGTTCTTGATTAATTCTCAACTTGGGATTACTAGGGGAAAATACTCTGGTGCTAAGCTATCTACCTAAAATCAATTACCTCAAGTGAAACAGCCAAACCACATGCTGTCATGAAAGTGAAAATATAATCTTACCAGTCTTTTATTTAATTTTGAGGGCTTGCATTGTGAAGGAGTTCACTGTAGCTAAAATAACATGTTTCCTGCCACTGGATTTAATGAAAACCAACTTTAAATGTGTATAAAAAGAGTGAAAAGCTAGGTATATTTTCTGTCTGGTGCATGTATCAAGACATTAGTTAGTGCAAATCAAATATAGAGCTTGTTGCCAACTTTTATGAAGATATCTAATTTTTAAAAGATAATATAGAATGTCAGTTTAATTTAAAAAATAACTGCAGTGCCATGGCTATAATGGTGTAAAAACATGGGTAGTAAGTTTGTAGATCTTTTGTTACTGAGAAATAAAATGCTGTGTTTTCTTATAGGATGTGGTAAGCACACGAATATTTCTCAAATAAGATTATAGAAAGCTTCTGTAGAAACATACATATTGAATAGCTTCTACTGTGGGTGAGTAGCAAGAAGAGGATTCTTTTGAAACATTCATGCTGGAACAGTGAAAAAAGTAAACAAGAAATTGTTGACTTTTGCCTTACCCCAGTTCTCCCAAATCAAATTGCACAAGTTCAAAAATCTTTTTAGTTCCTGCCAAAAAAGCAGTATCTTCAGGCTATACAATAACTGATTTAGAGTTGACCACAGTGACCAAGTTAAAGAAAAATAAGGCAATATAAGCAAGCGACATTAAAGCACTAGGAAGAACGTTAATTGGAAATGTAGAGAGAAACCAGCATGTCCACCTGTGATGAGAGACAGAGGACATCATGTGATCAGCAGGGACTGGGGTCTCTATGGCTTTGAGGCATTAGGGGTCAAGGACTGGGTGAAACTTAGTTTTACACTTAATAGTGACTCTGAGTATAGTATCAGCTCCCAGGGTCTCCAAAACATCAACACAGGAGGTGTCCATGAGCACAGTGGATTGATGGGTGACTAACAAGGGTGATGCCAGTGTTTCCCTTCCCCATGCCCCATTTACATGAGAAGCTTAACTTGGAATCCCCAAAAAGCAAAAATATTAAAGCAACTGAGCCTTTTAGTGCAGGAGGTAGATACCAAAACTATGATAAAATATGAGAGGAAAAGCCATGTTTCTCTAAGAGCAGGAAGTGGGAGTATCTGAGTGAATAATAGCCAAGCAAAAGTTTTAAAGGGAGTAATGCTCAACTTATCAGGATGTGTTACCCGATAAGTGTGGTACCAAGAGAACTACAATAGAACATGGGAAATATCTGAAGGTGGAATTGTTCATTCTATAAGATTGTAATGAGTTGATAAGCTCTTTGAGCTAGTGAGAGAGACACACACCTTTCCATCAAAGACTTCATCAATGCCCTCCCTTTTGCCTCATTTATATTTTTTGTGGAACTTAAGCATCACTTTCTCAGGCCCCACCCCAGGCCTTGAGCTCCCACAGCCCCCACATTTCTCCTCCATTTCTCCAGAGCATTGACTTCCAATTCCTATTGCACATTCACTTTTAGGCTTGTTTATTCATGTTTCTAATCCTGATTAGCCAAATGCACTGTGAAGGCAGAATCATTTTCTTTCTTTTTTATCCCTAATGTCTAATACAGTGCCTAACACATAATAGTTATTCAATAAGTACTTGTTGAATGACAGATAAACAGGTGAGATTAAATCGGAGCCAACTTGTCCAGTAAACTCTAAGAGGAGATAGGTAATGCTGCAGACACAATTGTATTTTTGCTGATGAGAGAACCACTCTCACCTTCATTGTGCCTGATTTGGGTCTAAATGTCTCAACTCAAAAAGCCCTATTCCCTGGGAATTTAATTAATGAGAACCACAAGTCAGCACTTGGGAATCATCTAAGCACCTGCAGAGAACCCTGAGCTCTGGACTACAAAGACCTGAGTTGAGACTCTAGCTCTGCCACTTTATTAGTCATGTGATCTTCTGCAAATCACCTACTCTCTTGGATGCTCACTTACCTTATCTCTAAAAGAACAATCATAGCAGATTCAACTCGTCAGGCATCCATGAGGTTTGGTAAGCAAACCAAAGCATAGACACACAGAAATATTTAATTATCCTTATTCAAGGGAAACTTTGGAGAGTTTAAGTTTGAGTCAGTGAAACCACACAGAAAGAAGAGACCAAATGGTAAAGATGACAATGCAGTGAATTCTAACTCGTGTGTTTAGTTATTAATTGTGTCCAACACAAACCGTAAGATCTGTAACCCAGGGGTAAAATTTGTTTACTATCATGTGCACAGGGCTTGGCACATAGTAGGTCATTAGTAAACTTGGATGGATGGATGAATAAATAAGTTCCCAGGTAGAACATTATTACTTGCCCCACTGTGTTCTAGTTAAAGTATTTAATGATATATACTAGAGTACTAGTTAAAATGTTAGTTTGAACACCTCGAAGGCTATGCTAGAGTTCAGACCATCAAGGCTTAGCACTAGAAAGGGTGGTGGCATTTTAGGTGAAAGAGGATGGGAGAGGTGATGAAGTGGCAATGCTGTGACAAGAAAGAAAGCTGGTTAGTGTGCACTTCCCAGGGCCATGGCCAGATGCTTTACATGGGAAATAAATAGTCTTTGATGCCCTGACCTCTGTTTTCTTTTCCTGTACTATGGACCCCAGCTAAGGTGAATTATTTCCAGATTGTCAAATTCTTTTTCAACCCACTTGATCTTTCACCAGTCCTCTGCCTGGAATACTTCTTGTCCTCTTTTTGCATAACTACTCCTTATTCTTTGGGTCTGAGTTCAGACAACATCTCCTCCTATAAGGTTTCTCTGAACCCTCAAGCTAGTTTGTATTTAATACAATCATAGTAATTGTTCTGTGTTGTGTTTCCATGCTGAAATTTCCTTCCCCTGGGTAGGCTGAGGAAAGACAGGGACAGCCTATGCCTCATTCACAAAACTTACCAGCCTCTAGCATATATTAGTATTTATTGAATGAATACCATCATTCTAAGTTGTGACACCTAAAAGAATCATAGTAATGTGTCGCTAGAGAAATAGGAAGCTTGTCGGGGATGGTTGGGGCTTGAGGCTGAATAATCGGAGTTTTTCATTTTCTTTGAAGTAACAGCACCAGATGAGTAAAAATTCATAGGAAGCAGTGGAACTGGGCATGAAAGAGAGAAGGCCGGGCTAGAGCGGATGGCATCTCAAGAGAACAAAAAGTGAAAAGACAGGCACATTCAGGGACCAGAAGGAAGAAAAGGAACTGACAAAGGAGCTAAGTTACAGAAACCAAGAAGGAAGAAAAATGTTTCTCAAAGGAGTAGATGTGCTCCAGCCCTGCAAGTGGAATTTTGAAAAGCCCTTAAAGCACAGGACAGATGCTGAAAGGAAGTGGGTGGGGACACCTGTTTAGGGCACTCCAGCGAGGGAGAAGGTGGGCTGGAAGAGGACTCGCATGGGCTGCTTGGCAAGGGCAGCTATCGCCGATACAGGTTAGAACTGTGCCTTGGAAAGGCAATGACAATAGGGAGATGGAAGATGGCAGAGGAAACACGGAGGGAGGTGGATCTGACGTGGAAAGTCATTGGTGTTATTATGTTTTGTTGCTAAATCTTTGGCCCTTATGCCGCTCTGCTGCAGGGAAATGGGCTTAGGCACTGTGCTTGGCAGGATGCTCTAGCGGTTCCCAAGCATTTGATGAAGCATCCCATGAAGTGGTTGGAGAGGAGGGGAAAGGGCCATCATGAATATCCTTGCTTTACAGCTCCTAGGAATTTGGCTGTTTCCGTATCCACAGAACCACCTGCTTGCCTATGGGCTGCCTTGGCCCACTTCCTAAGTTTCCTTCAAGCGTGCATGCTTTGTCAAGAAGGTTATAGTACAGTTGGGAAGACAACAGGGGTACTGTCATTTCCTTTAGTGTCTTGGCAGTAACCTCTATCCATAGCAGCTACTTAACGAATGTTTATTGAAGTTCAGTCAAGCTGGGCTGATGTTCTTTGATGCTACGAGGCTTGACTCTCACACTCTTTCTTCTAAGCGGGTGAAAAACACTTCAGAAAGAATATTACTCTTCCATGAATTACTAAGAAGAGTGACAGTTACATACTGATCACTGTGCACAACACTTTACATACATTTAACAATCAAAATGATGCTATGGGTTAGGTACTATTTTTAACCCCATTTCATTGATAGGGAAACAGAGGCATGGAAAGGCTGAGGAATTTATTAATCCAGGTCATGCTGCAAGTTAAGTGGTTCATTTGAGCTTAAACATTTGTCTAAATCTAAAGACCACTAGGCTAGACTGAGCCTCAGATGTCCACTTCTCTCTCAGCACCTCCATAAGGCATGTAACCAGGGAATGTTAGGGCCATAACAGTCACCTGTAACGCACTACTTTCCTACCTGTTCCCTTGTTTACCCTGAAATCCTGCTAGAAGCCAGAGTTGCTGGAATAATTAGCACAGACACCACCTTTCTTGGCAGGAAAGGTTAGTATCTAGTCCACCATGGGACTCAACTCTTCATCCTGTAGAAGGATTCCTACTGAACCCAGGATAGCCACAGTCCTTGGTACAGAGTTTCCCCAGTTGATAACAAGATTGTAAGTGTCCAGGAGACAGAGCTGTGGCTGATGACTCAACTTGCTTTAGATCCATCAGATGATTTGAGCATGGTACTTTTAGGTTACTGGTTTCACTCCTTTGAGTAACTGGGGTTGGTTCTGCCTAAATCTTGGATCCACTTTGCTTTAGGGAATTCTGTGGACAAAGCCAAAGCTACAAAGAAGTTGATCTTGAGGAATTCCCAGGGCCAGTCCTTAAAACTGACCACTTCTTCTCATTGTGAGCCTCTGTCAGGATTTCACAGCTGCGGCTGTGACTTATTGACTTGTCTGATTCCCTCCGGGCGCAGTCCCATTTTTCAAAGCTATCCCGTGCTCTGAGCGGGCTCTTCACACAGTGGCCTTCCATCAGGAGCCCCAGCTCCAGCAATCAGCAGCTCCAGAGGCACCCAGACCTTACAGACACTGCAGTGATCATCCACATAGACGAACAGTGGATTTAGAGAAATACACTACAGTGACAAAGTGAGAAGACTAGTAGAGAAGCAGAGCAGAGGCTGCAGAATGTGGTGCCAGAATTCCAGGAAGTTAAGTCCCATGGCGGTAGCACTTGATAAGGCTGTAGCATCTCAGTGTTTCCCTCTCAGCCAGCAGCAGGAATTGGCATTTGAACCAATGGAGCGTTGCCAGGGTCCAGCCCCAGCAGGTTCGGGGATCTTGAGGGATGAGTGGCGTCAGGGGAAGAACTGAGCTGAGTCAATGTGTGGTGATGGAGCAGTCTCTCTCTTTATTCTTGTTAGTTTACAGTATTATAGCCAAAAAAACATCCCCATTACATCACAATTATTCTGTACAATCTTTTGTTTTCTGCCTACCATCAACAACTTTAACATTAAGCTCATTTTCCTTGTAAAAGTTCGGATTTCTGCATAATTAGACCTAACAATAGTGTTTACCATTTGAATGTCTCCAGCATACTTCGGATAAGTACATCAATCTAAGTAGAAAGGTTACATTTCTTTTAGGTGCAACTATGTACAAGCTAGAGGGGGGCTTAAGCTTGAAACTGTTTTATTCTATTAACCTATTTTGATTCTTACAAGGAAAGAGAAAAGAGGACAAAGAGACAGTTTAGCAGCACTGCTTTAACAATAAAACCCTATTAACCTTATAACTACTAAAATGAATTCCTATGTCTACACTATCCTAAAGCAATCAATATCTCCAACTATGCTGGCCACAGTTATGAGCATTCCTAAGTCCCATTCCAGCCTGGTTTCTTCAAGGAAGGGAGCCTCCTCCATGGGGTGGTAGGGGGAGTGGGATGTGGAAAGGAGACCCGAGTACAAGTCCTTCTGGTGGTGGCTTTGCCATGACCCCCAGAGAACTCTTGGTAAACTCCCCAGTAACTAGTAGGAATAGTAATCTATTTAAATGTCGCTTATTCCTCCTTTGTCCTCGGGAAAGGGAATCTGCCTTCCCGGATCCTCTGAGGGAAATAAGGTCTGAGGGAATTATCGTAGGACGAATTTTTTCTAACTGGGACTGACATACTGACATGAGCATTAACAGAACTTCCCAAGAAAAATACCAGGAGGGGCCTTGCCTTGGGATGCCCCAAAGGAAAATCCACTTTGCAGTTTCCTTCTTAGTCTCGTGACTTTGTCATCCGAGTGAGGGGGCATCCTGACGGCTCCTGGCAGAGACGTGGTCTCTGATCTGGACTGAAGCAGTCCAGAAATCAGAGTTACAAAGACACATTCAAGTGAAACAAACTTGCCTTTGCGTCTTTCAATTGCCTTTTGTTTTCTTTCTTCTTTAGAAACCATTTAGCAGGGGTCATGAAACAGAATATCCAGAAGGAGGGAGGGGAGTTGTTGACTGGAGGTGCATTCTGTCACTGAACTGAAGTGCTCTTGGAGGTTCTTTTTGCTCAACTTTGCATGAACCCCAACTGTCTCTGTTATCAGAGCTGCACAGTGAAGGAGACAGCAGCTAATGTGTCTGGTGAAATCGTAGGCCTCAGCCAGGGAAATAAATATACAACCCTTGCATTCACTGAGCCCTCTTTCCCTCTGCATCAACTTGTGTCATAAATCACTGTTCACTGACAGTTGTGTTGATAGGAATTCAAGCCTGATTCCAGCACCAGGGAAGCATGCCATTCCCATAGTGCCTGTGACCCTGGGCCTTGCCCCCCAGTCTGATCACCTTGTTACTGCCTGCTGGAAGAAGGAGAGGTGATACCCTCTCCTCATCACAGAACTAGTTCCCAGATATGCACTTGAATACCTTCGTGACCAGGAGATTCACCCACTGTAGGATGCTCAAGAAATCGTGCTGACATCTGTCCCCCTCCACGTCCCCCACCACATACATACACATGCACACACACACACACACACACACACACACACCCCTCACCATCTTGCTGCAGAACAAGAAGAGCTGCAGAACACTTCAGCGTTGAATTGCCTTGATAAGTTTCTTTTGAACACTTGCTATTTTTAGCAGAGTGGCCAGCCTATATAAATGTTTGGTATTTAAATCTTTGTTGAACGAAAAGTTAACCTAATGGATTTTATCTGTTAGGCTGTTGATAATGAATTTTCAAAGGTATTACCTTGTTTAATCTTCACAACAAAAATAGCAGCTACTATACCTGTTCTCCAACTTAGGATTCTCCAGTAGTGGACAAGAGAAACACACTCTGACTTACTTACCTGAAAGACTGTTTTTGGAAAGGATTTCAAAAAGCTTCCAAAATCAGCAGAAGGCTAGCAAATGAGGCCCGAAGACAAAGAACTAAGGTGGTGTTAGAAGTTCAGAAAGAAGATATCCTGGAAAGAGGATGAGTAGGACCAGGAAGCCACCTAGGATGGACATACTCTACCTGGTTTCCATCCCTTTGTCCTTCTGCTTAAGAGTCATATTTCAGCCAGGTGTACTGGTTATCCTAGTCGCCACAGCTACCACTTGCCTCAGGGAGTATGCACCTCAGATTACAGCTCCAATGAACTTTATTTGGTGAGAAGAAAATACCAAAAGGAACTCAGGGTGCTGTGAGAAAAGGAAAATAGATTCTGGGCAGCCAAGCAACCCATGAGTTCTGCCATATTCCTTTACAGGCAGGAACACCAAAGCTCACAGTTTGTTTCAAAATCACACACATGGTGCCTTAAAACACGACTCATACCTGTGTTTTCTATCTATTCTCAAATTCTACATCCTTTCCTCTATAACACATACAATATGTTCATTTTGACTTCAAAACGAGGCACTAAATGCAATGTATACCCTACATTCGCTTCTAAATAGAAAAAGGACATAAGGAGAAATTAGTAAAACCAAATATACTGACTATAGTTTAGTTGATAGTAATTAATTGGCGTTAATTTCTTAGTCTTGACAAGTGCAACCTGGTTTTATATTAATAAGATGTTGATGTTAGGGGAAAGTGGCTGAAGGATATGTAGAAACTATCCTTACTATTTTTACAATTTTTCTCTAAATCTAAAGTTATTCCAAATAGAAAATGTTTTTAAAATATCAGGTATATAGCTCTCCTCAGCTTCTTTGGGACACAGTGACACACGTTTATCAATAGCCTTTTAGACACAGGGTATAGTAGAATTCCCCAAACTCTCAAAATCTTAGCCTCTGTACCAAAGGAGGAACTATCCAGGAAGAGCAGTAATTATCACAGAAAGGAATTTGATGACTGGTATCATACTCAAATACCTGATACATGAAGCTCCAATACTTTGGCCACCTGATTCAAAGAACTCACTGGAAAAGACCCTGATGCTGGGAAAGACTGAAGGCAAAAGGAGACTGGGATGACAGAGGATGGGATGACAGATGATGAGATGGTTGGATGGCATCACCGACTAGATGGACATGAGTTTGAGCAAGCTCTGGAAGTTGGTGAAGGACAGGGAAGCCTGGCATGCTGAAGTCCATGGGGTTACAAAGAGTCAGACACGACTGAGCAACTGAACTGATCATACTCAGAAAGCTTGGAAGAGGCAAAGAAATTTGAGGGCAGAGTTCAGGGAGAGGTGGTATTTGAGTTGGTCATGAAGGGATGGTGAAATTTGGGTTTCTAAAGAGAGGGAAGAATGGACCATAATCTCTGGATCAAGGAGAGAATAGACTGAGATAGTGAATGAGGTAGGCAAATGGAAGACTGTTCAGACTGAGAATTTTGGATAGCCTCCTCTCTGTTGTAGTTAATTGAAGTCCTCAGAGCTGTTTTTGGAAAGGATACTCTAACTTGATGTGTAGGATAAATTCTGAGTAGAGAAGCAGGAGGTAGGAAATATGATGGGAAGGTGACTCAAAACTCAAGAAATAATTCAAATCAATTCCATGTCTGGTGGGGAGAGGGAAGGAGCAAGATAGAGGAAGGGGATTAAGAGATACAGACTACAATGTTTAAAATAAGTAAGTAGCAAGGATATATTGTACAGCACAGGGAAATATATAGTCATTATTTTGTTTAAACTTTAGATGGACTATTATAATCTATGCATGTGTGCTCATTTGCTTAGTTGTGTGATCCCAACAAGATCTCAAAGAGTTGAGATCTTCAACTCTGTGACCCCATAGATTAGCCCCTCAGGCTCCTCTGTCCATGAGATCCTCCAGGCAAGAATTACTGGAGTGGGTTGCCATGTCTTCTCCCAGGGAATCTTCCTGACCCAGGGATCAAACTTGTATCTCCTGCATCTCTTCAATTGGCAGGTAGAGCCTTTACTAGTGAGCCACCTGAGAATTCCATAGTATAATCTATAAAAATATTGAATTACTGTGTTGTACACCAAAAACTAATATAATGTTTTAAACCAACTGTACTTTGATTTAAAAATCATCACACTAAAAAATATTCTGTGTCTTAAGCAGTAGAAATGGTCACTACTGAAATCCTTTGTTTCCAAAACTGTCTGATAGATGCTATTATTCATGGTGGACTAGAGAAGCAAACTGGATGTGGAAGCTGGCATATTGCTTGTAGTTGTCTGTGATATTTTGGTAAAAGATAATCATCCCTTTCATCATATCAAACAGCTGTTAGCATTTTCATGTTTAAAAATATATCATTCTTATTTAAATGCATATTTAAAATGTACTATCTGTCAGGCATGGTCCTAAATACTTTACAAATATTAATTTGCTTATTCTCATATTTTTTACTCTTAAGATGTAAGTACCATATTAGCACTCTTCTAGAGTTGAGGAAACCAAGGAGCAGGGAGGTTTGATAACTTATTAAGATCTCAGAGCCAGTAAAGAGCTGAGATTCTGGCCCTGGCGGCCTGGCTTGAGACCTTGCTCTTAATCAGCACCCTATTTTGGTTTTGTTTTATTATTTATAAGTTGTCATTAAAACAGATGATGCTGAAATAGCAGTGAGGCTAGAGAAGAGGAATGAATAGGAGAGACTGTATTTGGAGAAGATAAACAAGATGGCAATTCCTTGAATACAGCTGGGATGAAAGGAAAGAAAACCAAACGGTGACTCTTAAGCATGTGGGTCTTGCAACTGAAGTTTCATTGGAAAATAAAGAGAAAAAGAGATTGCTCAGGGGGATGAAGCAGGGTGGCAAAAAATAGATAAGCTTGAGTGTATATGCTGGTGAGTTGTTTACAGAGAGACGCACAGCAAGCAGTTAGACTTTTGGGAACACTGCTCAGATACGAAAGCCATCTGCTTCGTCATGACAGTTGGTGCCATAGGAGTAAAAGTTATTGTCAGGAAAACCATTATAATTAGAAGACATGTCTATTTCATTAACAAGTGCCTCTTTTTATGAAGAAGAAGAGCTTGCAATCAATAGAGATAGGAAGAAATTTCAAAAGTGCATGAAGGAGAAAATATGTGTTTAATGCAGAAAATATGCCAAACAAAGTGAGGATCAAGAATGGTACATTGCAGCGACTTCCCAGGTGGTCTGGTGGTTAAGATTTTGCTTTCCAATGCAGGGGGACATGGGTTTGACCCTTGGTTGGTGAGAAAGATCCTACATGCCAAAAAAACAAAACATGAAATAGAAGCAATATTGTAACAAATTCAATAATCACTTTAAAAAAATGAAATTTAGGGAAATAGGATGAATGCTAAAGCCAGAAGGTTAAGGTTGTGGCAGGATACTTTTTGAAGGTCAAGATGGGGCCCAAATTGCTATTATAAGCAGATAAGAACTGTAATGTCCACTAAATTTAAATTAAGATCAAGTAAAATTAAAAATTCAGTTCCTCAGCCACATTAGGCACCTTTCAAGTACCTAGTAGCTACATGGGCTGCTCTGATGGACCACAGAGAGAGCATTCTCATTACAGGAAGTCCTTTGTGCAGAGTTCAGCTAAACTAAGGGTCGAGAGACTTTCTGTAAAGGGTCAGATAGGAAATATTTTAGCGTCTGCAGCCCACATGGTCTCTGTCACCAGTACTAAACTCTGCCATTAGAAAGTTCAAGAACAAATACGCTCCCCAAAAACATTATTATCGGACAGTGATATCTAAATTTTAAATGGTTTTCATTTCATTACATGTCATTCTTTTTTAGATTTCAGTTTAACCATTTAAAACTTAAAGCCTATTCTTAGCCTGTGTGTCGCACAAATGCAAGGGTCAAGTCAGAGTGCGCCGATAGGCTGCAATTTACTGCCATCTGACTAGAGCCGTGTGGATCTCAGCAACAGGAGCCACACATGCCTGAGCATCTGTGTGTGCTGGATTGGCCGGACAAAGCTAAAAGTAGACAATGAATATATGTTAGCACTCAGCTTCATCTGCTCTTCATCATCCATATAGATAATGCAAATAAGATAAAAATACTCATCAAAGCTGCATGAGCTGTGTTGGAATGTTAAAAGGAAGGCTGTTAATGTAAAATGATGAAAAGGAAATTTTGATGTGTGGAATTGACATTAATATGCTAGAACCGCAACTTGTGACGAGGCAACTAGATTTGTAGCTGTATGAAAATCAATGAGACACTCACTGTAAAAAAAAAAAAAAAAGAAATCCTCATATTCGGCCCAGTTTCCTGAAATACCAATATTTGTAATTCTAAATACATCATCCCAAGACTCTACAAGGTCCTACAGAAAATGCAGTTAAGTGCGGTGATGACCTTTGTGGTTTAGAAGACACTGGTAGTAAAGAGTTTTCTTCTCATCTAGTGACTTTTTTATGACAGTGGCCGCCCAGAGTCCTGAGAGCCTGGATCTCGTGACTGATTAATGTTTGCATGAGTGAGAGTGTGGGGACATGTGGCACGAGTGCTAGAAATTTGTTCTCCCTGTACCTGCAGTATGACACAATGGCAGAGGGTGGGGGTACTAGATTTTGAAACAACTTGAAGAGCAGAATCCATGATACGTAGGCTTTTTTTTTTTCCTTTTGTTATGGAATATTCTAGACACTTACTAAAGAATTTATAATGAGCCCCTACATACCTATTGCCTCGCTTCAGCAATTATCAACTCATAGCCATTCTTTACTTTTCCTTCCCCACTTTATTAAGAAGAAAATCCCAGGCATCATAGCATTAATGAGCCATTATATAAATTATTTATTTACTTTGGCTGTAGTAGGTCTTCATGGCTATGAGTGGACTTTTTCTAGTTATGGAGAACAAGGGTTACTCTCCAGTGGTGGAGTGCAGGCTTCTCACTGCAGTGACTTCTCTTGCTGTAGAGCATGGGCTTTAGAGTGGAGGCTTCAGTAGTTGTGGCTCGTGGGCTCACGAGCCATTTTTGAACCAGTTTCTGACCTTGCCTAGGATGCCTCCGTTGTTATACAATAAAATCTTTTAAATTGTTCAGTGTTTTTCAGTGTGCAGTATTAAAGCACAAACAGACCAAGCTCTTTAGTAAAGGGTCTAAAAATGGTTGATTAAAACAAAACCTTCCGTTAACTTCGTTGTAGTCTAATAAGCCTATGGAATTGTTATGTAGGAACTTGAAGGTGAGGTTTATAATGTATGCATTTCTAACTATGCTTATCCTCAGGCTCTGCCAGCAACTGCCACGTGCCAGCCATGTGTCAGACACCACACTCAGTTTAAGCACCTCCTTTCATTCAGAGCCCTGCAGGACATTGTTTACACAAGACCAGCTGAGGCACACATGTGCTAAGAGATGGGTCTGAGGCCAGGCAGACAGAAAGTGAGGCACTTGAGGAAATAATTTGCTGTTTGAATGAAACAAGACTTCCAATATGCCTGAGCGCCCTCTACCTTATTTAACATAACTCTGATATTCCCTTTGGTAGATTTCACTTTTTCTAAAGTTGTCATTGAAACCCAAGTCTAGCAGTGACATGAAGTTTGGATAGCCTGACAAAAACCATGAACAGACACCTGGAGGGGAACAAGTGAGTTTAGAGCTAATATTTATGACCATGGAAATAAGGAAGGCAAGAAATCCTATTACATGCTCTGACTGCCTGGAGAGAAAGAGACCAGCGTGTCCTACATTCCCAGGCTTTAGAGAGGAAGTGCGTGATCTGACCTCAAAACCACCTTAGGATCTTTCACAATGGTTTCATTTTCTGCCTTTAGAACTGAGTGGGAAGCTGGGAATGAGAATGAGAGAACATTCTGAAATTCATGAATGTTTGGAGGCAGTTAGATATTTATGTTAAAAAATCAACATCCTGAGGACACCAGTACACCTGCCAGCATACTATAATAATGAATGGAGGAGGAAGCAGGGGGACTTGACCTCCAGCTGGCTGGTTGCTATCCTCGGCTGTCACTTTTCTCTGATCTTATTTCCTTGTAAATAAAATCAGAAGGGTAGACTATCAGAAATTTCAGCTGATAGCTTGCAGACACGTCCTTTAGCATATGGATTGTGTTGTTGTTTTCATTTGAATCAGCTGCCAATATTTAAAAATTGGGAGACTTCTCATCTTTTATGTACCCTAATTTAAATGGCAAGAATCGAGAATCTCTGAAAGAGCTGCTGCTTTCAGAAAGGATGGATGATCTCTTGTTCTCCCTGGTCGCCACCACTCCTTATTGTCTCCCTGACAGTGCGTTTAAGGGCTAGTTTCCATTTCTCTCTGTCCTTGCAGTGACTTCTGACATATTTCACTCTTACATCCCCTGCCTGGTCCCTGGAGACCTCTTCAGTTATAGCCTGGACTTGATGAACTCTAAGGTCTTGGAGAGTCCATGGTTGTCTGGTAAAATATAACATCCCAGATGACTAAGGTTGCAGTATATTGTCGAATTAAAGATTTCCAGCAGTGGGAGCTTTTGAGTCCAAACTTCAGGACTAACCTCTCCACCCAGGTCACTGTAATTTTCAGAGGAAGTGCTGACTCTGGATCTGGGAGATGAGGTGAGAACACTGGAGTCCTGTGTGCTGTTTAATTACTTCTCCCTACCTTGGCTTTGCCTTCATTTTCAGCATTCACTGAGGGTTGTTTGTTTTTTTTTCTTAACTTTTTTGGCTACTGATACTCAAATCTGAACTGTGACCAGCTAGGGTGTTCTGGACACTTTATCTATTTTTTGCATAGTCTTTTACAATTTTCAAAATCGTCCCCTAAATATCATGTTTTTTTCATACTAACCCTGTGAGAGACAGAGCGTGTACTGCTACACCTATTTTACAAAAGAGAGGGCAAAATAGGATGCTATTAACAAAGATTTTTACATTTCAGTCTTTTCCCTTAAATCAGACCCCAACGCTCTGTTTTTAAAGCTGTTTCCTAAATACAAAACTAAAAACATGTTTATTTAATTAAAAGATCATTCTCTGAGGTCTGAAGACTTCCAGACTGCATTATTCTCCCTCCCCACTGAGACATAATTGAAGATTGATATGATACATTTTATTAATTAGGACCGTCTGGTTTTCCCACAGAGAAAAAAAGAAATGTGTCATCTTTTATGCCAGCTGATTTAAATAAAAATCCACTTAGACTTAGCCTTTTTGTGGTGGTGCTATACCAAAATGACCAGGGTGTGAAATGTGAAATATTTACTTTATCTTTCTCAGGAAAAAGATATGAATTGTGAAACAAAATTAATTGTTTCTCAGGGCACTGAGGAACTGAGTATTATGCAGGATCTGTATATTCTGATTGACTAATTTAAGTGCAAACTAATCAAAATGAGTTGAATGAAATTGCTAGGAAGAATACAGAGAGTATGTCCTTGGTTTCTCCTCCTTGGTCTCAGAGAACGTTGCTGGTTATGTGTGTTTATGTTTGTATATGTGTTGGTTAATTTTATGTGTCAACTTTACTGGGCCATATACCCAGATACATTATTTTAAATGTTTCTGTGAAGGCATTTTTTTTCACTTGGGATTAACATTTAAATCAGTCCAGTTCAGTTCAGTTGCTCAGTCGTGTCAAACTCTTTGCAACCCCATGGACTGCAGCATGCCAAGCCCTCCCTGTCCATCACCAACTCCCGGAGTTTACTCAAACTCATGTCCATTGAGTCAGTGATGCCATCCAACCATCTCATCCTCTGCCATCCCCTTCTCCTTCTGCCTTCAGTCTTTCCTAGCATCAGGGTCTTCTCAAATGAGTCAGTTCTTCACATCAGGTGGCCAAAGTATTGGAGTTTCAGCTTCAACATCAGTCCTTCCAATGAATATTCAGGACTGATTTCCTTTAGGATGGACTGGTTGGATCTCCTTGCAGTCCAAAGGACTCTCAACAGTCTTCTCCAACACCACAGTTAGAAAGCATCAATTCTTCGGCACTCAGCTTTCTTGATAGTCCAACTTTTGCATCCAGACATGATTATTGGAAAAACCATAGCTTTGACTAGATGGACCTTTGTTAGCAAAGTAATGTATGTCAGTATATTTGAGTAAAATGGCTTACCCTCCATAAAGTGGGTAAACCTCAACTAATGAATCAAAGGCATTAGTAGGAAAAGACTAACCTCCCCTGAAGAGAGAATTCTGCCAGTAGACTACCTAGTGACTTGTACGACATCTCTTTTCCAGCCTTCTAGTTTACTCTGAAGTTTGAACTTGTCACTGTCCATAATCTGATAAACCTATTCCTTAAAATAAATCTATCCATACCCATACATATTTTTGGTTCAGTTTCTCTGGAAAATTCTTAACTAATACTGTGCATGTGTATGTGTGCAGGTGTTTTACAGAGAGAGGTTTTGTGTGTGTTACACCCTAAAATAACTGAGCCTCTAAACCAGGAGTTGTCAAGTATTTTTTATAAGGAACCAGAGAGTAAATATTTTAGGTTTTTGAGGGACAGATGATCTTTGTTGCAACTACTCAGCTCTGTTATTGTAGCTCAAAAGTAGCCATAGACAATGTGAAACACACGGACATGGCTGCCGCTGCTGCTGCTAAGTCACTTCAGTTGTGTCCGACTCTGTGCAACCCCACAGACGGCAGCCCACCAGGCTCCTCTGTCCCTGGGATTCTCCAGGCGAGAATACTGGAATGGGTTGCCATTTCCTTCTCCATGGACATGGCTATGTTCCAGTAAAATGTATTTATAAAAATAGGTGGTTAGATTTTGCCCATGGGATATAGTTTGCAGACCTCTGCTGTACACTTTGAAGGTGTAGTCTAACATAGTTATTGCAACAGTTTTTGGTTGCTAGATAAAATATTGAGCATTTACCACATGTCCTGGTATTTTATGGCATGTAATGTGTATACATTTCAACTACAACTCAAATATACAAGATGTAAAATCCTTATTTTTCTGTTGCAACTTAATATCTAATTTTAGCTCCTATTCTACTAGAGTGCAAAACTTAAACTACCGTTTGGGATTCGGAATAATTTCCCCAGGGCTTATCTTGTAGTGAGGGAGCATGCCTGTGTGACACTTGACATCTTCTCCCCTGCTGGTATCCAGTGAGGTGCCCTTGTCTTATCTGGCCCCTGGTCATCACATGTCACCAGTGAGATACCTCTACTTCTACAAGGAGTCTGCAAGGCTCCTTTATGTCCAAATATTCTTTGTACTATCTGCACACCACTCTTATTAATTTTTCTGTTCTTGCATCACTTGGAGGCAGAGAAATTTCCTAAAGGCAGAGAATATCCCTAAAGAAATTTTCTGAAGTTCATGAACTAATGCCTAAAAATACCAGCTAGCCAACCTTTCCCAGGGTCTTGCCCCTCTGGGTCTTTTTCTAACATTAATTAGGTACCATAAACTTAACTTTCTTTCCCCCTCACCCCCTCTTCTCCAGGCTCAGCCTACAGAGCAGAGTATAGGACTGAGTGTCCTATTTGTCCAGATTGTCACAACCTGCCTCTATCTTTCATCCATCCCCAAGCATAGTCAACTTCTCTCTGGTCTAGGAGTGAGAAAGCCCCACTGTTACCCATCATGTCTTGAGTCAATTCCAATTCCCTCATCTTCTAAGCTTTTCACATTCAAAGGCACCAGAAGACTCATTTTCTCTGAGTGTTTTCATGGTATATCATTTCTGAGACCATAAGCAAAATACGCCTAGCTCTTGGGTGGAAAGGATGGCTAAAGTGAGAGAAAATACAAGGTAAGACAGTGGTAAATATTTGATATTAATATCATGTTACACTTAAAACACTTGGAGTGGAGTGAACTTCTATACCTGTTTTATAGAACTAGAAAGCAGAGTTTAGAAAAGCTGAACCATTTGCCCAAATAGCATACCCAAGAATCAAATGAAGGCCATCCTGACTCCAAAACAAGAATTTTGAACCACCAGTCAGTTTTATTAACCAGGTATTTATACAGGATGTTCTGCTGTTGGAGGATACTACCACCTCTGGAGTCTGACTACTAATTTGTGAGTTGAGATCAAAAGAAAATAAGCAATGAAAATTAGTTTCTTGGTGAAAAAGAACTGATACAGAAAGGGCTACATGTTTGGAGAAAGCAGAGATTATCGTGGGTTAGAGCTGGGTTTGCATAAAGATGTAGTAATTGAGTTTAGTTTCCAAGGACTAATATAAATCGGTTAATGGAGATGTGTAAGTTTTAGAGAGGAGTTCTGTGTCTTCCTGTCTTGGAAGAAGATGTCTGGCCCAAGGCCATTAGTACATGTCCAATCACTTGAGGAAGGCCACTCGTTTTACTCCTTGGTACTTATCCCAGTGACATGAAACATTTGTATTTTCATCACTCCAACCATGAGGGCTCTCAGATCATACAATCCAGTTTTTAATCATTTATCTTCTCTTATTGGTACTTGGGAAATTTTAAGATGCTACTCACTTTGAAACTCTCTGAAACTGTCCAGGTGGAGCCAGGAAAGAAAAAAATATCTCCCTAGCTATGCCACTCAGTCAATGTCAGTCAGACACTTTCAATCACACATTGAGACCTTTAGTTTCCTTTCATGATGTCTGAGAAGCTAAGCAGTGGTCAGTTTTGTCCTGGAACCATCCCCAGGACCTATCTGGAGTTTTAGTTGGCTGACCCTGTTCTTCTTGTCCAGTGTTGTAGAGCCCTGGGCCATAGGCAAGATCTAAATTGTGAACATATTCCCCCTCCATTTGTTGTTTGACAGTCATTTGTTAAGATATTTTGGGTAGGAAAACTGTTCTTATGCATTCTTGGAGTTTCCAAATCTTTTCCCTCTTGCTATTCCATATGGGTTTTTGGCTTATCAAGCCCGCAAACAGAAAAGAAAACCCTCTCTCAAAAGATCAACTCTTGTAATTATATACTTCTTACAAGAGTCTATGCTAGAGCTTAAAGTGAAATTTATGACTCTGTTCTGGGAACTCTTAGAACACTCTTCTCTCTCCTGCCACTCACTCTTCGTGTGCATGTATACCTACGCAGATTTTACTGACATGGAAAGCCATCCTTGATTCCAGAAGTTTAGGTTTCTGGGTGTTTGTTCTCTACCTATTAGATAGCAATCGCCAGTTATGCTTTTTTATGCCTGAAGGCTACATGCAAGTTTAAAGACCGATTGCCTTATGGGGTGATTGCTAAGGAGCTTTGATGATGATGATGAGAGTATTCTAAAAGAGCTGAGTGTAACAAGTTACTAAATATAATAAAAGTCATTGATTGTATACTTTAAATCAGTGAATTTTATGTTATGTGCTATTGCTGCTAAGTCACTTCTGTCCTGTCCGACTCTGTGAGACCCCATAGACGGCAGCCCACCAGGCTCCACTGCCCCTGGTATTTTCCAGGCAAGAACACTGGAGTGGGTTGCCATTTCCTTCTCCAGTTCGTGAAAGTGAAGTCACTCAGTCATGTCCAACTCTTAGCGACCCCATGGACTGCAGCCCACCAGGCTCCTCCATCCATGGGATTTGCCAGGCAAGAGTACTAGAGTGGGTTGCCATTGCCTTCTCCTACGCAATGTGAAGTATGTCTAAATAAAGCTGTCTAAAACTGTTTAGATTAAAAAAATAAAAGAAGTGGCTCAGCTCTCCAGAACCCTGGTGATGTATAAGAGGAGGTGTATGGAAACTCCTAGGAGATATTCTGTCCCCCGAATAGTGTGCTTTGTTGTCTTCCTTCACGTTTCCTGCACTGCAAGACTCTGCATCACTCTTTGCTTCTCTCCCCCAAATGTCATACATAGATAAGTATTTGAGGTAGATAATTTCAAGTCATCCTTTGGGAAACAGTTCAGACATTAGCTGTTTCCATGACATCTTCCTTGACCAGCCAAATGTGAGTTAAGAGCCTCTGCCATGTGCTGATATTATAGCATGAAATTTATCACAGCTGTTTCACATTCTATCATAATTGCCTCCTCACCAGACTGTGAGCTTTGTGGAAGCAGGAATCACTTTCATCATGTTCACTGTTATATCCCTAGTGCTCGGAACAGTGCCTGGAAAATAGTAGAGTGGATTGATGGATGCACAGATGAATAGATGATCTAACATACAGCTTAGGACTTTTCTTTTATGGGATAAAAACTGATGCATGGTACAAAGAAGGTGTTTTCAACCCTCAAGTGAGGAAAAAGAAAGAGATAGGGGTGTAACCATTCAGATGGATCATTTCATTTTTTCAGAATCCTAATGTTTTTGACTAGTGTGTAATGAAGGCTTTCTCTGGGGATAGTGGATCATCCACATTTGCTGTTATAATTGACCTAGCTTTGCTGTCCTGCTGTTCTCCCTGCTTGTTTATAAATTAGAGAACATCTTTCAACTTGGTGGGGGTGCTGTATTCTAACACAAGAACAGTAACATGGCAGTATGTTAGCATAATTTACAGACATCACTGCAACTCAAATGGGATCCCCCATACTTTCTTTCAAGACATGAAATCACTCACCAGTACAAGATCAAATAGAATGAGAGGTTTATTTACAGGACCAACAATATTTTAAAGTTGAAGTATAGCTGTTGTGCAATATTATGTAATTTACAGGTGTGACAAGGACAGATCATTTTTAAGCAGGCCAGGAGCAGGGATAATGTAGTGGAAAAAATGAAGAATTCTCTGGGTGATCACTTCTTTCTTTTCCCTCTGCCCCCTCACTAATGGCACCCACAATGTTTGACCTTGGCCACCAATTCTATGTATCCCAAGGCCAGCTTTGAAAATATATCATGTATACATGTGAGGGGACACATGTATACCTACGGCTGATTCATTTTGGCATCTGGCAGAAACCAGCACAATTCTGTAAAGCAATTATCCTTCAATTAAAAAAATAAATTTAAAATGTAAAAAAATATATCAACCTTTTATCAATACGTAAGAGTCAGTTAAATAGTGCCTTAAAAGCCACCTGGTCCAACCTGCTACTTAACGCAGTAATCCCTTCTGCAGTGCTCTGAACAGATGGTTTTCAGCTTGTTCTTTGCACATCCCTGGGGACAATTACTCATTACCCCAAGACACAACTGATGATGGCACAGCAAGTTTGTTTCAGAGGAGCAGAGTCTTAAAGCACATAGTTTGGAGATACACCAGCCTCAGACTCATGACTTTACTCTTGATGGCTGGGTGCCCTTGGACAAGTTCCTTACCCTCTATAAACGTTCTTTATCTATATAAAAGGGAAGTCAGCATTATCTGACTCATTATATTATTAGGGTTAAATGAGAAAATATATGCAAAGCATTTAGTGTATCACATGGTACTTAAGAAATATCTAATAAGTAGTAGTTTAAAAATAAAACCGAACAAAGTGTTTAAAAGATTCTAAGAGTAATATTTGCATGCAAAGGTCAAGAAGAGAATGGGCTACAGTCACCATGATTGTTGGTCTTGCCACTATCTTACTCTGACAGGTATGGCATCTTATGACTCTACTTGGATTTGAAATGAAGGACTCTGAATTCATTCCTAGTTAAATAGACTCAGGAGTAAGGTATTACTAAGCAGACAATAATGTGTGTAAAATAGTTGCCTAGACATTGAGAGTGGAGATTTTTGTGGGAATCATGACATAGCCTGGGCCACTCTATTTTCTTGGCAGAAAAAAGTGGAATGGTAAAAGTAGGTGAAAACTTGTTGGGGGTCGCGTCTATACTCTTGGTCGTCTTGCTTTGCCAAACCCTCTGTTCCTACTGTAACAGCTAATGACAACCACTGATGACACAAAATCACACAAATCAATTAGTTTGGAAGAAAAAGCCAATTCTTTACTATCAGTGCCCATATGCCGAATTTGATTAAAAAAAAATTTTCTATTTCTAAAGCTTGAAATTACTTAGCTTCTCAAGGTGCTAATTGGAATCTCGGTCTGATCTCTAAAAGCAATTGGCTGTTGCTTCACAAACAAAAGACCATTGTTCTTGATTTTTCTGAATTACCTTGCATTATAATCAATAGATATCCTTGCAAGGACGAGGGTCACAAGTTAGGGCCATGCTCTCAGGTTAGCACACCAAAAAAGTAGTCGAATTTGTAATGACTCTTCAAGAACTATAATCAGCTACTTCTTCAAGAACAAGTCAGCATCAGAACTTGTGTTTTCAAAGTGGCCATGAGATACAAGGGAAGGAACCCATGAGAAATATCCAAGAGTGTTCAGCAGTGTCCAAGAACATTTCACCTTTCCCATAATCCACATCTCAGTAGGAATCATCTGCTCAATTAAAGTTGGTGTGAAAAGAACTTCCCAAGAACGAGGACCACAGACTTTCCTTTACAACCATTAGATCATACTTTTTGGTCACCAACTTTCATCTTGTAGACTCCAACTGAAAAAACACATTTGGGTCCTGTTCATTTGGACGAGAAAGACATGTTCAAGCTCAGGAAGAATATGAAGGCATTTTCTATATGAAGAACTTCAGGGAAATCCAGGGTTTTTCCTTCAGTGAATTTAGTCCTGAAAAATTCCTAGAGAAACTCTAATGACTGACTTTATTTTTCCTATACCCTGAGCTTTTGAACTTGTTATTCCTTCACCTGGCATCCTCATAGTCTCACCCCCTGATTCTCAAGTTAATTCCTGTTTATCTTAAAGCATCACCCATTCCTGGGCTGTTGCCAGCATCTCTGTATCGTTGTATGAAGCCTGCACTACTGTCTTGTAATTTACCCACTTGCCCACCTGTTTCCAGAAAGCTGGGCACTCTACCTTTGTACCATTATCATACCTAATAGCTTCCCAATAATAATGTCATTCAGTCGTTTTGACAGAAAACAAACTATTCTAATTGAGGTATTTTATTTTTCTTATTCAACGTATTTCTATTGAGTTGTTATACCTAAAGAAGAGAAAATTATAAGGGAATGAGATTTATTTATTTATTTATTTATTTATTTATTTATTTTTAAAGTCAGCAGGACTGAGAGAACAAATTCTAGTTTTTAAAAATTACCTTTGGAAATCTTTGAAATTGTGTCTGTAGTACATGGCTTTATATGTTCAACCCTTTACAATAATTCTAAAGCCCTCTAAGGTTTGAAAGTGATTGAGTTAAAATGTGGAGCAAAGGGCTGCCTAAATGCACATACCCAGGCAGCCAAATTATTCGATATTTAAGTAACTTAAGTTCCTGTGAATCAGAGAGTGGGTGTAGTGTTCTACACACCTGAGATTTCTTTTAATATTAACTCCCTATATAGGCTTAACATGTATCAATGTATTTATTTTAATAACTAAGTGAGATAATAATTATAAAAACATCTACCATAGCCTGCAGCACTTGTGAATATTCCATAAATGTTTGTTCAGTTAAAAAGTATATCTTACTTGATTGGAGGTATATACACATTTGCTTTTGAAAATTATAGAGAAATTAACTTCTCTTTTTTGGTCGTTCTTACTATGGCTTAACTGACTTGATGCCCCTGTTACTCCTGGGCCTTGGCATCCTGGAGCCCAACAAGCAGAGTTTGGTTCTAATGACAGTGTTTGCATGGGATCCATGAATCATGTGACCATACTACATGTGACCATGCTCTGCAAGCCACCAGAAAGATTGGTTGGGGTGGGAAACATGTTCCTGGCCTTTGAGAGCCCTACGTCATGTATGAAAGATGTAGATTTGCCAAATAATTACCAAGGGTCACCTGTAATGAAAGAGGGAAGTCAGAGTGGCCGAGAAGCTTATTACAGTCTAGCCTGAGGGTCTAGAAGAATTGGTATTTAAGTAGTAATTAGCTGAATTAACAATTCAGTTCAGTTCATTCGCTTAGTCATGTCCCACTCTTTGTGACCCCATGGACTGCAGCACGCCAGGCCTCCGTGTCCATCACCAGCTCCCAGAGTTTAATCAAACTCATGTCCTTTGAGTCAGTGACGCCACCCAAGCATCTCATCCTCTGTCCTCCCCTTCTCCTGCCTTCAATCTTTCCCAGCATCAGGGTATTTTCAAATGAGTTAGTTCTTCACAGCAGGTGGCCAAAGTATTGTAATTTCAGCTTCAGCATCAGTCCTTCCAATGAACACCCAGGATTGATTTCCTTTAGGATGGACTCATTGGATCTCCTTGCAGTCTAAGGGACTCTCAAGAGTCTTCTCCAACACCACAATTCAAAAGCATCAATTCTTCGGCGCTCAGCTTTCTTTATAGTCCAATTCTCACATCCAGACATGACTACTGGAAAAACCATAGCCTTGACTAGACAGACCTTTGTTGGCAAAGTAATGTCTCTGCTTTTTAATATACTGTCTAGGTTAGTCATTACTTTTCTTCCAAGGAGCAAGCGTCTTTTAATTTCATGGCTGCAATTATCATACGCAATGATTTTGGAGCCCAAAAAAATAAATTCTGTCACTGTTCCCCCATCTATTTCCCATGAAGTGATGGGACCAGATGCTATGATCTTAGTTTTCTGAATGTTGATTTTTAAGCCAACTTTTTCACTCTCCTCTTTCACTTTCATCAAGAGGCTCTTTAGTTCTTCTTTGTTTTCTACCTTAGGTGTGGTGTCATCTGCATGTCTGAGGTTATTGATATTTCTCCCAGCAATCTTTGCAGCTTGTGCTTCATCCAGCCCAGTGTTTCTCGTGATGTACTCTGCATATGAGTTAAATAAGCATGGAGCCTTGATGTACTCCTTTCCCTATTTAGAACCAGTCTATTGTTGCAATTAACAGTAGCGAGCAGTGTTTAGAAGGGGAACGAGTGGAAGAGCCAGAGACCAGAGAGCCTCAAGGAATAAGGGAAATCCAATCTGTTTGAAATGTGGAAGGTAGGCTTAACCATTGCTTCTGCCCACCCTATCTATGTGCCATCCTTGGTTAATCTGATTCTCTGCCTACCCTCTTTCTTCTCTGAGGCATCAGACTCTCCACCAGAGAAGAATATACAATCATATTAACCAGTCTCTCTCTAAGGTCGCAAGCCCCAACCTCAACTGGGTTATAGGTACAGAGCAGAAACACCCCAACATGTCTCTAGTCCATTCCCTCCTGTTATCTTTCCTGTCTCAGTAACTGATAATTCTATTCTTCCGGCTGCTCAGGGAAAAAAATTCCTCTTTCTTTCATGTTTTATATACAGTCTGCCAGAAAATTCTGTTGCATATCTCTTAAAAATAATTATCTGGCATCTAACCACTGCTTTCTTACCCCGTGTTGCCATCCTGTCTTGCCCAAATTATTGCAATTACTTGCTAACTCATCCTCCTGCCTCCACAATTGACTGTTTATACTTTCTATATTTTAGTCAAAGTCAGATCATATCACTTCTTTGCTCAAAATCATCTGACTGGGAGGAGGGGCTAAAGAGAGAGAAAGGGATACCCAGGAAAGCCCACATAGTTCAAGGACCAGTAAGTGCTTTTAAGGAGTTAGCTCATCCTCAGTGAAATGGAAGGCCTCTGAAAAATTGTAAGGGGGATTTACCTAGATTTTCACTTTAAAATGATGTTTTGATAGTACATTCAGCCCTGGGAGAACAGAGTTGTAGGAGTTCTAGTACCCTCTAGAATTTGCGAACTTGGAGATATGTAGTAACCAACATTGTCATTTATGTTTACAAACAAAGCTAGAAAATGATAGCATCTCCATGCACTGACTATGTTTGTTTGTTTTTAAATAAAGAATTAAATAAATTCACTCCCAGTTCTTTATACTTTTACAAAAAGGTAAAATCCAAAAAAGTTTCAGATATTAGATAGACAATCCAAAGAACCAGTGCAAGTTTTTTGGTTTTTTTTTTCTTTTTTTTTTGAGATTATGTTAGAGTTGTATCTTTGGTCTTGGTCTTCCCTGGTGGCTCAGTCAGTATAGAGTCTGCCTTCAATGCAGTAGATCCAAGTTCAATCCCTGGTCGAGAAGATCCCCTGGAGAAGGAAAAGGCAACCCACTCCAGTATTCTTGCCTGGAGAATTCCATGGACAGTGGGGCCTGGTGGGCTACTGTCCATGGGGTCACAAAGAGTCAGACACGACTGAATGTACTTCATAGTAGAGTTGTACCTATGATTTGATTCTCAAGGACTTCAATGATCTTCCTCCGTTTACCTTATTTATGTATGGGGCATATGCAGATAAAGGTTTTATCAGTCAGTTGAAATTCTCAAGTTCTTTTCTAGCTCTAGATGTGTCTGTGTTGGGTATTACAGGATGCTATTAGTAATAAAATGTTGACTCAGCACTGCAGCTGTTGTTTAAAAGTGTTTAAGGGGTGGGTGGGTAAAATGTGCTTCATTCATTCCAGTGACCCCCCTGCCTGGAGTTAACTTTCCTCTTCTAAAAGTGCCGATCTATATTTCTCATCTTCTTAACAACTCATTTCTCAGCTGAACATCCATCTCTCCATGAACTCTTTTACCCCTTTATCATAAATTCTGCCTGGGCATCAAGTTAATAGTCTAGCAAAAATGTATATATTTTCCCTCTCTAAATCATTCCCAAACAGATTCAGGAAGAAATGTATTGAAACGCAACCTAGTGATACCAAAGCCCAAAGAATTGAACTTACTTGGTAAATGCTTCTCAGTTTAAAAAGAAAAAAGTAATAAGTGTTTTGCGTTCTATCCTTCAGGAAGCTCCAAAGTCAAGATGACTTTATACAACTTCTGTTTCTGATATGGCAGGAGTTCTGTTTGAGGGGAAATTAAACATCCACAGTTTAATAAAGTCAGACTTCATTTTAATTTAGGTTTTCTGTTACTGTGGTGGGATACAATTCTCTAGGGTCGCTTGTGTTTTTGTGAGTCTTGTAAGTCTAGGTGCATTTTTTTCCAAACTCTTTTCTGAAAGATGTTTATGTAGTGAACAGCTTTGGGAAATAAAGTGTCTTCTCCTGAACATAGGGCAGCCATGCTTACTGTCCAGTAGTATAATGAAGATCTCTCTCCAGAGCAAAGGACAGGCAAGTTGCTGCCCATTTAAGATGACTTGAGTTCCTTAAGTTCAGGGTTCCTCTCCTGTAAGACAGGGTACTGCGCTTGCAGATGTCCATCGGGACCCATTTTTTGCCCCGCTCCCACCCATGAGATTTAGGATAAGGGAAACTGTCCGTGGTATGATGATGCTGATGCTGCTTGCAGTGCCATCAGTAAATCTCTTGTGTCTGACCCAGGAGCATCATATGATCTTCAAGCTACCTCATTAGCTTCCAAGTCATGTGACGTCTCAGACTCTTCACCTACTGAAAACTATGAAAGAGACACATTTAAATAATGTTTTAAACAGCAAAAATTATTACTTCCAAATCTATACTGAATGATTCTGTACCTTGAAATATATGTCCCTAAGTTATTCCTTCTGCCTGAAATTTCCTACCTTTCAAGTATTTATCTAAGTCATTTAACAGCTATTATTTGGAATTTTTTCTGAATGCTATTACTTTTTAATGTATATTTAAGAATTCAATAGCTTGTATTGCAAAAACTTATTGAAATAAAAGGATTTGATTTTAAATGCAGTTTGCACTATGCCAGGCAACAAATTTAATCTCAAAAATTTACAAACAACTCCTGCAGCTCCATTCTAGAAAAATAAACAACCCAATTAAAAAGTGGGCCAAAGAACTTAACAGACATTTCTCCAAAGAAGATATAAAAATGGCTAACAAACACATGAAAAGATGCTCAACATCACTCATTATCAGAGAAATGCAAATCAAAACTACAATGAGGTACCACTTTACACCAGTCAGAATGGCTGCCATCCAAAAGTCTACAAGCAATAAATGCTGGAGAGGATGTGGAGAAAAGATTTTTTTTTAATTCCCTTAGTTTTTCCATGATCCAACAAATGTTGGCAATTTGATCTCTGGTTCCTCTGCCTCTTTGAAATTTAGGTTGTGCATCTGTAAGTTCTTGGTTCATGTAACATGCTGAAATCTAGCTTGAAGGATTTTGAACATAACCTCGCTAGCATGTGAAATGAGCACAATTGTACAACAGTTTGAAGGTTCTTTGACATCGTCCTTAATTGGGATTAGAATGAAAACTAACATTTTCCAGCCCTGTGTTCACTGCTGAGTTTTCCAAACTTGCTGACATTTTGAGTACAGCACTTTAACAGCATCATCTTTTAGGATTTGAAATAGCCTAGCTGGAATTCCATCACCTCAACTATCTTCATTTGTAGTAATGCTTCCTAAGGCCCACCTGACCTCACATTCCAGGATGTCCACCTCTAGGTAAGTGACCTCACCATCATGGTTATTCAGGTCATTAAGACCTTGTATAGTTCTGTGTATTCTTGCCAGCTCTTCTTAATCTCTTAGGTCTTTGCCTTTTCTATCCTTTATCGAGGCCATCTTTGCTTGAAAAATGTTCACTTGATACCTCCAATTTTGAAGAAATCTCTAGTCTTTCCCAGTCTATTGTTTTCTTCTATTTATTTGCAGTTTGTTTAAGAAGGTCGTCTTATCTCACCTTGCTTTCCCACATTTCTTTAAAATGTAGTCATCCTCAAGGTATCATCATTCACCTGGAGGTAGCTAACCCGTTAAAAAAAATTCTGAAATACTAGCCTCATAAACATACCTGTTATTTTCTCCCTGTTAATATCAACCCAAGGAACCAAATCTGATGTGAAAGTTGAGATAGATTGGAAGAAGAAAAATGACACTTTTATTCTTCATTGAAGGGCTTTGATTTATAATAATCCATGCATTGTAAGGATTCAGTGGACTTTTTTGAAAAACTTCTATATATCAAATGCTAGTAGATATTTCTCTTCTCACAAGATAAAATTCCAGTTTCTAAATAGAGCCATCTTTTGTTATAGTAATTTTAGTGGAGGTTGCTAAAGAAATCCACTTGTGGTAGTAGAATAAAGATTGTTGTTGTGCATAGTTGTTGTTGAGTCACCAAGTCGTGTCCAACTCTTTGTAACCCCATGGGCTGCAGCATGTCAGGCTTCCCTGTCCTTCACTATCTCCCAGAGTTTGCTCAAACTCATGTAAATTGATTCGGTGATGCCATCCAACTATCTCATTCCCAGGATATGTAAGGTAAATTTTATATTGTAAAGATAACTGTCTCCCTTCCCTGGAGATACAAACCCAAGGCTTTATTAAAGGGATACTGCAGCACCTAAAGTGTGATTATCCTCTTGGTTTAAAGATAGCCTTGTGAGCCCCTCCCACCTGAAGGTCAGAGAAACGCAGCCAGTACTAATTAGGAAAAACTCAATATTTGGAGTATTGGCAGTGAGCTGTGTCTGACTAGCTTGCATCGATTCTGCATAGACACTGCATACCTCTCAAAGAAGATGAGTTCCTTTGTCATGACTCCATGATCACAGATATTGACTAGTCCCTTATTACTTTACTTTAAAGAACTTTAATGTTTGATTTTGTGTCTTGGCCAGTCCTGTAATAATGATGTGACTTAGATCTTGCCCTTCACCACTGTATTGTGGTGCCTTGTTTCTATTCACGGTGATTTTAAATGTGTTTACTAAAACAGCCCAATCAACCTGGAGCAATCATATTCAATTTTGTCAGCGATTCTAAAGTAAAAGTCAGTTGAAGGATATATTTAAACCCTTATTTTCCCCCATTTCTATGAAAGATAGTACAGTATAGTGTATCATTTGTCTTCTGGGTATATAATCTCAAATTATATGTATCTATGCTGTGTGCTGTGCTCATTTGCTCTAGTCGTGTCCGACTCTGAAACCCTATGAGCTGTAGCCCACCAGGCTGCTCTGTCCATGGGATTCTCCAGGCAAGAATACTGGAGTGGGATGCCAAGCCCTCCTGCAGGGGATCTTCCCAACCCAGGGATTGAACCTAGATCTCCTACATTGCAGGTGGATTCTTTACCATCTGAGCCACCAGGGAAGCATATGTATATAACACAGCAGGTATAATTTCCAACCTGGAATGAAAAGCAGATGATTTTTTTCACTTACCAAGAACCTCTGTTCTTATGGATAGCATAAAGTGGTTATTTAAGTCAGGACACCACTCTTTCACCATTCTTACTCTGGTTTGGGGTCGCAGTTAAGATAGGAGTGCTGATAATGTGACAAGATCCTGGGTAGTGGCAGTTGCGTCCTTGTCCTTCTCTGCCTGCACTGACATCTGCCAAGATGCCTTTATTTCACCCGATCCTCGGTCACTGGTGCTGGTAGGATATAGCTGCGTCCCCTCATCCTGGCAGTCAGACCTTCACTTAGTCCATTCATCTGTGTCACATCCCTGCTGCCTTTATGTGATGGGACAGTTTGCTTCCTCCGGTGTTATGCTCAGAAGCACACTGAGATGCCTTCAGTCTGTCTATGGGACCCCTCAGGCAATCATTTATTCTCGGATTCTTGATACTTTGCTAGCCTTCCCTAGGGAGGGGGATGCAGGGACATGGTCTCTCTGCTCTTAAATTGCCCAGAGTTAGCTGGAGGTTTCAATGTTCTGCCCCTTCCTGCACTTCGACTTTGCTGGGGCAGGAAATAGCTACTAGGGAACAGTCTTGAATTCTTCATTATCTATCTTTCTTCTCCTCTTAAGACGTACACCCTTCTTCCTTTATCCAGAACATTGTTGATTCAGTCTGCTGATATGTTGCCTTAACTCTTCAACTGGTCTTTGAGACCCATTGTTTATATTCTAACTGGTCCTTTTGAGATCCAAATGTCAAAAGACATTGTCAAAAGAGCTTGATTGTCTATTGCCTGCATGCTCCTGTGTCATTCCATATGTGAAGTAGTTTTTATAGAGTACTGTACCTGTTACCTAAATAGGAAGGAGGTTACAGAATCATAGGAGGCAGTCCTATTATCCTGTCAAATACCCAAACCTTAGGCTTTTGGTACAGCATCTTTTCATCAAAGGCCAGACATTTTGGGGTAGAAATTAGTATTTGTTTTCATTGGTCTTTCCATCTATTCTTGTCTGCAGACTAGGGTGGTGCAAAGAGTATATTATAAATCTTTGCCAACCAGTATGTCATGGAACACGTTATGTGGCTTCATGCATTCACATCCATTTTCTTTGTTTTAATTAGTACTCTTAGTCCCTAAATGTACTCAATTTTTACATATTTTAGTGGACTGTCAGATCTTACAATAAGGATCCATCTTTGCTCTTTCAACAAGAAAAATGTCATAGTTATTTTAGATAACAGGTGTTATGGTTATTCCAGGTAACTTAAAAAATAAGATCAAAATGGATAGAATCAAATGAAAACTCAAAAAGAACACAATGAACTGAATGTGAAATATTTATTCCTTGCTTCTAAATACTAGTTTATATTTTATAATGAGCAGTTATATTTTTCTTGCTTTTATAGATAATCTTAACATGAGACTAATTCTGAGCTAGATTATTGAACAAGCCACTGATGATGTAGGTTGAATCAATAATGGTAAACAATCATGACAGGGAAACTGAAAAATAACCTTTAAATGTCAGGTTTTTTTCAAATGAGAATTGTTGTGTACTTGCGAAAGCACTTAATTAAGGTTATAGAAAGGGTTTCAAAGTTTGGCTGTGTAATTCATAAACAATGCATTTCACTTCTCTAAGCTATAGTTTCGTCAACAATAGAAGATTGTACTAGTCAGTGTTTCCCAAAGTGTAGAATGCATGCCATGTCACTGGGCATAATTTTAGGAGAAACATTAAATAATAAAATAACAAAGCCATTCCCTTTTGCACTCTACCATCTTGATTAAGACAAGGATAAAGTCATGTTGTTGCTGGTTCTCGGCGCTTATTGGGGTTGCTGGTGTCACTTCTACCTTTTAAACCAAGAGAAATTGAATTCAGAACTTTTGGTATATAATAATTTTTAGATAAAACACTGTTGTTTTTGATAAAGTGTCTGCCCGCAAAGCCGGAGACCTGAGTTCGATCCCTGGCTGGGGAAGATCCCCTGGAGAAGGAAATGGCAACTCACTCCAGGACTCTTGCCTAGAAAATTCCATGGATGGAGGAGCCTGATGGGCTATAGTCCATGGAGTCACAAAGAGTCAGACATGACTGAGCAACTTCACTTTCTTTCACTTTCTGTTGTTTTTATTGTACTAACTCCTTGGTTATCTTCTTTGGGACAAGGAAAGTAGGATTATTTGTTTTAATTCAGTGAAAAATGTCCTGGGTAGTTTGATAGGAATCACATTAAATCTGTAGATTGCTTTGGGTAATATTGTCATTTTAACAGTATTAATTCTTCTAATCCAAGAGCATGAGATATCTTTCCATTTCTTTGAATCATTTTTAGTTTCCTTTATTCTCAGGATATAAGTCTTTCACCTCCTTGGTCAAGTTTACTCCTCAGAATTTTATTTCTTTAGTATGATTTTAAGAGAGAAAATTTTACATTCCCTTTCTGATATTTCATTGTTCATATAACAAAATACAACTGATTTCTGTATGTTCATCTTGTATCCTGCTACCTTGTGGAATTTGTTTATCAGTTCATTTTTTGGTTTTTGAATGGGCAGAATTGAGTAGATGGAAAAATTGTCAGAGAAGATTAGTAAGTATAATGAATTTGTGCTAACCCTAAACTCAGGACAATATGCAGAGGTCACAAAGATCATGCGGTGACAAACAGTAGGGAAGAACTTGAAATCGCAGAGTATTTCCACGGAGAATACAGAAATGAGCTAGCTACAAATATCATTTGGAATTTGTTCAAAAGGAGCAGAGGGTTTCCATGAGGTTGAGTTGGTCCTACTTTCTCCCTTCTTCATTTACCTGATAATGAACATCCTCTCTGTGCAAACAGTAGTGTAGCGAGAGAATCTACATGAATGTAGCAGCTAGAGTCAGAGGAGCTCAGTGCTTCACCAGATCTACCTTGGGAGAAACCTGGAAAGGGATGGAGAAAGGGGCTTGTGCAGAAAACAAAGATTGAGAAGAATGAAATGTTGGGGAAAGACTTCAAAGCAATGTGAAAAGGATTGAAATGATCATGTATGCCTGAGAGCTTCTGGGGATCTGTTTTTGTTCTTTTTCTTCCCTTGTATAAAGGATGAATACTGCACAACTATTGTTTCTCCCTTTTTTACCTATCAGCAACACTGCCAGACAAGAAACTTCTTGGTTATCTTCATTTTGGGCTTGGGAGGGAACCATTGAGACTTCCTCCTGCTTGTATTATTTCCGCTTTATTCTATGGATTTGGGAAGGGAATCAACATGAAAAGTCAGCTACATCTCTAAAATTCAACTTCACATCTCCCAGCCATCAGGGACTTTTGATTGAAGAGGTTGAGAAGCAAGGAGAAAAAATCCCAGACTTCAATCCAAAATCCTTATGTAATACTGCAGTTGTGGGATTTGGGGAATGTGTGTGGGGGGAGGAAGTGGGGGGAAGTTGCTTCTTAAACTTCCATTTCTTTGTCATTTTTGTCCACTGAGGATCATATAAAATTATCTAGACCAGATGATAAGAAGTGCCTGGGATATGAAGATTCTTCCCTCAAACTCCTCTTATTGGCTTCAAGAATAATAAGTAAACAAAGCCAGGAGGTTTGATTTTTTTTCAAAAGATGCATATATTTCTGTATAGATCAAGGCTTGATGAAGGATATATGCACAGTAAATAATGATTGGATGCCATTGTTGATACTAACACCCTTAGAAGAAAAGAGTTTCTTAGAAAAAAAATTGAGTGGCGGGGGGAGGTAAAATCGCTTGGTTATACCAGGTACTTCAAAAGATACCTTCCCTTTCTAAATCCAGAGCAATATTCTGGGGTGCTTTGCAGTATTTACAGTGCAAAAGTAGAATTCTAGAATGCCCTGCTTAGTCAACACTGCTAAGGCAGTATGGATGGCTTCCTGCCAAGTGAACATTAAGTTCCTACAAATGTATCTTTCAATAGAACAGGAAAACATAAGTAGGAAAATGAAGTAGAGGGAAAAAGTAGCTTTTGATGCATGCAGCTCTGGCAGCCATCAGCATCAACATAATAACTTTTAATCCATCCTATGTTGCTAGAGGATGACCCTGTCTGTTGGCACTGGTAATTGCTGTGTTTTACCTCTTGCTGTGGCTTCAGGGAAAGGTTGTCCCCAAGCCCTGACCTGGCTTTGCTTGGTGAGAGATCCCTGGAAGCTACTATCTTAGCTTTAATCCAGTACATGCATTTTTTTTTATCAAGTCTTATATTTTAATGACTTACTGAAACTCCCCAAAGTGAAATACATCATACATAAGTATCTCTGCAGAAGTATGATAGCCTAATAGTCTGGCCAGTTGTCACAGGACGGGGTAACTCAACAGGCTTGGCAGGTCTTAAGAAACATTGATGAGCTATTGGTACTTGGAAGTGTTATGGAGGCAGATGAGACAGTCATTATTTATCAACTCATTTTTGATAAAGTTTGTTTTCCTAGCCAAGGTAATGTTCCTACTTAACTATTCCAATCAACTTTTCTGTTACATGGAAAGTGTTGAACACAAATAAATGAAACTAGACTTGTGTTAAGCAGAAAAAAATGTATTATAAGCTTCCTGGGTTTCTCACAGAAGCTAAGGCCAAGAATTCAATTTTTTAGGACACAGTTAAGCTAGGATCTGAGCTCTGCTTCATCTGGCCTCATTGCTCCTCCTCCTGTGTGGCAGGATGAGCATGTGTCATCGTGGTACACACCCTGTCCTTGTGTTCGCATGCACTCTTCCTTAGGCTGGCATGCTCTTTTACAGGTTCCTTCTAAGAGACATCCCCACCCCTTTTCCAGAGTAGCTTGGTTCTCCATGCTGCCCCCTTACTGCGTCCTTCATGGTATTTAAGATAAAAGGAAACTATCTTGTTTGCTTGCTTATTACCCCAAGCTTGAATGTAAGTTTCACGAGGAGCTTGTTCACCTCTATATTCTTATCATCTAAGGCATTGGCCCCACTCACTGGGTACTCAGTGATGACTGAATCATTATAGAAATACAGGCTCAGCTTCTATGATTAGGGATCACCAGGCAGTTAAAAAGGAAGGGGGGGGCCAATGTGAGTTGGAGAGACTCCCCAAAATGTCCATAAGCACTTAACTTTCTTAACTGACTTCTAGTATTTTCTCACCTAAGCAATAGGATGTGCATCACCTGCTGGCCCTGGCCTTCTCCCTTCACCAACCCACACCAGCTTAAGGGGCTAAAGCACTGTGCCATTCATAGATCAGGTCCTCGATCCTGTCAAGTCAATATTCCAGTTACCTCTTCATGCCAACATCTATAAAAGGAATCTCAAGCTTGAGAGTAATACTTACAGTTGATCCTCATATTCTTGGATCCCCTATTCATGAATTCACCTACTCATGTAAAATTTATTAGGAACTCAAAAATCACTATGTGTTGTTGATTTCATGGATGTGTGAAGAGTGGTGCAAACTGAGTTGCTCCAACGCACGTTTCCATTGGAGGTTGGCCTAGGCAAGTCTCTGCCTTATTATTTCAGCTCTCATGCTAGAAACAGTTGTCCATTTTGTGGTCTCTGTAGTGCCACTTTTTAAAAGTGATTTTGCATTTGAAGTTGGCCTCCAAGCATAGTACTGAAGTGCTAGCTAGTGTTCCTAAGCACAGAAGGCTGTGATGTACCTTGCAAAGGAAAGATGTATATCAGATAAACTTCACCAGGCATGAGTTAGAGTGCTGCCCGTGAGTTCAATGTAAATAAATATATTCAATATTAATATATATATAAACTGTCTTTAAACATAAATCAGGATAATGTTTTGATCAGCTGACAAAAAAAAAATGTTATGACCACATGTTTGTAGGGACCTAACCTGTATTTCACCTAGGAGTAGTGGTTCAGTGTTTGATATTTCAGTATTCATGGTGACTCTACAGAACATAGATGTCATGAATAATGAGAATCAACTCTGTATATTAATCTAGTGAGAATTTCTTTAAGGGATTCTATACCAACTTTTATTGATTATATCAAGTAGACCTTCCAGATGTTTGCTTGAAGCATATCTTTGTTTTTGTATTTTTTTTCAAATCAAGCCATTCAAAACACAAATCTTTTTTGAAGAATGTGTATCCTTTTGATGAATCCTTTATTTTTCTTGGCCACTTGGCTAATTTCATCCCAGCTCATTCGTGTCAGACTCTTGAGAACTATATATACATCTGTGAGTACTTGGGGCTGGGTATCTGTGCTTTGCTACTGCTGACTAGAGAAAAAGATATTATATTTCTCATAGTCCACTGTTGACAGGCCCAGGAAAGGGCTCACTGAGCTGTGAAAGCTGGTATTTGATACACAACCCCTCAGCCTACATGGTGGTGAAGCTGCACTGAAAGCCTGTTAGCCGTCTGCTCATTCCTTGTATTGCCTGTCAGTTGTCTTGGACCTAAATTAAAGAGTAATAATGGAAAGAAGAAAGTCAGAGATATGTAAGATGAATAACAAAGATTAACCTCAGTGGAATCATCAGAAATTGAGTAGAAGAAATGGAAAGGACAGGAGATTATGGCCTTTAAGGCTGGTAGATGCTCATCAGTGAAGGGCAATTTGGTTGGTGATGTCAAGTTTCAGACTCAGTGATGATTATGCAGGAGACAGCAGCAAAGAGAGGTGGACACAGCTTGCTGGTATGTTTAGAATTTACACATTGTCTACTTCAGGGGCTCAGACTTGGCTTGCTCTCCTTGCTGTCTTCTCCTGAGCCTGAGGGACTAATCCATGTTGCCATCTCCCCATCAGTCTGTCCTCACTTAATAAACATCTAGTTGGAGTAACCCTGGGAGCCAGGCAAGGTGAAATGCTGGGGATACCAGAGAGTGTAAAGTTTAAGTGTTTAGGCTGTGTCCCAGTAATGCCAGCGTCTGCATGATCATCCTGGCCCTTATTAACTACGATGTCTTGGGCCAGTTAGTTAACCTGTCAGGGCCTCAGTTTCCACATCTGTAAAGCACAGATAACATTAGAACCCACCTCATCAGGCTGCCGTGAGGATTAACTGAGATAATCCACGTATCGGTCCTTTGCACACCGCCTGGCGTAGATGGAGTACTCGTCTGAGATACAGAAAAGGGGCCATCATGCCAAAAGGGTGCTTTGCTTTACCACTTAGCAAGGCAAGAGTGATGCAAGATGAGGCAGGCAGGCCAGACCCTGTGGGGCCTCAGATGTAGCCACAGGGAGGATTTGGAAAGTCATGCTAGAGTGGGTTTAGGAAGCTTTTGTGTGGTTTTAAGTAGACCACTGACAACATGCTTTAAAGAAGCAATCTTGGTTCTAATATCATTTCTGCAATATACTCTTTTTAGCTAGAAATGTTTGAAACATAGCCTCTATCTTTCAATTCCCTTGCGTTTGGATTGGTCTGTAAGCTACCCCACATGCTTCTAAACATCTTGATGTCAAAGGGACCCACTAAGCTTGCCAGATGTTGATAATGACAGAACAGGCAGAAGAAGAATTTACAGTAACCGAAACCACTGGTATGCTCACACATGTCAGGCTTACATGCATTCTTTTATTGGGCTTCACAACTACATTCCAAGGCTTTATTATCCCCTTTTTAGGAAGGTGAAACTGAGACTGGAAGTATCTCAGCTAGGTATATTAATAAATACAGGTTTTCTCTTCTTACACTTCCTAGCTTCTCCCTGATTTCCAGAGGGTGCTTGAATATGATGAAGTGACATCGCTGAAGTCAGACAGTGCCTTAGCTTTGCCTCACACCTCTGTACTTCACTGTTCCCATCTGAAAAATGGGACTAGCACCACGTATCTCGCACAGGCGCTCTGAGGAACATTGTGGTACCTCTGCAAAGTAACCAGCACAGAGCTGGACGTGGAGGAACTACTCCATCCAAGTTGCACTGTTATCTTCTAAGTTGCCCATTTGCTAAGTTGTCCAGTTGCCCCTGTGTTCTCTGCGTCCCCTGCACTGAGGTAGTAGGCAGGTTTAAGTTCTTTCCTAAAAAGGCAACTCCTTACCTCTTTGTCTCCCAGACAGTACCATGTCGGGGAGATGTGCCTTTCTTGCGGCTACTCTTTCCACCCTGAATAGAGGGGAATAGGGATGCTCTGAGAGCACACCTTTAGGAAGTTAAGCTCCAACTCCTCCTAAACAGGTTCCCTACAAATTGTGCTTTTTAATTAAACCTTTCAAGGGTTAATTAGGAAACCACATAAATCATCTTTGTTTCAGAATATGTCTTTGTGGTTTGGATAATTATGTGGTGAGATTTAATATGATTTCTCCTCGTGTGTGAAATTAATACGTTGGATATTTCTAAAAGGAAGATATTGAAAGCATTTACCTGAATGTCAGATTGAGAGCCATTAGAGTCTGAAGGAGTTCCACTTAAAGCGATGCTGGGAAAAGCTAGGCAGGTTGCCAGTGGGTCACTTTATATGGGATTCTTCCAAGACACGCATTCTGTCTCTTAACCAATAAGTGTAATTGTGCCACCTTTAACAGTGCCTCATTTCCAGGAGAAAAAAGAAATCTAGGTTCCTCATGGAGGTACTTCATTCCGGTTCCAACTCCCACCCTGCCTTGTGCGTGCTCTTCTCTGGCTGCATCCTGCTGCGTCATGCCCCCTAACCCCAGGCTTCCATATGCTCCGCTGGCTCTGTGTCCGACACAGCTTGCCTTGCCCACGCCTGCTCCTCTGCATCTATAGTAACCCCATCTGTAATTTTGTATCTGATGCGTTGACATCACTGGGCCTTGCTAGGACCACTCGTCTCAGAGGTAGCTAATTCGTAGAGACAGGATGTAGCTCACCTGCCTGCAAGCACACGCCTTTCCTGTGCAAACCAACCAATCTAGAGTCCACACCTGCCATCTACCACTTCCTTGGTCAGGCTTTATATTCTGGACCACTCCCTGCTGTCAGGGCTGGGTTCTAGAGACCTAGAGACAGCTCCCCTGCCCCAGGGACCTGCTGGCATTATTCAGACCAGCCACCCCTCCTCTGTCTTGCCCATTTCTTCCCATAGGAACCCGAGTAAAGGCTCTTGCCCATGGCTTTCCCTCATTCCCTCTGCCTCCTGACTGACTCTTATGCTTCCCTGTGTGGCATGTCATGCCTCCTCTTTCTAGGGAATCTGTGAATCTATAGCAAGCATCTCCCTTCATGACAGCCATTTCAATGTGGCTTGCCATATCTGATTAAAACAAATCTTGGGACAATTGAAACAGCATTTTTCAAGGTGTAGCTCAAAGGCACTTCTTACTCCATCACGCCTTCTCTGTTCCTCTTGAAAAGGAGGTCTCATCCAGGTAAGCTGTGTTGAAACAGAGATGTCTGTTTCCCTAAATTCTGTCTCATGTTTATCTCTGAACACCCAATATTTAGCACAAGGCCCAGAGTGTTTATGTATGGAGCAGACATGGGGAATAAGTGAATGAACTGAAAATATCACAACCTTTTAAGCTGCATCCATTAGGAAAGGGCTCCCCAACTCCAGAATCTAATGGTTGATGATCTGAGTTGAAGCTGATGTAATAATAGAACTGAAGTGCAGGGTAAATGTAATGCACTTGAATCATCCCAAAACTACTCCGCTAACCCCGAGGTCTGTGGAAAAGTTGTCTTCCACGAAACTAATTGCTGGTACCAAAAAGGTTGGGAAATGCTGCATTAGGGGATGAGTCAGGAAACAGCATAGTGTGGATGGTTCCCTTATTCTCCCGAATCCACATGGCACCCTGCAGCTTGAGGGTTCAGAGAGCAGCTTGGAGTCCAAGGTCAGTCCCCAGTTCCAGCTCTGCCACATCGACCCCTATGGCATTGGACAAGGTTTTTCACCTCTGGGTGTTTGTTTCACCCATAAAACAGGGATGATAGCAGCATCTCTTTCCAAGTCCTAGAAGGATTAAAAGGAAAAAGGCCACAAGTTCTCTTCTGTAGTGCTCTTTCCTGCCCTTCCTTCACCTCCTGACACCTCCTTATCCTTTACATCACAACTCAAGAGTTGCCCCTTTAGGAAAGCCTTCTAGGCTCTCCCTAATGAGGGCAAATGTCCTTAATGTGGATGTCTTTAACCCTGTGCATTTCTCCCTAGTCGTACTTGTCATCCTAACTTTTCATTGACGGTCGTGACGTTTGAGTGGGTCTTTCTCCTTAGACTGTGTATGAGGCAGGTTTCTCCAGAGAATTAGAGCCCAGAGGACAAGTGCATGGGAAGAAAGAGGTTCGTGTTTAGGAACCGGTTCACACCATGAGTCTTGGCAAGTTCACGCTCTGCAGGGGAGGCTGGCAGGCCGGATACCCAGGGAAGGGAGGCAGCTTGAGTGCAAAGGCAGTCTGTTGGCGGAGCTCCCTCCTCTTCCCGTGAACAGTTGTGAAGGCTGGGTGACATAGTGTCCACTTGTGGGTTTTGAACCCAGCAGTGAAATCAGGCTTCCAAGAATCAGAGGGGATCCAGCGGAGGGCCCCCTGCAGCACCTGACCCAAAACTACATTCTTCTAAAGAAAAGTTTATCTTTTAATTCACCCAAAGGTACCTTTTGTTCATAAAGCCTGCCTTCTAAGGATTGCTTTGGCTCGTATGTGAAACCTTTAAAAATCTTGGCTTCTGTGAGGAGAAAAGCAAGAAGACCAGTCAAACAGGTGCTTGCAAAATCCAGGGGCGATAAGATGGTGGCGTGGACCAGGGTGGTAGCACTAGACTTTTTGAGAAGTGCTTGGATTCCAAATGTATATTGAAAGCAGAGACAGTGGCATTTTCTGACATAATATTGTGTGACTCTAAGGGAGAGGAGTCAGTGACAAATCCCAGTGATTTTTGCCTAAGCAACTGGAAAGATGAGGTTACAGACAACAGAGATAGAGACAGTTTCAATAGAATCACAGGCATAGGGGCTGGGACTGCAGAAATTAGGAATTTAGGTGCAGTGTGTTAAATTTAATATGCCCATGGATATCCAGGGGGAAAAGCTGAGTAAGCACCGAGAGATACAAGTCTAGAGTTCAGGGCAGAGCCCAGATAGATGCCAACAAGGGAATCATCCATGTGGAGAGTATATCTAGGCCAGGAAATGCATTAAAATCAGCTAGATAGTGAGTATTGATGGAAGTCAGGGAAGTAAGGAGGAACTACCAGTAAGACATGAGAAGAACCGAGAGAGAGGTGTCCCTGAAGCTCAGCCTTGTACATTTCAAAATGAAAGGCGTGATGGACAGTGTCAATTACTGCCAAGACTGGCTAATGAGACTGACACTGAACCACTGGATTTGTCTCCCTGCTGGAAACAGAAAAAATAATCAAATATTTGAGGTTGTAACATCAAAGGGAAAGAAGTTAAGCAGGAGCTGGAGGGGTATTTGGGATCCACAGAGATAATACAAGTTTGTGTTAAATGAGGATGATGCAGGAGAGAAAGGGGATGGAACAGGAGAGAAGAGAGAGCTCTTAAGGGAGAGAAGAGCTAGGATGTAATTGCAGGGTTTAACCTGGGTGTATGGAAAGCTAGAGCTGGTGGAAGGAGAGAAAACGTAGTATAGATTCAGGTTGATTGGGTGATGGAAACATGGAAGTTTTCTTCTGCTGTCTTTATCTTAGTGAAATAGAAGCAAGGTCACGAGCAGAAAGGAAAAACAAAAAACAAAAAAAACACTCTCACTTTCCCATTGGATTCCAGGACCACCCAAACTGGACTTATGAAGAACAAGAGCCATTGACCACAGAAACAATGGATTATTATTGCCTGAATGACTGAGTAATCCCTATAAGGCTTGAATGTACGCTAGTTTATTTCTAGAGTGGAATCACATTTGACAGACAAAGGAAACTGTGAATAAATTCTGTTCTTTACTCACATTTCTCAAAGAACATAATGGGGAACCCACCTCACAGTCTTCAGCATCTCTCACTGTCACCCCCATCTCCTCTTAGTCTACCTCGTAAGGCAGTTATTCGATGCCTGTTTCCAAACAACACTTTGCCAGTGCTCCAGCCCACGTGGTGGGTGATTCTCATCTGCACCCCTATTTGTCTGGATTTTGTTAGGTAGACCAAATTTGTCTCCAGTATTTCCCCATTCTGAAATCTGCAGAAGGAAAAAAAAAGGAGCAAACATAAATCCATTGGGAAAAGAACTTGGAAGGCAAGGCCTTACTTGGGGGCTGACATGGAGAGAAGGGAAAGCTGTGAACACTCACACAGTAATAATGTTTGTCTTGTCACAACAGCAATCAAATCCCCAATGACAGTGCTGTCATAATATCTATACAGCCCCTACTCTGGGCTTTGGTCTTGGTGTGTTTTCTGGGCTACAGACTCAGATTCACCACAGTTCTTCTCTGGCTGTTCAGCTCCTCTTATCACCCTGTGTTTTACTACCTCTTTCTAAGCATAAAATGCAGCATTTTATACCAAATATAGAACCTCAGAGGAGGAAGTGTGGAGGTCCTCTTACCCAGCATTTCATGTTGTTCTGGAATCATTCTCATAACTTTCCTGGCACCTAGCCATCGGTCTCACGACATCCTCAGGCAGCCCATTCCATTAATGGAATGTGTTACATTCCAGTGAGCTAAATCTCTCTACTTCTAACCCCTGATAGTCTGACTTAACTCTGGGACTACATAGAACAAACCCATCCAGTCCCCTTTGTGGAGGGAACTAGGCATCTTCTTTCCTCCATCTTGTCTCCTAAGTGTTCAGACAGCCTCTGAATCACAAATCAATCTACACAGAGAACGAAAGCTTTTTGCAGTCTTTACTTGCTAGTAAATTAAACATGAAAGAGAATATACTTGCTTCAAGTAGAGTTTCAAATAGCCTTTTGCTTAGGGAGGATTAAAAGCTCCTTTAATGCCTACATAAAATCCAATGGAAAGGTTAGAGCTAGATGAAATTGTATTTTTAAATGATGTATCTAGCATGAATATTACAAGGAAAGAAAGGGAAGGGGCATGATTATCTGAAGTTGAGAGGCAAGATTAGGGAAAGAGTCATTCATATGCATCCCACTGAACTGTAATCTCATTCCTACTCCTCTACATTTTTATTCAGTGTCTGCACATTCCAGTGATTGAGCTAGGTGTTAGGATAGCAGTTGTGACCATTCCTTCCCTTATAAATTCAACACATATTTCCTGTGGACCTTCAACCTGCTAGCACCATTCTACCAAAGGGATATAGAAGTGAACAACACAATCAGAAAAAAAAATCCTTTTTCCAGTTAATATTCTAGGGAGGGAGAAATAACGTCACAAATAAATGTAAAACTCTAATAGATACAAACATGTAGGAAGGTAGTATGGATGACTGAGGTCAGAGATGAAACTCAAGGGCTTGGGAGAATCCAGATAATATAGGGATTTGTGAGTCATGTAAAGAACTTCCATCTCTGGCATACGAGCAGTGAGGATCCACTGAAATGTTTTAAGTTAGGTGTGTGTGTGTGTGTGTGTGTGTGTGTGTGTGTGTGTGTAGTAGGATCTAGTTTATATTAAGGAGAGAATGGATTTAATGTAGAGAATGGATTGGAGGGGACCATGGTGAAGACAGAGTTAGGAAATTATTACAGTGATTCACAGAAAAGATTTTTATTACTTGGACCAGAATGATAGCAAACGGTATAGAAACAAAGTGACAGATTTAAGAGATCTCAAAGAGAAAACTAATGGGTATCATGGTGATTTGAAGTTAAGTGGCAAGGGAGAGCAAGTATGTTTTCTTTTCAAATATGTAAGTTAATCTTACTTCATTTTTAAAATAATTTTATTGGAGCATAGTTGGTTTACAGTGTTGTTAGCAAAGTGATTCAATTATACATACACATATATTTGGTCTTTTTCAGATTCTTTTTTCATATAAGTCATCACAGAATATAGAGTAGCATTCCCTGTGCCTTATAGTAAGTCCTTGTTTGTCTACTGTATATATAGTGGTATGTGTCTACTCATCCCAAGCTCCTGATTTATCCCTCACCCCACATTTCCTCTTTGGTAACCATGAATTTTTGATATCTGTAAGTTTGTTTCTGTTTTATAAATAGGTTCATTTGTATCATTTTTAATTAATTCTACATATAAGTGATATTATATCATATTTGTTTTTGAATATAGTAATCTCTAGGTCCATGTATGTTGCTGCAAATGGCAATATTTTGTTTTTATGGCTAATATTCCATTGTACCTATGTACCACATTTTCCTTCTTTCTTTATTTTTTCCTTTACATTATCGTGTTGGTTTTGCCATTCATTGACATGAATCCGCCATGGGTATACATGTGTTCCCCTTCCAGAACCCCCCCTCCCACCTCCCTCCCAATTCCATCCCTCTGGATCAACCTGGTGCACCAGCCCTGAGCACCCTGTATCATGCATCAAACCTGGGCTGGCAATTCATTCCCATGTAATAATTTACATGTTTCAATGCCATTCTCCTATATCATCCCACCCTTGCCCTCTCCCATAGAGTCTAAAAGACTGTTCTATACATCTGCGTCTCTTTTGCTGTCTCACCTACAGGGTTATCGTTACCATCTTTCTAAATTCCATATATATGCATTAGTATACTGTATTGTTTTTCCTTCTGGCTTACTTCACTCTGGATAATAGGCTTCAGTTTTGTCCACCTCAGTAGAACTGATTCAAATGTATTCTTTTTAATGGCTGAATAATATTCCATTGTGTATATGTACCACAGATTTCTTATCCATTCGTCTATTGATGGGCATCTAGGTTGCTTCCATGTCCTGGCTATCGTAAACAGTGTGGCGATGAACATCGGGGTACACGTGTCTCTTTGAATTCTGGTTTCCTCGGTGTGTATGCCCAGCAGTGGGATTACTGGGTCACATGGCAGTTCTATTTCCAGTTTTTTAAGGAATCGCCACACTGTTCTCCATAGTGGCTGTACTAGTTTGCATTCCCACCAACAGTGTAAGAGGGTTCCCTTTTCTCCACATCCTCTCCAGCATTTATTGCTTGTAGACTTTTGGATGGCAGCCATTCTGACTGGTGTAAAGTGGTATCTCATTGTGGTTTTGATTTGCATTTCTCTGATAATGAGTGATGTTGAGCATCTTTTCATGTGTTTGTTAGCCATTTTTATGTCTTCTTTGGAGAAATATCTGTTTAGTTCTTTGGTTTTTGATTGGTTCATTTATTTTTCTAGAATGGAGCTGCAGGAGTTGCTTGTATATTTTTGAGGCTGTTTGTCTGTTGCTTCGTTTGCTATTAGTTTCTCCCATTCTGAAGGCTGCCTTTTCACCTTGCTTTTAGTTTCCTTTGTTGTGCAGAAGCTTTTCATTTTAATTAGGTCACATTCGTTTATTTTTGCTTTTATTTCCAATATTCTGGGAGGTGGGTCATAGAGATCCTGCTTTAGTTTATGTCAGAGAGTGTTTTGCCTATGTCTTCCTCTAGGAGTTTTATAGTTTCTGGTCTTATGTTTAGATCTTAATCCATTTTGAGTTTATTTTTGTGTATGGTATTAGAAAATGTTCTAGTTTCATTCTTTTACAAGTGGTTGACTAGCTTTCCCAACACTGCTTGTTAAAGAGATTGTCTTTTCTCCATTGTATATTCTTGCCTCCTTTGTCAAAGGTAAGGTGTCCATAGGTGTGTGGATTTATCTCTGGGCTTTCTATTTTGTTCCATTGATCTATATTTCTGTCTTTGTGCCAGTACCATACTGTCTTAATGACTGTGGCTTTGTAGTACAGCCTAAAGTCAGGTAGGTTGATTCCTCCAGTTCCATTCTTCTTTCTCAAGATTGCTTTGGCTATTTGAGGTTTTTTGTATTTCCATACAAATTGTGAAATTATTTGTTCTAGTTCTCTGAAAAAGACCACTGGTAGCTTGATAGGAATTGCATTGAATCTATAGATTGCTCTGGGTAGTATACTCATTTTCACTATATTGATTCTTCCAATCCATGAGCACGGTACATTTCTCCATCTGTTTGTGTCCTCCTTGATTTCTTTCATCAGTGTTCTATAGTTTTCTATATACAAGTCTTTAGATTCTTTAGGTAGAAATACTCCTAAGTATTTTATTCTTTTTGTTTCGATGGTGAATGGGATTGTTTCCTTAATTTCTCTTTCTGATTTCTCATTGTTAGTGTACAGGAATGCCAGGGATTTCTGTGTGTTAATTTTATATCCTGCAACTTTACTATATTCACTGATTAGCTCTAGTAATTTTCTGGTAGAGCCTTTTGGGTTTTCTATGTAGAGGATCATGTTGTCTGCAAACAGAGTTTTACTTCTTCTTTTCCAATCTGGATTCCTTTTGTTTTTCTGCTCTGATTGCTATGGCCAAGACTTCCAAAACTATATTGAATAGTAGTGGTGAGAGTGGGCACCCTTGTCTTGTTCCTGACTTTAAGGGAAATGCTTTCAGTGTTTCACCATTGAGGATAATGTTTGCTGTGGGTTTGTCATATATAGCTTTTATTATGTTGAGATATGTGTCTTCTATTCCTGCTTTTTGGAGGGTTTTTATCATAAATGGATGTTGAATTTTGTCAAAGGCTTTCTCTGCATCTCTTGAGATAATCATATGGTTTTTATTTTTCAATTTGTTAATGTGGTGTATTACATTGATTGATTTGCAGATATTGAAGAATCCTTGCATCCCTGGGATAAAGCCTGCTTGGTCATGATGTATGATCTTTCTAATGTGTTGTTGGATTCTGTTTGCTAGAATTTTGTTAAGGATTTTTGCATCTGTGTTCATCAGTGATATTGGCCTGTAGTTCTTTATCCATTCATCTGTTGATGGACATTTAGGTTGCTTCCATATGCTGGCAGTTGTAAATAGTGCTGCAGTGAACATTGGGGAGCAAGTATCTTTTCTAGGTATAGTTTTCTCTAGATACATGCCCAGGAGTGGAATTGTTGGCTCATATGATATTTTTAGTTTTATATGGACTGTTCTCCATAGTGGCTGCATCAATTTACATTCCCACCAACAGTGTGGGGGGTTCTCTTTTCTTCACAGCCTCTCCAACATTTATTGTTTGTAGACTTTTTAATGCCAGACATTCTGATTTGATTTGCATTTCGCTAATAAGTAATGATGCTGAGTATCTTTTCATGTATTTTTTACCCATTTGTATGTCTTCTTTGGAGAAATGTCTATTTAGAGCTTCTGCCCATTTTTTTTGATTGGATTTTCTGATATAGAGTTGCATGCACTGTTTGTATATTTTGGAGATTAATCCCTTGTCAGTGGCTTTATTTGCAAATATTTTCTCCCATTTTGTGGGTTGTCTTTTCTTTGTTTATGGTTCCTTTGCTGTGTAGAGATTTTAAGTTTAGTCAGGTTCCATTTGTTTATTTTTGTTTTTATTTCCATTACTATAGGAGGTGGATCCAAAAAGATATTGCTGTGATTTATGTCACTGTTCCGCCCATGTTTTCCTCTCAGAGTTTTTATATTTATAGTGTCTGGCCTAGTATTTATGTCTTTGATCCATTTTGAGTTTATTTTTGAGTATGGTATTATATAGAGTGTTCTAATTTCATTCTTTCACATGTAGTCCATTTTTCCCAGCACCACTTATTGAGGAGATTGTCTTTTTGCCATTGTATATTCTGGCTTCCTTTGTCACAGGTTAGTTTGACCATAAATGCATGGGTTTATCTCTGGACTTTCCATCCTTTTCCATCACCAAAATAGCGACCTCTGCCAGAGCTCAAGCTAAATCGAATGTTCTTTGTGTCCTCTATCACCACTGTCCTCCCTCCACCACCAGTGAACCACAGCCAACCTCATCTCCCCAGGAGCGTCTCCAAGATTGGAGTCTGTCTCCTCTGGCACTGTGGAGCTTCTGACTGAAGTCCCTCTCTTGGGGCTTTTGTTGCCTAGGGAGGCTTGGAGCCCATACACTCCTGGGACAAAGCTTTGGCACCTACCCATGCCAGTCCCCTGTTGCCTGGGGGTGCTGACAGGGAAAGAAGCTCTTATGGTGGACCTGCCCCGCTACTCGTGCCTCTGCTGTGGATGAGCATCTCAGGCTGGGGAGTACAGAGCAGCTGTGCCCACCTCCTGTGCAGACTACTCTCTGCTTTGCCCTCCTCAAACCTGTTGCTGCACTCTCCTTGGCTTCAAAGCCCCCCCTCCATCCAGGCTGATCTGCCTGCTGGTTAGGAATCTTCCCAAGGTGTGGGGGACATCCCCTTCTTCACAGCCCCCTCTCCAAGGCGGAGGCCCCACACCTCCCCTTACCGGTTCTGTTTTGCTCCTTTGCTCTACTCCGTCACATGGACGTTTTATTGCCCTTTCAGAAGTGGGAGGTCTTCTGCCACGTTCACTAGATACTCTGTGTGAGTCACTCCTCTTGGGGGTGTGCTTTTTGTTTTCATATGAGAAGGTGAGCTCCCCATGCTGCTCCTCTGCCGTCTTAATCCCATCCTCTGTGTTAGCACATTAAAGAGTTATTTTTAGAGAATAAGTACTCATTTGTGGCTTCCTGAAAACATATAGACCTCATCTGAATAGACAGAACCATATAGAAATCAACCCAAGGAAGGATCCTTCCAGGAAGGATCTGGAAATACTTGAGAAATCTCTCTTCTTAAATTTCCTCCAGCCTGAGATCACCGAGCGAGTCTTGCTGAGAGTGTATTTTCTGTGCATATCATGGTAAAATGTAGCTGCTCTAAGATTTTTCTGCCAGGGTGCCCATTTTAAACAAGGCTTTCATGCATTGCTCCAGAGGCCTTCTGCGGTATCGAGAATGCATGCTAGGTAGTGATCAAGAGTGGTCACTAGTGGTCAAGAGTGACAGCGCCACTCAGTGGACTAGCAAACACCATGACAAAGCCAGGTCTGGAGAGAAAATGCCGTGGTTAAAGTGGGGACATGTTGAGTTTGAATGTCTGAGGTGAAACAACAGTGGAAGTATTGATAAGTAACGTAAGTCTGGACTGCTAAGGAATTACCTAGAACGACAGCACTCAGAATGACTTTGGCAAGGAAGGTTGCTAGATCAAGGAGCCGCATGCAATTTATCTTTGGAAGGTTGGGCTAGAGACGCACTATTCTGAGCTTCTGGATTTATTAAGAGGTGGTCTTAGAACCATTTGGGTATCTGATACAATACGGGAGACCCGGGTTCAATTCCTGGGTTGGGAAGATCTCCTGGAGAAGGCAATGGCAACCCACTCCAGTATCCTTGCCTGGAAAATCCATAGACAGAGGAGCCTGGTAGGCGGACTCCGTCTGTAAGTAAGGCAATTATCCTTTCCCTGCTTCTGTGGTAGATGAAACAAACTGGCCACCTCAGTCCTAATCAGAGTGGTCAACAGAGACAGGCTAGTCCCACAATCAACTCCAAGTCTCCAGGGAAAAAAGCCTATTGACACATCTTACAACATATGCAACCCTAGTACAAACATGCCGGCACAGGGCATCTTTCTACAACAGAGGCTGCAGGGGCAGAATATCTGAGAAAGGACAGAAACAGGCCTGACCAATTGACTGACGTGTCTGCAACACAGTATAATTAATGCTCATCCAATTTGTGAAGGGAACAAAAGCACTCTGCTTTACGATCAACTCTTAATTATCTTGATGGATATTAATTTGTACATCCATATTTCTCCTTGGTTAATTATTAATCTATGGTTCCTGTCTACCATATTTTCTGTCATTTTCCTGGCATCTAATAAAACCTGGTACTGGATCTTCATATTTCCTTTTCAAATTCTAGTCATCTCCCCAAGAGTTTTACAGCTCTCAATTGTATTTGTGTCACTGGTTGATCTTGTCTTGTGTCTAAGTATGATTTTTATGTGATCCATCTTGAAGGTGGCTGTGCTTAAAAATTCTGAAAAATCCCTGAAATATTTTAGACCTATTTGCATTTTTATTTCTTTTTCAAAGACCTGTGAGGGTGGTGGACCTCAGACCCTGATACAACTGCCCACTCAGACATTCATCTTTCTTTCCCAAGAGTGCCACGAGCCAGCCCCTTAGTGCCACCTGCCTCCCTCCTGTGTTGTCATGCTAGTAAATGACAACATAAAGACATCAATCTGGATAGCATTTTCTCCCTCGGTATCAGCCCCTCTAACCTGCCTGCCACTTCATGTAATATTTTAAGCCAGATGGTCTCTCCAAACACATCCCACCACATCACTCGCAGTTAAAGACCCTTCAGAGGACAGATTCCACACCCCTTTCTTGGTCCTAAAGGCCTTTTCTCACCTTTTCAGCCCCTATTTCACCACTACCCATCCCCACCCCACCCTATTCTTCATGCATATCTAACTCCTTATGCTTGCTGTGCCTGAAGAAATCCCCATCTCCTGTTACTTTCTCCTTGTGACACTTTCCCAAGCTCCCCACTCCCAGCTCACATCCCCTACCTTGTCTGACTTCTCTTACAATGAAATAAGTTTACAGATTTGTCTTCTCCAGATGAGACAGTGTAATGAGCACAAATATTAGAACCAGAGTGCTTGGGTTCAGATTCAAGTTTTGCTCCTACCTTAGTTACATGAACTTTGGCAAGTTGTTTAACCTTTCTGTGCCTCAGTTGTCCCATATGCAAAACATGGAGAGTGAAAGAATCTTGTAAATAGTACTTAATTATATAGTCTCAACACTTAGCACATGCCTAGTACATAAATTTCTTTAGAACAGTGCTCTATATTTAATCGATTGATATTTGATTAAAGGCAGATGTGATAGAATGCAGACAGACTAATACTATCCTCAGGTCAATTCGCAAAGACAGAAAGAACACTCAAGTTCTTTGAGTGATTCAAATGTTGGTAAAAATTCAGATGATATAATAATGTCAGAATATTGGTATTCCCACGTAGATATATGCTAGCATATATATACTTCAGAATACTGCAAAGAATGAAAACCTTGAAATTAGATATAAGTTTGAATCCCATCTCTGGTGCTTACCTGCATTTTCTATAAGGTAAGTAAATCCTTTTTCTTCCTCTGTCTCATTCCATAAACAATACCAATATTATATATTTTAAGCCACAGACTAAGTAAGATTATATGTATAAATTACCTACCTCAGCGGCCAACAGGGAAGGTGATCAATGTAATTTGCTTGATGAATCACTTTCTGTCTTTTATACACGTTTCCTTTCAAAGTAAAAATACAAAAGCTAGTTTGAGGAGATCAGAACAGGTAAAAGTTTTTGCTTTATCTTATAAAGTTACTTGACTGCATTGACAAATAGCGGACATCTTTGAACTCAAAATGTTCCAGAGACTGTTCTCAGTGTTTTACCATCAGTATCTCATTTAACCTTCCCCCAAAGCCTCTAAGATCTGTACTGATATCATCGTCAGATGGCAGAGGCTAAACCAAAGCTTGGAGAACTTTTTAAGGATGATCAGAAAGAAGGAAAAATGACTTCCTGACAAATACCAAAGTCTTTTCTAAAACCCGTGGTGACCTGATACCGTAGAATGGGAAGGAAACAGTTGACCAAGGTGGATAGATTTTTCTTGGCTCAGATACTGGGGCTTCTCATATCCATGATACTTTCTTCATGTCTCCCCTCCTAATTTCTTACTTAGATAATAGCCTTTAAGGACAAAGTTTTTGTAAGAGGTGGAGCCGCTTCAAAGGCTTAGCCCTTAGTAAAGCCTTTATACTTCATCCTCCAGACAAGGCTCTTTGAAATCATAGTTATTCATTTATTAGCCAACAGGTGGCCCACTAGTTCTAAGAGCATTGCTTTTTCAACTTCACTGTGCACAACAGCTATGTGACCTTATCCAATTACCCCAGGATTCAACGACATGAATAAACATGCTCTAAAATCAGCTGGGTTGCAGAAACATCCCTTCTAGTGTAGGTTTGCACCATAACTGTTGGAAATTACCTGATGATTAATGTTGTCTAACCTGGGGAATTACATTGCAATGAAGTTCACGATTTATCGATAAATACGATGATAATCCTCTGTCTTTGTTTACATCGGTAATTAATGTAGTTCAGGAGGGAGCCCTTGAAACCGTGTATAAGCAAGATTTATCCCCACTGGAATAGATTGCAGTCATATGTCACCATTCAAAAGGTAATTGGTACATTTCATTAGAAAGTAATCGAAAAAAAGATTTATTTTAATGCCTTGTAATAAATAATCTTGATAAACACTATTGCTAGCAGGGATATCTGCGCCATATAAAGAATTTGCATCAAAATATGGTATATACTACATGTCATTCTTGGATTTTTCTAAGAAGTTTTTACTTTGTTGTGACTCTGAAGAAAGGATAGCCTATAATTATGCTATTGGCTTTCCTGTGGGGTCTAGAGCTTCTCATTATGGTCACATACCTCTCTGTTCTCAGAATAAACCAGGGTCTTGTCGTAAGGCAAATTTTATGTCCCTCAAAAGACAATCCCCCACACATATGAACAGCAAGGTTTCTAATGCTGGTTTGGAGCAAAGTCCTCAGAGACTGGGCTACAAGGTCTGTCACTTTGGCTGAATGGACATGATGGCAGACATATGTCTTAGGATTTTAGAAAGCATTAAACCAGTTGATATACACAAAGGCGTTAAACAAATTCTTATTAGTCGCTACGCCGTGTCCAACTCTTGCGATCCCATGAATTGGAGCCTGCCAGGCTTCTCTGTCTGTGGGATTCTCCAGGCGAGAATACTGGAGTGGGTTACCATTTCCTTCTCCACAATGAATAGTAAGTACTCTTAGTATGATTACCATCTCTCTCAGGGTCTTGCTATTCTGAGCCTTTGAGGAGACATCCTGAGTTCCAGGGTGTGCTTTTATTTAAATTGCATTGTAAAAGCAAAGATAGTCTGTACCAGCATTTTCCCCCCAATTCCATTTTGTTATGTGATGAAAATAAACAAGCGCATGAAGAACAGAGAAATATGCACCCTTCTCAACACTAGCTGTGACTAAAAAGACCTTTTCACTCCCAACAAAAGGCTCTGAGGTAAACACAGATCAATAATTATCTTGAGGGTTTTACGACTTTATGAGCTACTTATACAGAGTAATATAATCCCACTTAGTTTCTCATCTTAGTTTGTTGAGAGCAAAATAATCCCCAAAAGCCATCTGCAGATTGAGATAAAATCATGCTTTTAACAGAGGATCAACTGAAATAGCAAAACAATGGCAGAAGAAAGTGAATTAAATAATTTTCTTTCTACATCTCTAATAATCAAGCCACGTTCAAGAGCTTTCTCTGCCTATCAAAACTGTATCATGATAAAATAGTTCAGACTTCTGCTATATAATCATAGCTCTATAAAGTGACTATGAGAATCCTCATTACCTTTATTTTATAGTTAGGGGAGGTGAGCTCTTATCCAAGATCATACAGTCACTGTGTGGAATGTCAGGCCCCAAGTTCTGTGTCTCCTTACTCTGCTTTATTTCAGTGCTGTGCTTCTCAAATTAGGATCCAGAACACCATAGGGCAAAGTTGGCATATCTTCCTGGAGAATGTTTTGCCTAAAAATTTTAAGGTAGAAATCAAAAAGTTATGCATTAAATCATATTTCCATTAAATATGGATATTTTATACTTCAAAATGTACTAAATCATATTCCTTTCAAAGATACGTGCAAGAAATGTCAAATTAACACTGGACTGTTAGTGGGTCCTGTGCCCCACAGGAAAGTATGAATCCTCTATGATAATAATTCAGTGGAAGGCTTTGAGAAGGCTATCTTGAAGCCAGATGGTCCTGGTTACCTGAATCCCACCTCTGAGAGTCAGTACCTGGGTAACCTTGCATGAATCATTCCACTTTACTGAATCTCATTTGTTTATTCTACCATATACTGCTTAGGAAGTCCTAAGGATTCCCTAGACCATGTGAAAATCCAAAAGCATAATAGGTGTTCAGTATATAGTGAAAGTGTTAATCATTCAGTCATGTTTGACTCTTTGCAACCTCATGGACTGTAGCCCACCAGGCTCTTCTGTCCATGGGATTTCCTAGGTAAGAATACTGGAGTGGGTTGCCATTTCCTTGTCCAGGGGATCTTCCCAACCCAGGGATCGAGCTCAGGTCTCTTACACTGCAGGCAGATTCTTGACCATCTGAGCACCAGGAAAGCCCCAGTACATCATTATTAAACATGCACAAATCACTCTCAAAACATGCTGTCCGGTTTGTTTAGCCACTGGCTCCCACATAATCCCCAATCTAACTACTCTGAGCCTAAGAAAGAACCACTGGCCTCTCTCCATTTTGCTTTCAAAACTATTTCTAGCTTCCTGTGTTATTATTTTGACTAAATGAGCATCCCTAAAATGGGTTGTGAAAAATTCTGAAGTATGTAAACTAAATACTAACTAGTTTATTTGTTTTATGGCTGGACCCAAAATAGAAAATTTCAATTAAAATCATATAGAAAACTATTCACCTTAAATTTATATTATTTAAAGGGCTTCTTCAATGGCTCAGCAGGTCAAGACTCCACCTGCAGTGCAGGAGATGTGGGTCAGATCCCGCAGTTCGGAAGATCCCCTGAAGGAGGAAAATGGTAATCACTCCAGTGTTTTTTAATTAAATTTATTTTTAATGAGAGGATAATTGCTGTGCAATATTGTTTTGTTTTCTGCAAAACCTCAAACATGAATCAGCCATAGGTATAGACATGTCCCCTCCCACTTCCCTCCAATCTAGGTTATTACAGCGCCCCAGTTTGATTTCCCCGAGTCACACAGCAAATTTCCATTAACTATCTATTTTACATGTGGTAATGTACATGTTTAGAAAATCCCATGGACAGAGGAGCCTGGCAGGCTACAGTTCAAAGGGTCACAAAGAGTCAGACACAACTGAGCGACTAAACATACACACGTTATCTAAAATGTCTTTCAATACAAATAAAGCACTCTGTAAGCTTTTATTATAATTTACTTTTACCCTCAAGCCCTAACACTTCATCCTGTAGCTCTAATGTTCATTCCCAGTCAATGAAGGCAGTTTTAGTGTAGCATGTAGAAGTATGCTTTCTGGTGCGAGAACTGTGGTTGAAACATCTCTGCTGCTTCCTCCTAGTGATGTAACCTTAGGCTTATCATCCCCCCCAAAAAAAACTCACTTTCAAACTAGGATCATTAACTTCTAGCTTCTATAATTGTTGTACTGAGCACAGTCCCTGGAACACAGGGTAAGTATGTAATATTTTTTAGCTATAGTTTTCTATAATATAGCTTTTACAAAATTAAACTTGAATTAAGCATAGTTATTCACATATGAAACAGTAACTTACACTTTTTAGTCTTCTAGGAACTATGTAGCTCCCCTGTAGGTCCCGCAGATAGAGGTCCCTGTGGATGCGTGCTCAGTTGCTTCACTCGTGTCCGACTCTTTGGGACCCTTGGACTGTAATTATCTTGGCAAGAACACTGGAGTCGGTTGACACATTCTCCCCTAGGGGATCTCCCCAACCCAGGGATCAAACCTGCATCTCCTGCGCTTGCACACAGATTCTTTACCACTTGAGCCATCTGGGAAGTACAACATGTAAACAGATACAGAGAATTCTTTAAAATGTCTGCTGATTGTTAGCACTGAGGATGAAGAGATCATGACAACCTCACTCAGGGTAGGAGGGCTCTTTCATTATAATCATGTCAGGCAACACACTCATTTGCTATTCATCTTCCAAAATCTATAGTGAGATATATTTTAGGGCTGAGCAAGGCAGCCTTCCATTTGCTGCCCCTGTCGCCTCATTGTGTGCAGGAGACCAGGTCCCCATGGCCATGTAGCAAGGTAGTGCCAAGGGGCTGAACTGCCTTCCAATTCTTATCAAAGCTAGTGGTTTCATTTGAAGGAGAAATCTAAATAATATTTCTTAATTTTCATTCTTAATTAAAATAATTGACAGCTTAGCTCTTTGTTACACATGGAGTCAGGTTAGCTGCATGGGTCATTAAACGTTCTGAGAACATTAGGTCTTATTGGAAAGCTTGAAAGTTATTACTCTCATTAATAGTGTGGAAATGTTCATCATTTCTTTGATATGCAAATCAGTTATTTGGTTTTTATCTCACTTGAGAAAGAATCTCCAAATGCGAGGAATATAATATTTTGGAGATGGTAGGGTACAGAACTAGAGAGAGTGTTTCTCTGCAAAGAGCAATTATGATGTCTGTAGTTTTGTATGCAGTCAACTTGGAAATAGCAGGTTCTGAGAAATAGGATTTCCTGCAAAATCCAAGCACCTAATCACCATTCAAAGCCCATGTTAGACTCCTAGTGCACAGTGTTTGTGATCAGTTTTTAGCTCTGGCAGAGGTAACTGACAAATTCTACCCAAAACCTGTCAAGAGTTTTCCCCTCTCAAAGCCATTGACATTTTAGTAAATCTTAAAACAGTAAAAATAGAGTATGGAGGAAAAATGGACTTCTAAGTCACTTACCTTTGAAATTTTTGACATCCAAGCTTTTTTCAAAGTCTGCATGGGGCCGCTATGTAAACCAGGATGTCTCCTATGGATAATGAAATGTTAAGAAACCCAGAGGAGTTTAGGGGAGGGGAAAACAGAAAAGAAGTCATCTATTCTAACCAGTTTAGGAGTGGAAATACATAGTTATTTCATTTTTATCTGGATAAATACAGTAATATAAGCTATCACCTATCACCACATCCTGTGTACTTGATGAAAACTTCATCATCTATATTTCCACATTTCAGCTTCCTAACAGTCTTGGGAGGGAGATACTCTTATCCCTACAGAACATGAGAAACTGTTGAGCCTCAAAAAGGCTTAGTTAGGGACTTCCCTGGCAGTCCAGTGAAGACTTTGCTTTGCAGGGGTTGCTGGTTTGACCTCTGCTTGAGGAGCTAAGATCCCCCATGCTTCAGGGCCAAAAAAAAAACAAAACATAAAACAGAAGCAGTATTGTAACAAATTCAGTAAGAACTTTGGAAAAGTAGATAAGCCTTTTTTTTGTTTTGTTTTAAGTCAAACACGCAGCAGATGGAGGTGATTGGACTCAAACTTGTGATTCTAAAGCTCAAGCTTTAAACATTATCCTCTATTCCTATTCAAGAAAGATTAAAATATTTAAGAGGCGGAGCTATGGCCTTCATGGACAATCTAAAAGGAACATATTACATGAAACCAACTACAACCCTCATATAAGAAGTCAGAATGGGGTAGTTACTAGCAAAATGGGCCACAAACTAAGGGAGAGATAGACAGATGTAAAATTTGGTTTGGGTCTAACCTCAATATGAACACTCATGTGACCTCCAATATAATGTTATTAGACTGCAATAATAAATTGTCCAGAATCATACCAAGATAATAAAGGGAGAGGTTTTTTTTTTTTTTTTTTGGTCCTGGTTCTTACTCAGAACATACTCACAGCACTGTACTCAATGCTAGGTAATAGAATCTAAGAGGGACATTGATTCAACAAATATTTATTGAATGCCAGGTAACATTCTTGATGCTGGGCATAAATATAGTGTAATTACTACCTTTGTAGAGTTTAGTCTAGAACAAGAAAGAGACTAAAATAGGGGAACAGGCAAGTAATTACAAATTGTCTTCAGTGGCCTGCAGGAACGTCACTGACTGAAGGGTGAGAAGGGAACAAACATACCAAGAAGCATAGTGGAGGGTGAGACAAGTGGATCTGCCAGCTGTGCAGGGACACGGGAAGGTCCCAAGTCCACAGGGAGGTCTTGTTGAGGAAAACCCCAGAATAACGGGGGTGCTTGTCTCATAAATGCGGAGGGCCACTGTGGAGACTCCATGTTACATCACAAGTTACTGGGTGAGACTTCCACCCAGTGCGTGGAACTAATTTTCAGTGACCAGTACCATGGACTAACCAGGAATGAGGGTGCTTGGGTTTGCTCTACAACTCTGTAGGCTTGTGGCCTGGACCAGGACTTTTTATTTTTTTTTAGAACTTTTACTTCGTTTCCCTTTGAGACTTTAACAGAAAATGGTGCAATTCCTTACTTACACTTTTCTAAATTGGAGAAAAATTGCTTTACAATGTTGTGTTGTTTTCTGTTGTACAACATCACCAATCAGTCATAACTAAATGTACCCTCCTCCTTTAGCCTCCGTCCTACCCCTCAATATCATCACAGAGCACCAGGCTGGGATCCCTGTGCTATGCAGCAGCTTCCCACTAGTTGTCTGTTTTACACATGATAACATATATATGCTAATATTCCCTTCCAAATTCATTCTACCCTCTCCTGCTTCAGCTGTGTCCACAAAAGACACATGCACCCCAGTGTTCATTGCAGCACTATTTACAATAGCCAGAACAAGAAAGTAACCTAGATGTCCATCAACAGATGAATGGATAAAGAAGTTGTGGTACATCTATACAATGGAATATTACTCAGCCATAAAAATGAAGGAATTTGACTTAGTTATAGTAAGGTGGATAAACCTAGAGCCTATTATAATGAGTAAAGTAAGTCAGAAAGAGAAAAACAAATATCATATATTAACACAAAACTCAGCAGTGGCCACAGGACTGGAAAAGGTCAGTTTTCATTCCAGTCTCAAAGAAAAGCAGTGACAAAGAATGCTCAAACTACCACACAATTGCATTCATCTCACACGCTAGTAAAGTAATTCTCAAAATTCTCCAAGCCAGGCTTCAACAATACATGAACCGTGAACGTCCAGATGTTCAAGCTGGTTTTAGAAAAGGCAGAGGAACCAGAGATCAAATTGCCAACACCCACTGGATCATCAGAAAAAAGCAAGAGAGTTCCAAAAAAACATCTATTTCTGCTTTATTGACTATGCCAAAGCCTTTGACTATGTGGATCACTATAAACTGTGGAAAAATCTGAAAGAGATGGGAATACCAGACAACCTGACCTGTCTCTTGAGAAACCTGTACGCAGGTCAGGAAGCAACGGTTAGAACTGGACATGGAACAACAGACTGGTTCCAAATAGGAAAAGGAGTATATCAAGGCTGTATATTGTCACCCTGCTTATTTAACTTATATGCAGAGTACATCATGAGAAATGCTGGGCTGGAAGAAGCACAAGCTGGAATCAAGATTGCTGGGAGAAATATCAATAACCTCAGATATGCAGATGACACTACCCTTATGCCAGAAAGGGAAGAAGAACTAAAGAGCCTCTTGATGAAAGTGAAAGAGGAAAGTGAAAAAGTTGGTTTAAAGCTCAACATTCAGAAAACTAAGATCACAGCATCTGGTCCCTGCCGGGAGCCTTCAGGATGCCCCCTCACTCAGATGACAAAGTCATGAGACTAAGAAGGAAACTGCAAAGCGGATTTTCCTTTGGGGCATCCCAAGGCAAGGCCCCTCCTGGTATTTTTCTTGGGAAGTTCTGTTTATGCTCATCTGTTTATGTTTTAGCTCATCTCAGGTCAGTCCCAGTTAGAAAAAATTCGTCCTACGATAATTCCCTCAGACCTTATTTCCTTCAGAGGATCTGGGAAGGCAGATTCCCTTTCCCGAGGACAAAGGAGGAATAAGCGACATTTAAATAGATTACTATTCCTACTAGTTACTGGGGAGTTTACCAAGAGTTCTCTGGGGATCATGGCAAAGCCACCACCAGAAGGGCTTGTACTTGGGTCACCTTTCCACATCCCACTCCCCCGACCACTCCACGGAGGAGGCTCCCTTCCTTGAAAAAACCAGGCTGGAATGGGACTTAGGAATGCTCATAACTGTGCCCAGCATAGTTGGAGATATTGATTGCTTGCCCAGCATAGTTGGAGATATTGATTGCTTTAGGATAGTGTAGACATAGGAATTCATTTTAGTAGTTATAAGGCTAACAGGGTTTTATTGCTAAAGCAGTGCTGCTAAACTCTTTGTCCTCTTTTCTCTTTCCTTTTAAGAACCAAAATAGGTTAATAGAATAAAACAGTTTCAAGCTTAAGCCCCTCTCTCTAGCTTCTATATAGTTGCACCTAATAAGAGAAATGTAACCTTTCTTCTTATCCCAAGTATGCTGGAGACATTCAAATGGTAAACATACTATTGTTAGGTCTAATTATGCAGAAATCCAACCTTTTACAAGGAAAATGAGCTTAATGTTAAAGTTGTTGATGGTAGGCAGAAAACAAAAGATTGTATAGAATAATTGTGATGTAATGGGGATGTCCTTTGGCTATAATACTGTAAACTAACAAGAATAAAGAGAGAGACTGCTCCAGCACCACACATCAACTCAGCTCAGTTCTTCCCCTGATGCCACTCATCCCTCAAGACCCTCGACCCCGGGCTGGACCCCGGCAGGTCCCATCACTTCATGGTGAATAGATGGGGAAACAATGGCAACAGTGGCTGACTTTATTTCTTTGGGCTCCAAAATCACTGCAGATGGTGATTGCAGCCATGAAATCAAAAGATGCTTGCTTCTTGGAAGGAAAGTTATGATCAACCTAGACAGCATATTAAAAAGCAGAGATATTACTTTGCCAACAAAGGTTCGTCTAGTCAGGTCTGTGATTTTTGCACCGAAGAGTTGATGCATTTGAACTGTGGTGTTGGAAAAGACTCTAGAGAGCCCCTTAGACTGCAAGGAGATCCAACCAGTCCATCCTAAAGGAGATCAGTCCTGGGTGTTCATTGGAAGGACTGATGTTGAAGCTGAAACTCCAATACTTTGGCCCCCTAATGTGAAGAGCTGACTCTTTTGAGAAGAACCTGATGCTGGGAAAGGTTGAAAGTGGAAGAAGGGGATGACAGAGTCTGAGATGGTTGGATGGCATCACCAACTCAATGGACATGAGTTTGAGTAAACTCCAGCAGTTTGTGATGGACAGGGAGGCCTGGCATGCTGCAGTCCATGAGGTCACAAAGAGTCGGACACGACTGAGTGACTGAACTGAACAGAATGTAGAAATGATGCTGATGAACCTATTTGCAGGAAAAGAATGGAGATGCAGACATGGTCATATGACCTCTCTGAATCTCCCTGGGGCTGGTAGTGAACACCAGATGGGATTAAGTATATGAAAAGCACCCAATATGCAGGGCTAAAAATATGCATTTGCTAATGGCATCTGAATCTCATTATGTTGCTAAAACTTGACGTTGGGCTTTCATTTGAGACCTCTGAGGTTACTTTGAATCAGGCTGTGTAAAAGCATGACTCAAAAAAACAGGGTGAGTCACAGTGGTTTTCAGGAAACTGAAGTCAGATGTTACATAAACTGAAAATTAAAGATTTTCAGTGGAAAATTATCCCATCAATTGAAAATTCAATTATGAATTTTCAAGTTGACAACAGAATGGGCCATGGTGTTTAACATGATAGAACCCAATACCATGCTCTGAAAGTTGTCAAGCATCAAAATCTCTCTCAGCATTAATTTAAATGGTACATTACACTGATTCAAATCAGGTTCTTGAGAATTACTGTTGGTTCATTGGCTGTGTTTCTCAAACAGCCCAACTAAAATATGGGAGCGATTTTTAAAGCACTTTTCTTTAAACAGGAATTCAACTTTGAGCTCGTAAAGATTCAGTAAGAGCTAATGAACTTCAGACCAATGAAGAAATTGTTTGATAGTTACACACAGTCTTTGAGTAACAAATCCCACTGATTGAAGTTTTATATATATAATATCATTGGATAAGCAACATAGAAATGCAGTTGCTCAGATAGTACAATGGGCCCATTAAGTAGGCACTGAGGTTTCCATTTATCAACTTAGCTGTTCTGGTCACAACCTGAATTACTATTCTGTTCTCATCAGTAGGACGGTCGGGTTCCATAGGAAAGGTTGTCTGCAACTCACACATAGATCTGCTAAGTAAGTGGTTTTCAACTATCACCATATCAGTGTCTCAGCATTCTCATTTAGTTTGTGTGGGATGTGACCCGGGTTTTGAAAGCTCCCCCATGTGGTTCTTACCAAATTGAAATTTCCTAGTCCCTGACATCAGCCAATCCAAAAACTCCCTAAAAGCAGTTTCTTTAACCAAAATGCCACGAACATTATATTCTCTCCCACCAGTTCTTTCTAAATCGTTTTCCTATTATAACTTTGTATTATCTTTTTCCTCAAACTTAGAACATACACAGTCATTTTAGGTGTCCGTGTCATTGTGAATCTGCTGTTTCCTAAGAAGGACAGGTGCTAACCTTCTATTTCAGTTACCACATACATTACTCGGTTTTTACGATGTTTCGAAGGTCATTTCCCAAAGTAACAAAAGCCACTGTCTCCATTCTCTGAGGATGGGAACAAAATATTATCTAAAAACTTGTCTCGGTTTAGAAGTGATTAATGTAGATACTTATGATGAAAGAAATGAAAACATGAAATATGGATAAGTAATCACTGTTTCTACAAAAACAATTTCAACAAAAAATGAGCTTGAAATGGGGAGAACAAACTGATACTGCCAAGAGCAAATAAATTATTCTCTGAGATTTAAAACAGACCTGTGATAGCATTTAAAGTTTTGTGGGGGTTTTTGATTCATGACATTCCCAAGTATCACCACCCCATGTTTCACAGGTCCTTGAAATGAAATTTGAGCAGAGAAGAGGAGGTTTCAATCCATGCAGAAATGTGCCAGGAAACATCGCTCCAGGGTTTCATTACCCTAAGAGACACAACCAGTTTTTCTCCTTGTCATGTTCCCTGGCCACACTAGACCTAGGAAAACGTGTCAGAGGGGAACCAGGAGAGTCTGGGCACTTTGGACTTTGGTCAGGACTTTTCTTTGTCCCCAGCTATAGAAAGAGATAATTTCAGAGGACACCATCCTGACTTGGCCAGAACAATAGTTCCTAGTCTCACCAGCCAAACCAACTCAGCTGCCACTCCACAGAATTGGCCCGTGTTTTGGAGTGTATACACAACTATACCATTGCCACAGCAATGCAGATATACACCATGATCAAAAGGCCTCTCGCTTTTCTGTCTCTAGCCCTGTATATCCACCTGGTCACTTGATGTTCTCAAAACCTTCAAATCAACTTCTCTAAAACTCAACTCACAGGACACTTTAAGTGTTCTGTTTACACTGTTCCCTATCTTTGTGGCTGACCCATCACCAAACACTAGAAATCATCCTTTGATGCTGATTTGGGTATGATAATGAAATGAGTCTTCTCCCACCTGCATAACCACAGACTCCTGTCTCCTTTTCTTGCAGTGATAAAAGAATGAAATAAGAACATTGCTTAACACCATACACAAAATAAACTCAAACTGGACTAAAGATCTAAATATAAGACTAGATACAATAAAAGTCTTAGAGGAAAACATAGGCAGAACACTTTGACACAAATCACACAAACCAAATGGATCCTAATTAAACTCAAAAGCTTTTGCACAGCAAACCATAAACAAAATGAAAAAACAACCCACAGAATGGTAGAAAATATTTGCAAATGATGGGATCAACAAGGGATTAATCTCCAAAACTTAACAGACAGCTCAGCTGGCTCAATATCAAAAAAAAACAAGCAACCTAATTAAAAAATGAGTGGAAGATCTAACTAGACATTTCTCCAAAGAGGACATAAAAATGGCCAAGAAGCACATGAAAAGATGCTCAACATAATTATTAGAGATATGCAAATCAAGAGAGATATCACCTCATACTAGTCAGAATGGCCATCATTAAAAAGTCTTCAACAAATGCTAGAGAGAGTGTGGAGAAAACACTGTTGATGAGAATGTAAGTTGTTACAACCATTAAAGAGAACACTATGGAGGCTCCTTAAAAAGCTAAAAATAGAGCTACCATATGATCCAACAATCCCACTCCTAGGCATAATTTGAAAAGATACATGTACACCAGTGTTCATTTAAGCACAGTTTACAATAGCCAAGATGTGGAAGCAACCTAGGTGTACATCAACAGATGAATAAGGAAGATGCTGTATGTATACACAGTGGAATATTATTCAGCTGTTAAATGGAATGAAATAACACCATTTCCAGCAACATAAATGGATCTGGAGATTATCATACTAAGTAAGTCAGAGAAAGACAAATATTATTGTAACTCATATACAGAATCTTAAAATTTATACAAATGAATGTATTTATAAAAGAGAAACTGACTCACAGACTTAGAGAATGAATTTACAGTTACTAGGGGGAGTTGGGGGAGGGGATAGATTGGGAGTTTGAAATTGGCATGTACACACTAATATATTTAAAGTAGATAACCAACAAGGACCTAGTCTATAGCACAAGGAACTCTGCTCAGCATTCTGTAATAACCTAAATGGGGAAAGAATTTGCAAAAGAATATATAGATATATAAGTGAAGCACTTTGCTGTATACTGGAAACTAACACATTGTTTATCAATTATATTCCAATATAAAATATTTTTTTAAAAAATGGAAACACTGAGAAACATTTCTTAACATAAGAAATGAAAATAATAATTATTTGCCAACCTTTAAAGGTGAGTTGATTTTACTATACAGTTTCCAAGTCCACATTTGAAAAATCAAAAACCTGGACCTCGAGTACAACGGTAGAGTAGTGCAAGTCCTTTGACCAGTTGTTCTGGTTGAAAAGAATTAAAACCAATGGCTAAAATATTTTAAATGTATTCATGAGCTAGAAATGATATATGGTTAGTCACAGTCCAAAAGCTAAAACATAGGAACCCAGAGAAGTAATCTGAGCATGGAGGTCACCCATAACTTTATAGATTTTACTGAACTAGAAGAAATTCAGCTTTTTTTATGGACTGAGGGGACATGGGAACAAGGAAAATCTCAGTGTCCACTGAATGGAGGTAATCCATTTAGAGATACCACAGATGTAAATGGGACCCCAATGTACCAAGCCCTCAATGTATAGATGAAATAGAATTCAGCCTACCTGATCTTGCCCTCCTCTGACTTTTCCACCCTGAGGATTGCAAGGGAAATAGCCAGTTTTTAACTTGAGCATTGGAGAGAAAACTTTCCCCAAGGCTTGGTAACTTCAAATTGACTCTCCCTTGCCTTGCCTGAATTCATATTACCTGGTTGGTTCTGAGACCTCAAGGAAAGAAATTAGTTTTCACTAGGCCCAAACTGAAGGTGGCATCAGTAACGAATGGAAACAGATGCAAACCCTCTCTAGAGAAAATCACCTTAAAAGTAGGTCTCTGATAACTTCAGCAAATTAAGATCCAAGACACAGAAAGCCACAGAGGCAAAAAGTATGGAATGGCCTCAGAAGCAAGGCACCATGAGCAAGAGAGCATTGAAACAAGGCAGCCAATTTAGATGCACCCAAGTTTCTGATATAAGAATTAGCAGAGAAAATATAAAGTAATACATTCACTATGAGTAGAGAAACAAAACAGAATTGAAAGAATAAAAAACAAAGGAATATAAAAATGGCTAACAACTGAGCAATAGAGATTTTCTAAAAATGAAAATATAATCTCAAAAAGCAAAACTCCACTGGATGTGATGAAAATAATAAAAAGAAAATTAAATGAACATGAGACTATGTCTAAAGAATTATCCAGGAAGCAGAGAGGTAGAATAATATGAATGTCTAATCCAAGATTCAGCATGAAGAGAGACAGAACAGAGCAAAAACAATTTTCAAAGACATATCAGATGAGTGTTAAGTAATGAAAGACACAAAACTACAAATTTAGAAAGTAAAATAAAAAAATTCAGGGAGAGTAAATAAAATGAAATCCACATCTATGCATATCAAAATAACATTGCAAAAGAGCATCTGGAGAGAAGAGAACAAAATAGAAGTTCTAGAACTGAAGGTAGATTGACAGCTGACTACTTAACCACAATAGTGAGAACCAGAATACAGAGGAATAATCTTCAGTTCCTGAGAGAAAATAACTATCAGCACAGCGTGATGCATCCAAATAAAAATCTCTTTTACTAAAGAAGGCTGATTAAAAAATTATTTCAGAAAAACAAAACTGAGGATTTGCGCCAGCAAACTCGCATTAAAAGAAAATGTCAAAAACTTTCTTGATTTTAAGAAAGGGAGGTTTATGATGACAGAAGAAATAAAGGTAGAAAGTAGAAATGCATATTAATAGATATACATAAACATTGAATAAGCAATAATCTGGCTGGATTAAACATCATAGAACCGAAATACCTAATAGTACATACAGATAAATCAAGAATATCTGGAGTGTTACATTTTAAAAGAAAATCCATTTAAGATTCAATATTATTAAGGTATCCACTCTCCTCAGAATTGATCTATGGATTCAACACAATCCCAATCAAATTGCCTTCAGGCCTTTAAGACATATGTAAAAGGAAAGAATCTAGAAAGCTAAACCAATGTTTTCCTTTTACAAAAGCTAAAGGGCCCACTTCAGCTGATTCTGACTTCTTACAAAGTTATATCAAACAAGACAGTCTGGTATTAGCATAAGGATGGAGCTGGAGGCCTGGCATACTGCAGTCCAGGGGGTTGCAAAGAGTTGGACACGGCTGAGCGACTGAACTGAACTGAGGCAAAAAGAGAACAGAATAGAGAGTGTAAAAATACTACATAGGTATGGTTAATTGATTTTCAACAAAAACATCAGTGCTATTCAATAGAGAAAGGATTAATTTTTTTTCAGTAAATGGTGCTGGAACAACTAGATAAACCTACTGGGAAAAAAGTGAACCTCAACTCTATTCTTAGAAACTAATTCAAGATGGAATATAAATCTAGATGTGAAACTAAAACTATAAAGCTTCTAGCAAAAGACATGGAAGACTATGTATCCTTGGGGTAGGTGATGATTTATTAGGGAAGGTACAGAAGTACTAAACATAAAAATATGATAAATTGACACTCATCGGAAGACATTATTTAAAAATGAAGTAACTCATGGATTGGGAGAAAATACTTTATATAGATAGATAAATAGAAAGATTTTATATATATGAACATATTCAAATATACATGCATATTTGAATTTTCTGAAAATGTATCTGAAATTTCAGAGATATGTTGATATATACACACACAAAAATTTACCTAGCATACACAGCAAATCAATAACAAAAAAACAAATAATCCAATGGTTTTAAAAAAATTGCACAAAGTTTTAAATAGATCTCTCCCAAAAGAACATCTTTGAATACCCAATAAACACATGAAAAGCTGCTCAACATGATTAGTCATCAGAGAAATGAAACTTGTAAAGAAGAATCATTTTATAGTGACTGCAACAGCTTTAATTATATCAGTATTGGTGGTAAGAATATAAAAGTGCAAAAGTATCTTGGAAAACACTTTGGCAGTTTTCTTATTGTATTAATCTATGATGAAACAAAATTCAGCAACTTAAAAAACAAGACATTTATTATCTCAGTTTCTGTGGGTTAGAAATCTGGGTGCAATTTAGTGATGCCTCTCACTCAAGATCAATTATCAGGTTGCAGTTAAGCTGCAGGTCAGGGCTGTGATGTTTTCAAATGCCTGTCTTGAGGAAGATCTATTTATAAATGGAGTTGTTGGTAAGACTAAGCTTCCTGTAGACTATTGGATTGAGGGCCTTAGTTCCTCACAGGCTAATGTGCTCCCCTATTTTCTCAGATATCTTCATAGGGGAGTGCTCAGCATAGCATCTTTTTGAGTGAGGGAATGAGAGCACAAACCCAAGGTGGAAGCCACAGTCTTTTTTTAAGCTAGTCTCCTAAGTGACATCCTGGCATACTTTCTGTAGAAGCAAACCACTTATGTATACTTGCTCCATGGAAGGAGCTATGACACACCTAGACAGGGTATTAAAAAGCAGAGACATCAAAGTTATGGTGTTTCCTGTAGTCATGTATGGATGTGAGAGTTTGGACCATAAAGAAGGTTGAGCACTGAAGAATTGATGGTTTTGAATTGTGGTGCTAGAGAAGACTCTTGAGAGTCCCTTGGACTGCAAGAATATCCAACCTGTCCATCCTAAAGGAAATCAACCCTGAATATTCATTGGAAGGACTGATGCTAAAGCTGAAGTTCCAAATCTTTGGCCACCTGATGCGAAGAGCTGACTCGTTGGAAAAGACCCTTATGGGTGGGAAAGATTGAGGGCAGGAGAACGGGGCCGTAGAGGATGAGATGATTAGATAGCATTACCGACTCAACAGACATGAGTTTCAGCAAACTCCAGGAGATAGCGAAGGACAGGGAAGCCTGGCGCGCTGCAGTCCATGGGGTCACAAAGAGTTGGACCTGACTTAGCAACTGAACAACAACATATCCAGCCCACATCTAGGAAACAGAATCACCTAAAAGCATGAATACTAGGAGGCAAGGATCTTTGGGGATTATTTTAGATGCTGTCTTACCGCATGTATTAAAGACACACCTATGCTATAAACTAACAGTTCTACTCATAGCTACTTATTTTAGAGAAATAAAAAACTTTAGCCTCATTAAGATGCATGCAATATAGCCCCAAACTCAAAACAACCAAATATCTACTAACAAGAGACTAGATAAATGGTGCATACTTTCAGTTATAAGCTGAATGAGTTCAGAAGAGCTAGTGTACAGCACAGTGATGACTGTAGTTATTAAATAATACTGTATTATATGTTTGAAATTTGCTAAAAGAGTAGATTTTAAATATTGTTACCACACAAGAGGGAAAAGGTAAATATGTGACGTGATGGATAGGTTAATTAACTGTGAGAACTGGTTCACAATGTACACATGTATTAAAACATTGTGTTGTACAAATAGACAATATTTCTTAGTAAAAGTAAAAAAAAACAGTGCCTTTCATTATATGTAAATTTTTCCTTAATAAAAAGTCATCTGAAATTTTTTAAAAATCCAGTTATATGAGAGACACATCTAAAATATAACCATACAGAATGGATGATATTTAAAAGAGTAACGTGTTCAAGGAAGATACTAACAGTTAGAACAACTATACTAATAGGCAAAATGACTTTTAAGGCAAAAAACATTATAAGATAGAACTATTTTATACATGGAATCCTAAGCTGGTGTGTATTTAATAGCATAACTGATAGATCAAACAGATATATATCTCGGGTTAATAGACATAGAACATAGCACCAACAACTGCAGAACACATATTCTTTTCAGTCAGGCATGAATATTTGTAAAAATTTGATGAAAGTGAAGGAGGAGAGTGAAAAAATTGGCTTAAAGCTCAACATTCAGAAAACTAAGATCATGGCATCTGGTGCCATCACTTCATGGCAAATAGATGAGGAAACAGTGGAAACAGTGTCAAACTTTTTTGGGGGGGGCTCCAAAATCATGCAGATGGTGATTGCAGCCATGAAATTAAAAGACGCTTACTCCTTGGAAGGAAACTTAATGACCAACCTAGACAGCATATTGAAAAGCAGAGACATTACTTTGCCAACAAAGGCCCGTCTAGTCAAGGCTATGGTTTTTCCAGTAGTCATGTATGGATGTGAGAGTTGGACTGTAAAGAAAGCTGAGCACCAAAGAATGGATGCTTTTGAACTGTGGTGTTGGAGAAGACTCTTGAGAGTCCCTTGGACTGCAAAGAGATCCAACTAGTCCATCCTAAAGGAGATTGGTCCTGGGTGTTCATTGGAAGGACTGATGTTGAAGCTGAAACTCCAATACTCTGGCCACCTCATGCGAAGAGTTGACTCATTGGAAAAGACACTGATGCTGGGAAGAATTGGGGGCAGGAGGAGAAGAAGGGGACGACAGAGGATGAGATGGCTGGATGGCATCACTGATTTGATGGACGTAAGTTTGGGTGGACTCCAGGAGTTGGTGATGGACAGGGTGACCCGGCATGCTGCGATTCATGGGGTCACAAAGAGTCGGACACGACTGAGTGACTGAACTGAACTGTTATATACTGGACCAAAAATCTAGCCTCATTTTTTAAATGATTTATTAAAGAGAATATTTTTAACTATCATAAGATTACTAGTTTAAAACTAATGAATAAAATATACAGTAGAAATATATACTAGAAAATCTTACATATTTAGAAATTAAGTAAAGTCCTTCTATAAAACTTACCAGAGGAGAAATTACACAAAAATGGCAAAATATTCACACCTATATTATTAATACTTCTTTGGTATGCTGCCTCCCAGATGCATATCCTTAAATTAAAATATTAAAAATTAAGAAGGCAGAACATTTTAATTAACTAGGGCGGCAACACATTTTAGAACTTACTTAGAATAATTCTGCAGTTCTATTTAAAACAAAAGACAGGGAAAATTCAAGCACAAGATATAAGCATAACACAGGGTTGACAAAAGCAAAAGTTAGCTCTTTGAAAAGACTAATAATTGACAGTACTGCTCAAGGGGAAAAGAAGACACGAATATAAGTATTTGGAACAACAAAAGACATAACTACAAATGTTGGGGATAGTTTTTAAAATGAAAATATTATAAAAATCTTTGCAAAGAAGTTTAAACCTCTCCATGAAATGAAAAAATATCAAGAAAAGAGATAACTTGCCAAAGTCAACCGGAGAAGAAGCATAAAACATGTATAATCCTATAATTCACTTTAAATGGAAAAATATGTCATTCACTGCCAAGGTTTATTAATGATTTTAAATAAACAAGAGGTAAATAAATAATTCTAATCTTTTATTAAAAATTTCAGAATAAAGTGATAGAACTTGACAAAGATATTGATGACATATAGTGATATTAGTGAAGTGAAAGTCACTCAGTCATGTCTGACTCTTTGCGACCCCATGGACTGTGTAAGTCCCTGGAATTCTCCAGGCCAGAATACTGGAGTGGGGGTAGCCTCTCCCTTCTCCAGGAGGTCTTCCCAACCCAGGGATTGAACTCAGGTCTCCCGCATTGCAGGCACAATGACAATGTTAAGCTAATACCAAAAATTGAGTGGATTATTGAGAAATTAACATAATTCACCACTTTAATATATTAAGTATATTATCTCAAAATATGAAGAATAAAATGGTACTTGATAAAATTCACAGTAATGAATGATAGAAACTCTTAACAAAACAAGAATAGAAAGGAACTCTCTCATCATGATAAAAAGTATTTCAGGGAAAAAAATAAAACCCTAAAACAAAAAGTTTTACTTAATGGTGAATTTTTTAAAGCTTTCCCTTTCAAGTCAGGAAAAGGCAAGATTGCCATTTCCTTACTTTTAATTAGCACTGTATTGGACAATCCTAGACAGAACAGTACAGAAACAAAATGTATAAGAAATCAAAAGATATAAAACTGTCATAAAATAACTCATACCTACCAAGTAAACCTGAGTTGGGAAGATCCCCTGGAGAAGGAAATGGCAACCCCACTTGACTATTCTTTCCTGGGAAATCCCATGGACAGATGAACTTGTCCATGGGATCCAAAAGAGTCAGACATGATTTAGCAACTAAACAACAACAAGAAAACCGAAATCAACCTGTGGACAAATTATGAAAATTAAGATTATTTGTTGTTGTTCAGTTGCTTAGTCATGTCCAACTCTGTGACCCCATGGACTGCAGCACACCAAGCTTCCCTGTCTCTCACCATCTCCTGGAGTTTGCTCAAACTCACGTCCATTGAGTTGGTGATGCCATCCAACCATATCATCTTCTGTTGTCCCCTTCTCCTCCTGCCTTATTTACCTAGATGTTAACTATAAGACCAACATATAAAAAACAACTAACAAAAACCTAAATCTCAATACAATAGGAAAAAGAAGTAAGTTTAAGAGAAATACTTTTTAACCAAAATATCATTTTCAGTAGCCACAAGAGATATGCTGAATTCACATAGAAGAAAATGTCTAACTTTATTCAAATACATCCAAGAAAACTTAATAGAGACAGAGGAAATGATCATGGAGAGAACATAAACCCAACCAAAATTCCAACAGGTCTTCCTTCATTTGATTCTGAAATTAGATAGTTAGAATAAGAAAAAGGAGTCCAGAATGGTGGTGGCTGAAAGACAAGGAAGGGAAAAGCCCCCTGCGCAATTTTGGCTCCTCTTTTTATGTTTTTTTTTTTCTCCTCCCCCTGGGCCTGCCCTATGTAAATTGGGCTAGCCAGGAGTGCTGTTTGCTTTACCTGAGGTCCTCACTCTGGTCCTTGCACCTTCCTTTGTTCTATTTTTTGTGGGCTTTTTCCTTCCTTATCTTTTAGCCACTGCCATTCTGGACTGCTTTTTCCTATTCTAACTACCTAACAGCTGTCTTGAAAAAGCAACATAAGAGGACTTGTCTTATGAAATGTAAAGAATTTAAAAGTTGTAGTAAGTTAAAACATTTGATTGTTATCACAGGGATAGATGAATAATGAAATAGACTAGAATGACCCGTAAGTGTCTTGCAACATCATTTATGAAAGAACTAAATATAGGCTTTTCAATATGATATTGAGATCCTTCCCTGGCATCTGTTTTACCCCAACCTCAGACCATACACAAATATGAATACCCAATAAATTAGAGACTTAGCAAAACATAAAAGTTTAAAAAATAATATTGAAGAACTTTATGGTTTCAGTGTAGGGAAGAATTTCTCAAATAAAACACAGAAAGCCCAAATGCTAGAAAAAGATAATAAAATTTTTGGCACTAAAATATAAAACTTTGTTCACCCAAAGATGCTAAGCATAAAATGAAAAGAAAAGCTACTGCCTCAAAAGAAGGAATTATCAATACATAGAACTGCTAAACAATTATGTTTCAGAATACGTAAAGCATGATTACAATTCACACAAAATCACAAAAACAAAACACATTTCACTGAAGAAGAATCCCAAATGGCTTACCAGCAAATGAAAAGATGCTTAACTCCGTTACTAAACTGGGAAACACATATTTAAAAGACAATGGCATCCCATTTCACACTCATTTCATAATGAACAATATCAAATGCTATCAAGAAATAGAATAGACAGAACTCTATACATTACTAGTGGGAAAATAATAAGTCTGTAGATAAGCATACCCTAGGAGCTAGCAATGTCACTCTTCACCTGTGTGTCCTAAACAAAATTTACAAATAAACACAAAGACCCACATAACAAGAACTTTGGATCAATCAAAATGTCCAGCAAAAGGATAGACAAGTAAATAACGATGTGTGATTAACCCTAGGGAATCAAATAAATTACAGCTGGGCATGGCTGTTCCTGAGGAACAAAATGTTGAGGCCAAAAATAACAAAATCACTAGGTGGAATCATTCTGTGCATAAAGCTCAAAAACACATGCTAGTAAACAACTATCATTTAAGAAGGCAAATGTAGTAATGTAATAGTACAAGGAAAAGCAAGAAGACAGTAAGCAAAATTCATAGTACTGGTTACTCTTGAGAGAAGGAAATGGATAAAATTAGGAAAAGGAGCTCAGGGAATTACAAAGAATTTTTTTTTTCCTAAGTAGGTGGTGATTACACCTGGGTTGGGAAGATCCTCTGGAAGAGGGCATGGCAACCCACTCCAGTTTTCTGGCCTGGATAATCCCATGAATGGAGGAGCCTGGCAGGCTACAGTCCACGGGGTTGCAAAGAATTGGACATGACTGAGCGGCTAAGCACATGCGCGCGCACACAGACACACAGGATCTATGGCAATGTCATTCTTTTTTACCATATCTATATTTGGAGAAACCTTTGCCTCAATTCCAAAAGTTTAATGATTTGAAATAAAGTTTTGTTCTCCACCAGCAGCCCTGGCAATAATAGGCCAGATTATAATATCAGCTGCCTCCTGTCTAAAGGATCTCCGTCACTTGCCATCTGTGATTGCTCAGAGACTAGTTTTCCTTTGAGCTTCCTTGCGGGTCACTCACTGACATTACCTATCCAGTCTTTGTGGGCATCTGATATGACAACATTGTTTCAGAGTAGTGGTTCTCAAAGTGTGGTCCTAAACTATCAGCTTCAGCATCACCTGTGACTTGCCAGTAGCGCAGGCATTCAGGCACCACCTCAACCTACTGTATAGAACTCAGGGGAGCCTGGCAGGGGATTCTGCTGCTCAAGTTTGAGAACCATTGTTCTGGACAGCACGGGCTAGCCTTGGACCTCCTTTCCTAGACTTCCTTCTGTTTTCAGGCTCTTTCAGTCCTCCCAGAGGAGTCACATTTGCTCCTGTCGGGAGCTGTATTCATTTCAGAGCGGACAGGACCCTCAGTTGTCCTCACCACCTCCCAAATCAGGAGGAAGCCTCCCTCTATTTTCCCTGCTCAACAACCAGCTAAGCAGTAGAGACATGGTTGTTAATCTATGGTCAGAAATTGACTAAAATCACTGCAAGAGTGCTTTGTCTGCTCTGAGCAGGCCCTACAGGGTGCTTGTAGGAGCTTTTGTCACACTGGGAGGATTTAATATGTGCACACACTATTAAGTTTGCCTGAACAATGAAGGATGTTAAGATGGGGTTCGAAACACAAAGCCAGTTACCGTTTGGTCTCTGTGGCCAAGGAATTGCCATTTCTACCTTGTTGGAGCCTTTGATGCTAGGAAACAGAGTAGCCGTGTTTCCTGTCACTTCCAAAGCTGTGAGCCGGAAAGAGGCAGCGGTCATTTCTGAGTTCACTTCTCTGGCCTGGGAGCCCTCCTGCTGATTTCCAAGCCCACAGGAGGTGGCGAGAGTAAAGGGAATTCCTAAGCCTGTCTGAAAAGCCAGTGCTCCAGCTGATAAACTTCTCCAGGCTCCAAACAACGTTTTTCTATCTTGAAATTTTCCCCTCAACTATCATTTCGTATCAGCCATTCACCTTGAATAATATACCGCGAATATGAACACATTCACTGTATCCTGAATTTGATGTCACCGATGTCAACCATTTCAGTAAGTTGTAAAAACCATTTAGGGTAGGAAATAAGTTTCCCTGTCACCTTACCCTTATTTACAGAGGTTGGTTTTAGAAATAAAAGCACTAATTCCGTGAAGAGAGAGTTGGCATTTACTTACAAAGTGTGGGGTGAAGACATAAGGCACAGGGAAGAAGTCGTTTTCCTGGCACTGATATTAAACACTGGACAACACACTTGGGTTTGAGTCTTGGTTTTTCCCTTTTACTAGATGTACAACCTTAAGCAAGTCATTCACCTTAGTTTCCCTTGCTTGCACAATCAGGACTAAAGGAGTGTCGACGGCATAGGATTTTGTCCGGATTAAAGGAGATAACAGGCTTCCCAGGTCGTACAATGGTAAAAAACACAACCCTGCCTGCCATGCAGGAGATCTGGGTTCAATCCTTGGGTCAAGAGGATCCCCTAGAGTAGGCAATGACACCCCACTCCAATATGCTTGCATAAAACAAACATTCCATGGGCAGAGGGCTACAGTCCATGGGGCTGCAAAGAGTCGGACACAACTGAGCACACACATACCCAAAAGAGATAACACAGTATGAAGCACTTTCTGCAGAGCCCAATCACCTAGTAAGTATTCAATAAAGCATAGCCAATGTTTGTGGCAAGAAATAACACTGACAAAATAGGTCAGAACAAGCTCTCAATGGTTGGATACGTCCAGTAGCTCCTATGTTTTCTAAGAAACTTGTAAGGGTTTTGATAAGTGGCATATTCAAAACTGACTTCAGGAAGATACATTTGTGCGTGAAGTACACTGGGGGAAAAAGGAAGAGTTAGACACAAAACTTGTGAGATTTCAGTAGTCCAGATTAGAGATGAACTAGTATATTGAGGATGAATAAGTTGTGAATTCCTCTCAGGGCAGGAATAGAGACTCACTTGTAAAGAATGGGCATGTGGACACAGCTGGGGCAGGAAAGGGTGGGACTATTTGGGAGACTATGATTGACAGATGTACTACCACGTGTAAAATAGCTAGCTAGTATAAAGTACAGGGAGCTCAGCTTGAAGCTCTGTGGTGACTTTAGAGAGGTGGGATGGGGAATGGGGGGATGTTCAAGAGGGAGGGCTATATGTATACATATAGCTGATTCACTTCATTGTACAACAGAAATTAACAGAACATTGTAAAGCAATTATACTCCATTTGTTTTTTTAAAAAAAAAGCTGAGTTAAGTAATAAGGGAAGTAGAGAAGGTCAAAGGAAAGGGAAAGAGAGAAGATGGATTGAGGACTGTATCCTGGGCAAGGTGGAGAATGGAAGTGCCATTGAGAAGATGGTGAACGAATGTGGAGGTGAGTAGGCAGTATTGTCAGAAGGGAAGTTTATGCCATGGGGTGAGTATTAGTGAAAACAGAAGGTTAGGCAATGCTAGGATAAGGGGTATGAGTCAGCCAGACCTTATAGGAGAGAAGCAAATAAAATGGCAGAAAATCATCGGCAGATTTTAGAAGTAATCTATAGGAAGAGCTTGACTGCATTGGATTAAGTCCTAGACAAGGCTGCACTGCAGGGACATCATTCTCTGCTGTTCTAGTGACAAGCCCTCCTTCCTTGCCCAGATGTTCTAGTGAGAAAAACCACAGGCAAAAGAAGCTCGTCATCATTCGAGGTGGAACCATACCCAGCTCAGCACCAACTTGGTGAAGATCTTGTGAGGAGGAAGGGGTAGGATGGGGGGGGGGGGGTTGCCACACACAAAGGGGGGAGGTCGCAAGGGAAAGGAGGACTGAAAGAGAAGCTCAAGCCAGCCCTTCCCAGAGGATGAGAGACTTCAGGGACCCAGACCTGGGGAATGGAGAACTCTGTTGGCACCTGTGCAGTATGGCTTGGCATCACTCAGGGTGGCACCCCACTGGTGCCTTGCTGTTCTCGCCACTTACTGATGCCCACAACAGTGTGTCCTACCCATGGGGCTGGTGGAAGCAAAACATGGAGTCAGAGGGTGGCAGAGAGAAGGATGTGATGTTTCTTTTAAACATGTTCAAAGTGTTTGAAAATTAGGAGCAGAGAAATAAAAATGCAGAAAATTCATCTGATTTAGAGTGGTTTGGTAGCCGTTGCCAAGGGCTATGCTTTCTAAGTTGGAATACTTTATTTGTAACAGGGAAGAGGATCTTCATTCAGTTCAACTGGATGACAATGTTAAAATCTGGAATACTTAGAGGATGAGTTTTAGTTCATATTTGTTGCATAAAATAAGATAGGCAAAAAACTTTCTATGAAGCATTATCTTCTTTTGTGCCAATAATTAGCACACAGTATGGCTGATTCTCCTTTCTCTCAACTTAATTTACATACAATCAAATTCACTGTTGGATAGTATAATTAGTCCAAAGAGTTTCTATAAACACATGGAGGTACGTAACTACCACTGTATCCAAGACAGAGACAAGTTCTGTCACCAAAAAAGCATCTACTCCTTATGCTTCCCCTTTATAGTTAAATCACTTCCTTCTCACTCCTAGCAACAACTTATCTATCCTGAGTCTTCTTTTGAAACTGCCTGTTTGAGTAAGGCCTGCGATTTCTTTATGACTTGCTGGTGTCATACCAACAATCACAGCAGTAATAGTAATGATGAACACATATTAATCATACATTTCCAATGTGCCAGGCACCACTTGGAACACTTTAGACATGAGGAAACTGAGGCTTTGAGAAATTTTGGAAAAGAGAGGAGGAAAGAAGGACTTCCCAAGGTCATACTGAGGCAGCCCCATGGCTTGGGTCAGTCATGTCCAGCTCCTGGGTCTATTTTCTTAACCTCTACCTGTTTCTAGGAAGACACAGAAAGTAGGGCAAAATGGAAAGAATACCTACCAATTTCAGGAATCTCAGTTTAGACCTGAAATTGCCTTACTCTAGAGATAACTTATGTAAGAATTTGGTTAATCATGCTAATGAAGCAACATTCAACTAGGTGTAACACAGAACAAAACTAGGATCCTGGAATACCTTTCTCACAATCTTTATGATGTGCAATGAAGATAAAGCCCAGACATGCTATGTCCACCCTAATAAAGTTGGTCAGGCATGTGAAGCAAAGGTAGGTAGAAGCACTTTCTGATCAGATACTGAAGTGTCATCTCAATGCTCAGAAGCATCAGCTTCCTCTGAAATTTACTAAAAGAATGAAATGGGATCTTGACTCTTAGTCTTGTGTATATTTCAGGTTGGAGTCCCCGACCCGGTCTCTGGTGATGGAGGCCCCAAAAGGAGTAGAAATAAATGCAGAAGCTGGCAACATGGAAGCCACCTGCAGAACAGAGCTGAGACTGGAGTCCAAAGATGGAGAGGTAGGCGTGAGAGGGACAGAAGCCCAGAGAGACACAGCTCCAGTGAGCCAACGATTCCTAAGATACATCACTCCTTTACCTCTGAGGTTGATCCTACAGTGTAACAAGAAAAAGAGCCAATTGGGAGGTTTTATTTCTGGATCACATATATTGAACAGCACAATTATAAGCCAAACCCAGAACCCATAAAAGTTATGACTCATTATTTGTAAAGTGCTGAGCTAATAGCACATATTACAAAAACAGAGTGATAAGGATGGCTGTAGAAATGAATGCTAATTCCAAACCCTCTCATCACCTTAAAATAGATTTAGTTGGCTGGTATAATTAAACTGTAAAACACACAAGACTATTTAAAGAGAAGCTTAGTTTACTTGTAGTCATTTTTAAATGCACATTGTATGCATCTCCTTTCACTTAAAATGGAAAAGTAAGATCTAACAGCTATCCCAAATCAGTACAAGTCAGAACTTAGCTAGGCAATGAGAGGCTAAGAGAGGAGAGGCTGCAAATATTCATTCTCTTACCCCAGTACAGTCTCACTTTGGTGAACAGAGGAGCTGCTTGTGTTTTTGCAAGCAAAGTAAGCCAAATCCCCAAAGAAAATACAATTCAAATGCAAACTTTTCAAAGTGCCTTCGTCCTATTCATAAGTGAATTTTTCTATTTAAGATTTTTTTAAACAGGAAAGATGTGTTTTTAAAGCAAAACTCTATTCCACTTTCCACATCTACTTAGAGGTTATCCGTCTCCACCCGCCTCTGATCACTAAGCCTGACTTTTGATTGGTTTGGCATGTGCTATATTTGCTTTAAAAGAGCAAGTCAGATAGAGCTTTCAGTTATCAAACCTGTCTCCACAGACAGCTGCAGACTCCAAACCACACACATTTAGGAGTGACTACATCACAGATGCAATTTACAGCTCTCAGGATCTGGGCGCTGGAGGGATCAATTGTAATCCTGACATTTAAGACGGGAAGTGCTGTGTGTACTTGAAGCCCCACCCCATACCTAAATGTATAGAGAGGCCGAGAATAGCAAAGAAAAGAAAACAGTAAAGAAAATTGTTACCCTACCATTTCCAAAGTTACATCACTCTAGGAATCCGTTCACATTCCACATGATATGCTATTACAAAATGCTAATATATACATGACGCTGCCAGTGAAACACTGTCTGACTAGAATACAAGCTTCTGGGAGGGAAGAGGCTTGACCTGTCTTATTCATCCCTAACTTCCCAGTGTCCACAATGCCGAGCACATGGTCGGTGCTCGTTCGATCTCAACTGAACATTCTTATCCACTGTTTCGGAATGTCAAGAGGATAAATGACTCTGCCTTCCTGTTTCCTCTCTTTAGATTAAGTTAGATGCTGCGAAAATCAGACTACCTAGACTGCCTCATGGATCCTATACGCCCGCAGGAACGAGGCAGAAGGTGTTCGAGGTCTGCGTCTGCGCCAACGGGAGGTTATTCCTGTCCCAGGCGGGAACCGGTGCCACCTGTCAGATAAACACCAGTGTCTGCCTGTGAGAGACCGTCTGTAGTGGACACTGCCGGCAGCACCCAGGCCTTTCTTGGCTTTAGACCCTGGCTGCCAGCTATTTTTACTAGAACACGGAAAGCCTATCAAAGACCTGTGTGTATGTGTGTGCGCGTGTGTGTGTATGCGTGAGTGTGTTTGGGTGTGTGGGTGGATATAAATATATATAAATATATATAAATAAATATATATATCCTCTGTATAAAATGAGGTTTCAGTACAAAAGGAACCATGGGTGACCCTGTGATATCCACTGTCATTGCTATCCCAACCCTGTCACGTACATGATAAATCAAAACACTAATTTGGGCCTAATATTCTCCAGACCCTGCTGAATCACAGTGTATCGACACTTCCTGAATATTCACCTACATGTTTGAGTAACAGCCTGTTTTTTCTTTTAGTGTCATCACAGGGCAGTGATGGCGGGAATTTGCAAGTCGCCCTCAGGGGCCAAGATCCATGTAGTAAAAGCCGATCCTTAGTTCCCTTTATGAGTTTGCACACAGCCAGCCATCTTCTTCCTCTTCAAGTCAAGTCCCTCTAGAAGTCAGACAGAGGAACTCAGACTGGCTGTCCTACTTTGGCATCCAAATGCAGCCAGGCTTTCATAGTTGTAGGAATTTGGAAGATGGATTTTAGCGAAGTTTGAATGGCTTTCCCAACTCCTGCTAGCCTCCTTCCTTCAAACTCGCATATTATCCCGCAGTCAAAACAGGAGCTGTAAATCAGCGCAAAATAGGAAAACAGCTGCTCCTCAGTCGGCTGGAAGCTACTCAGTGGCCTGACAGACTAAGAATGGCCGATATGTCTCTGTTTTAAACAGGGAAAAAATGGCTCAAAATCTGTTACATCCTCACTTTCGACTTTTATCCAGCGGTAGGAGTATTAGACTCCTACCCAAAAGGATCAGGTCAATCCAAATCCTTAAGAGTGGAACCCCCTATTCCCATGAGAAGCTATTTGGAGATGGACGTCCAAGAGTGGCATAGGGAACAGAATTATTTTTAAATATGTTTTGGGGGACTGGTAGGTAATTTAGAGGCATGCCTTTTATTTTTAAAGGCATGCACAAACTCTCTGCCTCCAATCTTCTTACATAGTTTTTCAGTATTGAGATATTCATTTTCCTAAATTGACCATTGTTTTCTCTAAGAATAGTGACCCAAGAATCACAGCCATAAAGTACCAGTGCCCCCAGGAATGTTCACTGAACATTAATCTAGACAAGAGTCAAGTGTCTTCCTTAGAATCACCGTGTCCCCTGGGGCCTAGTGGTCCCTGCTCCCCTGCATGTGGCAGCAGCTCCCTAATTCCCGCCATCAGCTACCTCCCATCACCCCACTTTCATTGTCACGCTCCAGGGTCACCCTGGCCAGCTCTTGTGCTGGGACAGGAGATTACACCGTCTCTGTTCAAAGAGGGGGCAATGTGCCTGTGCCTTACGTCAATGCACTCAGCAAGGAGAAGCACATCCTGTTTATCTTGTTGTTGTTACCTGTAGTTTATTTTGGGTGATTGGAGAGAAAAGGTAAAATAATGACCGGGCATCTTAAAAGCTGGCAGACAAACCAAGTGGCTGACAAATGTGGACTCCGAGGAGCCCGGAAGGGAGACATAACTGGTTTTTACCGCCCTGGATGCCACTTGGCAAGCAGTGGCCCCACAATCCTAAATGAAGTCGTATTTGTAGGCCTGAATGGCATTTGTTTTTTCCTCAACAGGGTTCTACTTTTTCTTACTTCACAAGCAGAGGTGACATTTGCCATAGAAAATGAATAAGAGGTTTGGTATTTTTGAGATGACCCTCAAGCATCGGGGGGTTGAGACTGCCCATGTGGGAGGCAAAAGCAAACTGTGTGTTGCTTGGTCACTTAGCAGCGGGGGAAGAGGGATGGTTCTAGCTTGGCCAGTGGCTCTGCTGGCTCCCGGACGCCGGGCTCACCAGTCACTCCTGCTCAGTACCCATACAGAAGATTCAACGGTGAGACCACATGATTGCTTATTTTGCAGCATTAGGGTCCAAAAAAGAAAACGGTTAAAAAAAAAAAAAAAAAAATCCAGTTGCTCTGGCTCAGTACTATTTATATCATGTAGGATCACACTGCCAGATCTGCATGTACCGTATCCAGGGTTATTCCAAGCTAGGAAAGGCCTTCCTTGGCAGCTGGAATATCTACCCCATATCTTTTAGGTCAACAGTAGTTATGAGGTCCTTTGTGGCTACATACCTGAAGACAAAGGGTGTCTGTGATTTGTTGTTTTGTTTTTTAACAGACAGACCATCTCTGCATTTTGTCATCTCAAGTACCTGTTCTAAGGATGACAAAGAAACAGAAAGCTCACTGAGCTCTTTCATCTAATTTTGTTCTAATCATTAAATGAAACTCTGAGAGTAGCACCTTGGGAATTTTATGCCAATAAAAAAGAGTGGTGTGATCCCATTTGCAAAACTTAATCCTAAAGGTATTCAGATCACAAGTAGAATAAAAAGAATAATAGCAACCAAGAATAGAAATCAAGCACCTATGGAGACAGACATGATACAAAATTCTGATTTTCATTTGTGCTAAGTGACTACAATATAGGTAATGAGCAGGAAGTTTGGCATGGATTAAATTATGTATTTCAGTTCAGACTTTAGAATTCGGTAAATGCATATTAAGTCCTCAATGTACAATTTCCCCCTAACTTCCTCCATGTCCCTGGTCATGACAAACCATTTTACCTGAATTCTGGAAAAAAAATCTCTTTTACATTAAAATCTGATAACTTTAATTTATAACAATGAGATTCTTTCTAATCTTTATATACAGTATCTTCTAGACAATCACGTCTCAGAATATTAAGCAGTGGGTGGCATAATGAAGAGTTTAAATGAATTTTCAATATTCTAGAAGTTCTAGTATTTTAATATTTTCCAGGAAAGTTTTATCTCCAAATGTTTAGCACCTAGTTCTATTGGATATCTGCTAATAAGTTGTTAAAGTTGAGTCTTAAGAAATGATTAGTACGAAGGAGGTTTTCAAAAGCCCTTTTGGTGTCATCACTTTAGGTGGAAACTTAATATGAAGCTTTATATTTCTGTTACCCAAGAGACAGAACCTATAAACTTGAACTGGCTTTTAACTTCATTTAGGTCAGTTTTCCTTGGTTGATTTTCATTGTATGTCCAGCACCACAGACCAAAGATTGCTTGAGTCTTGATTCTAGCACAGGGGTCAACAAACTCTGGTCCCTAAGCCAAATGGGACTCATCACCTGTTTCTGTAGCTAAAGTTTTATTTTAACACAGCCACATCCATCCACTTACATGTTATGGATAGCTGATATGGATATTGCATACTGGACCAGCAGGGCTGGGTATCTGTGCCAGAAACCTCATGGCTCACAAAACACAGTTAGTAATTGGTTTTTCAGTAAAAGTTTGCTGACGCCTGACATAGAGGTCATGTGTAGTCCCATCTGTGTTGGACACAGCAGGAGAGAAAGCAGGATAGCAGTACATTTCCAGGCATGCTTGGGAATATAAATATGTGGTTATAGAAAAGATGTCCCACCTTACATTGCATGTAAAAGATATCCACTTGTCTGAGAAACACAGGCTCACAGGATTCTTGGGAAGAGGAAGGATGGAATTAGGGACGTGTTGTGAAAGAGGAAAGCTGTGATCCCCCAAAAGGTTTTCCTAAGATCCTTAATATATAAAGGTTCCTTGGATCAGCATCATCGTGTGACATGAAGTGAAGCAGAGGTCCTTTGATTTATATCTAGAATCTCTTTCCTGAAGAGACTATTTCTGCAGTCTCTGCTTAGAGGTTTCTATCTCACCTTCTCATATTCTATCTCACCTTCTCCGTGGTCCTCTGAAGAATAATTTTGACTTAACACATCTTTTTGGCATCCATCATCTCAATTATTCACACCCACAGCAGACTTGCTCTCCTGTGACTACATCAGGCCCAAAGAGTTGGCAGGACCAATAAATAATTAGAAATATTCAAAGGAATATCTTTAAATATGTAAGAAGAAAAAATATAGAATTATTTCATGAAGCTGTTGCTGGGGAATTGGAGTTCAGGGGGATGGAGTGCCTTGATGTTGTTTTCAAGGATCTGGGTCTTTGTTCTTTGGTGTAATAGGAGTACAGGAAAGACCTACTTTGAATTCTAAAATCTCTGCCTCTGCATGGTAAGGCAGGTTCCTCCCAGAGATTTGTCCCTTCAGTCAGCACCCCTATTGCTAATCCAGGACTTCATATTCAATATTGTTAAAATAGCATCAGTTATGAATGATTCTTTGTAAGTACTGGTATTCCAGGAACGGTGTTTATTTTTTTACCCACCATTTCCCAGACCCTAATCAACATTAGTTAAAGGAGTCCTTTGGCATTTTATTTCTGGATTCAACTAAAAGAGGATTAAACTGCTCTTCCCAGCATATCTTGAGAATATCTTGAGCTACATGAGAATATCTTGATTTATTTTAGGCAAAAGGTAGCCTGATATTTGAACCAAGGTAGTTAACAGATCCATTTAAGCACTAGATCCTTATTTTTTAAGGCTCTCTGAAAGGTGAAAATCCCGTTTAAGTAGGTTATAAATAAGACCCCTTTTCTCTGTTTCCCTTGCTCTGATAAATCTTAGGCACAAAAAGAATAACAAAGCAGTTCCTGGAATGAAACATTTGCATGGTGCCCCAGTAGCAGGTAGAGGGGAAAAGTCATAATAAAAGAAACAATGTTAGAAAACAGGCCTTTTATCTCAAAGATAAAATGTCTCTCTTTTGGTCTTTCATCACTTTTTCCTCAGTGAAGGCTCCCCCTAGTCCCAACATATTTCCATTAAAATAGTCAAAGCTACTGCACTGGGGTGTCAGATGCATCTCTTTCTTTGTGGTAATCAGAATTTCAAATTACACAGTTGCCTCTGAATTTCTCATTCACAAAGCTGAACCACTGATAAGAGATAAAGCGCTCTGAAGCCCGATGCTTCAGCCTGCACAGCACACTGCACGCATTAGCACTTTCAAAAGCAATGTGATTTCTATGGTTCTTAAAAGGTTTCTTCATAATGGAGTCCTTGAAATTTCTCAAGACAGGTCTGAATGGCAAAGAGAAAAGAATTATTTCTGGGAGGTCCTTGGTTTTGAGTTTTGTTAGAGCACAGGAATAAAAGAAAACATCCCCTTGGGGGTGACCCAGGATCCATGGGCTATTTTCTTTGGTTTTATCCCACCCGCCATCTTCCATTCTTTAGTTACTAACAGAGTAGGATATAGCATCTTCCCCTGAAAAAAAGAGTAGTTCAAAGGATGCAACAAGAGGTGTGAGTCAGAACAGTATTAAGGATGTTAACCAAATCCATCAGTAAATAGTCTCAAACATACCAACAGCAACGCTGACTTCTTAACTTCTGCCCAACAAGTGGTAATATCAGTTCCACCTCCATGAGGTTTTCAACTGAACAGAGGCAAACACTATCAACAGGAAGTAATTTTAGAGTTCAAATCCAGCTGCCGCAATGGGAAACCAGAAGAGTATTCCAAAACACCCCGTTAGACATGTAGACACCCTCACTAGACAGTGAAGGGATTTTGCTCCATCACTGAACATAACCTAAAGTCAAACAATAAAACAAGCTGCCCTCTTTCAGACAAGAGAGAAGACCTGTCTTACCTAAAGTTTATTTTGCACTCCTAGACTCATCTGGCAATCCCATTTCTTTATTGTCTTCACAGCCTAATTCTATATTTGCATTATTTTGGTGAAATCAGAGCTCAAATTTCCTAAATCCCAAGTTGATCCATAAGGTTAAAAAGGAGCAGTATAGCACAGTACTGTCTGAGGGCAAAAGATATTTGATGACCGAGAAGACACTGATGCTTCTTTAATCTCCATATTTATGTAATTCACGAGGTCCTAACATTTGGGGAGATGTCATAGTTTCTTTTGAGGATCTGAGCAAGTTGTGAACCTTCTTCTCAAATCACACCCATGAATCTTGGATAAGGTCAGAGAGGTCTCCTTGGACCCACAGCCTATTCTAAAACATGTCAAGAGCTGGGTTTTATTTCTCCAATTATAATGATAATTTTTATGAACTAGTATTCACTGAGCTCTGTGTGCTAGCCACCGTGCTGAGTGTTTTATATGCATCCACTTATTTCATCCTCAAAACCATCCTTTGAGTTTGGTTCCATTATAATTCCAATCTACAGATGTGGAAACTGACTCTTAGAAAGGCTGGGAAACTTGCTCAAAGTCAGTAGTTAGAACAGAGCAGAGCTGGAATGCCGGTCTAATTCCAGACCACTATTCTGTGAAGTCATCAATAGGTCAAACTATTTGTCAAGCTGTTAAGAAATGTCTCCTACCAGTTTTTAAACTAGTCCTTCTTGTGTGGATGAGACTATAAAACTATATCTCCTTTCTTTCTATCTTGTCTCATGAGTGACAGCATCCAGTACTGAAAGAGAGGTACCTATGGTAAAAATGTAGATCTGAGTAACAGAATCTGATACCAAAAACACCCAAATAGTTTGCTTTATGATTCTTGTTAAATCAGGCTCCTTCTCCTTATAAATTCAAAGATGCCTGGGTTGTCAGCCTTACATTTAAGAGTTAAACGTTAATCCTCAGTGATCTACAGTTGAGGCTACACAAATAAGCATTTCTGCTCACACATCTCTCCTTCCCCTTATTTCACTTCAAAAGACAAATGCCTTATTTCAGGTGAGGTCTTTGATACCAGTTGGCTATCATTCTTCCCTACATTTAGTTGTGGCAAGACTCCAGGAGAGAATCAAATAGAAAGGAATTCAACTGTATTTCCCGTCAAGAAAATGAGACTGGCAAGAATTCAGTTAGCACCAGGTGTTCAGGACCAAGCTGGCCCCTTTGGCGGGGATAATGGTTTGAGTCTCACACCCCATACCTGGCCAGTCATCACTGATGGTCCATAACCCTACCTACCCCGCGTGCAGAATTTTTCTTACCAAAGCACTTGGGCCATCATTACCAATTGATCTGAGTTGGAAAGGGGACCCACCTGCCAATTCTTGTTGCAACAGTGGCACCCGTTAACCTTGAACCTGTACCGTTGACACCACTGTCCTAGTTTCAGCAAAGAGGTTGGTGGCATTTCAGTGACTAAGGGAGCAGATGAGTGCATCTGAAGTTCCTTATAACTTCGTGGCTTTGGGGTACTTTCATCTTCTAAGCCAAGGGATCACGGTTTGATCTCTAAGAGTTCAAAGACTTAAAATCGTTTTGAAGAATTAACTCAGCCAGGGACGATCGGAACAGGTTAAACTAGTCCGCCCTTGGGCTGCCCCCACCCAGAGCTGCAGAGTGGTGCAGCCGCAGATGGGTCTGCCCTGCTTTTTCTGTGCTTTCTCCACATCACATGTCTGACCCTGGAGGGCTACAGACAGAGCCCTCTCCTTGCTCCCAACACAGTCAATCCCAGTGCTAACCAGGGTCCTGTTGTGCTCCTGTGGCTCTGCCACCTCTTAAACCTTAGTAAAGGGATGAACTAAAAATGTCAAATATCCTGTTTTAGGCTAAGTCATTCAGGGATTTTCTTTTACTGATGTATGTGTCCAAACAGCAAATTAGGAAGGGGTACCTTTAAAGGGTCTCATGGAACTAACATCACCAGAGCCAGCAGTCAGGGTCCCTAGCAGAGACAAATCCAGGCAAAGCAGAAGGAAGAGTCTGCAAACCCAAATTTGGGGAGGACACAAAACTAACCTTATTTATAGGCAGTGTTTGGTGAGGCAGTAATAGAGTTTGCTATCTGTTAACCACCTACCCAGTCAAGTTTCTCTTTTTGAGGCCACAAAGAAGCAGAGGCACACTTCTTCAGGAGATCAGGTTTGAAAAAGGATATGCAGGGAACCATCCATCTTTGTGCTAGCTAAACACACTCCTGGAGAAGCCAGATTCTGGTGCTTTCACAGTAAAGATAAGGTCATAAAAATCCTATTTGCTTGGAGATTTTGAAAAAGGAACCCCATTTCCCTAAAGCAACTGAGTTCAGCCTTTGGATTATTTTATTTTTTTAACTTGGTTTTTTGTTTTTCTCTGGATTTGGGTGTGATGTAAGAAGAGCTTTTTAGTTTTGTTTTGAATAACATCAATCCTTGCACACTCTATGCAAAAATTTTGTAAGCATTGCAATAATGCTATGAATTACAAGGAACTATTTTAACTTTATTACACTTTCTGTATAAAAAATTTGTATTTAATATTATTTCAACTGCAGTCTTGTAAAATATATTAATAAAAATAATGATTGGTAAGAAGGAAAGCACCCTTGTCCACTTCTTTAGGGAATTCCACTTTCACAGTTGATAAAACAGTTACTCCTATTGACTCTGCCACAGAAATAAATTTTAAGGTTAATTTCTCTTCTCCTTCTCTTTGATCAGTGACCTAACATGTTATTAAGTCATTTTTCTTTTTAGGAAGAGATTCACACAATCTGCTTTATGAAAGAGAGCTTATTATAAGGTGACACCTTCCTAGAACTGGGGAGTCCCCAGGACTTGGAGAAGGTGAGGGAACAGCCATCCTCTACCATTTTCCTAAAGACCTGGACAGGCTCCTTCTGCTGTAGTTTACCACTCCTATCTCTAAGTCAGTGAAGAAGCCAGTCTGCTTGCTCCGCATTTTTAATCAGGATACCTTAGCATTCCTGGTCAGCCTATGTATCAGTCACCTGTAAGCCAGTTGCCCACCCCTGATCCAGTTTTTATCCTTTCCCACAGAATACCCTAACCCTGCTCCCCAAATGGGGACAATGTATGACAGAAGGATATCATGGCATTACATACCACAGTTAATCCTCAATTTCAGCATCTCACTCTCCTGGCCTTCCAGAGTACCACATTTTTGAACATACTATTCCATCCACCTAGAATGCCCTTCCAAGTCACACCACCCTATCACGGGATATCATCCTTCAGGATCCCATCCCCATGTCATCTTTTCTCTGTAGCCCTTATCATTCTTAAGTCCCCATTAATTTCTTCTGATTTATTTTCTAATCCTATGTTGTACAGTGATTTACCTATTTACCTATCAGCCTGAGACCGTAGAATGCTTATATTCATTTTTAAAGTTTATAAAGAAATAATGACATATGAATAGATTCTCCCAATTACATTAAGGTAGAGAGGTCATTTTCTCATCTAGAAAATCTAAGATTAATTTTATTTTACATATCTAATACATGACAGAACCCATATGCATTCCCCATTGTATTTTCATCATAGGTTACCTCCCATCAAATTAAGCTCCTAACTATAAATGATGCTAAAGCAACATTATAGAATCCTCAAAAGGTAAAACACTATAGGGAAAATTTTACTCACAAGTGGGGTGCAGTAATTTTAGGATATGGTTTTCTTTTTGGGGAAAAATTACCAAAGAAATCTAAATCAAAGAGAATGAAGGCAGAGAAATTGCCATTCAAGATGTACTGGTGAAAAACCTGTTAAATCATGGCTAAAATGATCAGGAAACACTAACAACAAGGAAGGCTGTTACTGATGACTTGAACTAATTGACATGATTGTTAATCCAAAATTACAAAACAGATGAAATACTGAGTAGTTAAAAGAGTTCTATTCAGTTTCCTTCACAGAAGGAACTCTTTCTAAAGTGGTAAATAGGTATGAAACAGCAACTTTTATATTTCCTCCAATTTGACTTCTTTGAAAAAGATGTAAAAACTCTACAGTTCAGTTAGCCACCAAGCCTCACTTTACCCAAGGAAAAGAGTCCTGGGTACAGAGCCAGGGAATGAGAGTCAGCGCAGAGAAATACACACATTTCAGAAAAATAGCTGTGAACGGCATGTATGAATTTGCTTCTCTAGTTAAGTTCAATGACAGGCTAATTTTAGTCTGTGCATGCTAATTTTAATTATCCTCAATAACACCAAATATTTGGTGTTTGGATCAGTTTACAGCCCCACTGAAGAACCTCCTGAACCATTGATGGAGAAATGAGATCTGCTTTGAGACTCCCTGGCACGAGTAATTAAACATAATAATAGAATCTTGTGAGATAGTTCAAAGAAAAACTTAGAATGTAAAATGGGTAGATACAATGTGAGAAAAAACAACCTTCCAAATTATGGTGTATTTTCATTGAAAGTAAGCATTTGGAATGACAAAGTTGAAAACAGCAGATATTAAATCAAGGTAGAAACTGCAGCATGAAATCATCCAGTTTAATCTATTAAATGACCAAGTCAAGAACTGCACTTAAAAACTTGGTGGGAAAAATTAACCTATAAAACTTGAATAAAAAGAAAACATTTTACAGTAGACTTCATGGTAAAAAGTATTAGGAGAGATTAATTATGATGATATATAACGATAAAGTTCCTGTCTTGCTGACTATATATAATTAAACCATTATGCTGAACAGGCAAGTAACAAAAACCCAAAATCCACAACTTTGAAGTATAAGAATAAGGAAAATAATTGACAAATATAATTGCTCTTTATAACTTACAAATTGGAAAACCATTATACATACAAAACACATACACTTCCCTATGCATGTTATCAAAAAAGCTTCCCTTTGACTGTCCCATTGTCATATAAAAGAAAAAAATATAATCTGTAAATGAAAACATTAAAAAAAATCTTCAGTCTATATTCTCTGAAAGTAGAAATGGATGGTATATTTAACATAAAACCCTAGGAATTTCAGATTGAAATATACTTTCCTAACTAATTAGTGATTAGCCTATCTAAAGAACGAAAAACCCTACAAAATATGCCATTGGCGAAAGCAGTCTTCTGGCATGATAAAAGCATTTAAACTTATCGTAGAAAAATGAATAATAAAGCATTCAACTTAAGATTTCAGAATAATTGACAAAACAACACATATAAATAATAAACATAAGGTGGCATAAATAATTCTAAATTCCACCAGGGAAGCCCTATTAATAACTCTAATTTTACATCTTAATAAGTAGAAAACAAAAACCTAAGACAAAACTGCTAAGTATTGAAAAACATGAAAGCAAGCTTAAGAGATACGTAAAAGTTTAAATGCTATAGCGACATCTTATTCTAAGAAAAATAGAAAACCCCAATCATGTACAATATTAAAAATAAGCTCAAATTTAAAAAGTTAAAGTTAGTGCTTGTTTTTTAAATAAAAATAAAATAGGTTTGCTTAGGAAATTCTATCCAAGACATACTTTTTCTGATATTAACTCATATATTTTACATATAATATACATGCATAACCATTCATAACTTTATACATAAAGAAAAACTATCATAGATTTCCTGTAACCTATGCTTAAAAATGCAAAAATTTTGGAGAGATGCATATAAAATTAAGAGACCAACTCTTAGCTGAACAGACTAAAATTGATAAAGATTTTTATCTCCTTCAAGTTAATTTACACATTTAACAAAATTCCATTCAAAATCCCCACAGAAATTTTCTTGAAAGTAAAAATAATTCAAAATTTTATCAGGCAAAATAATTTTTTAAAAAAGTCAAGGAATGTTGCATACAAAAAGCCACTATAATGATGCAAATCTAACAGGCTATTTAAAAGCACAAAATAGCAGTGATGAAGATAGCCATATTTCAAAAACAAAAAAGACAGATCAATTGCACTTGGCATTATTTCCCTACCAAGAAAACAGGCTCTCCTTTCTTCATCCTGGCTTACCCCAGCTCAGCTTCTAAGACCTGGCTCAGACATCTTCCCTCTCAGAAGGTTTCTCTGACTTGCTTTCTCTGTGGAGTGAGCAGCCTTTGTACCCTCAGGGAACTCTGAACAAACCTCTACCAGGGCTTCCCTCGTACCTGAGCAACCTGTCAATTCTTCTACTCATGCCACTAGACCAGGAGCCCAAGAACAAAGGCACAGGCCTCCTCAGCATTTTACCACCTAAGCCTAACCAAGCGTCAGGTACATAAGCAGAAATGGTTGAACAGACCAGAAAACTCAGACTCAAGTGAATTTGTCTTATATCAATGTATCACTTCAATTGACTTTTTATTCTTAAGCACTCCAAAACAGAGAGCAAGAACAAGATGGTGACTTCTGCACTCAATACACAAGTGGGCAGCCTTGACAATGAAGCAAACAGCTGCAGATATGAAATACTAATGAGGTGCCAGGGAACCCGGTAGCTGGAATGCCATTACAAACCAATACAAAAGTACTGAATATTTGATTGTTGCTAGGGGAAATCTATCAGCAATTTTTTTGGTGAGGGTGGGGAGGGGAAGTTTCAGATTCCCCCCTTAAAATACCTCCCGTGGGTCAGAGTTAAATATCTTTATTCATCTAGTATCAACTGAATCTTTATTCTCTTCTAAATGAGTAACACACATTCCTTTCTCTTGACTATCTCAAGAGTCTAGCAGGATAAACAGATCTAAAAAGGCCAACTACCACATAATATGGAAAAGATAAAAATAACAGGAAACTGACAAGCAACCAACTTATGTGAGGAAGAATGACAACAGAAATTGCCAAGAAAAACTAACATATTTAAATACACAGTTCTCTAAGTTCCTGCTTTCCCCACACCACACCTCACAGAGAACTCTTTTTAAAACAGTAAAAAACAATGGAGCCTCCCAGGTGCCACTAGTGGTAAAGAACCCACCTGTCAATACAGGAGACATAAGAGATGTGGGTTCGATCCCTGTGAAGGGAAGATCCTGTGGAGTAGGACATGGCAACCAACTCTAGTATTCTTGCCTGGAGAATCTCATCGACAGAGGAGCCTGGCAGGCTACAATCCATGGGATCACAAAGAGTCAGATATGTCTGAGCACACAGAGAACTCTTTTTAAAATAGTAAATAGTAAAATAATAGCATTAAATAAGAGAAATGGTTAAAAATTATGTGTTTTTAGGAACCCATGCAAGTTAATAAAGAACCAAGACATCACTAAGAAAAAGACCCAGTAATAAGCAAGTAATCCACACAGGTTGGTCATGGAAGAAAAACTATGACTAACCTAGACAGCTTATTAAAAAGCAGAGACATCACTTTGCCAACAAAGGTTCATCTAGTCAAAACTATGGTTTTCCCAGCAATCATGTATGGATATGAGGGTTGGACTATAAAGAAAGCTGAGCACCGAAGAATTGATGCTTTTGAACTATGGTGTTGGAGAAGACTCTTGGGAGTCCCTTGGACTGCAAGGAGATCCAAACAGTCCATCCTAAAGGAAATCAGTCCTGAATATTCATTGAAGGACTGACACTGAAGCTGAAGCTCCAATACTTTGGCCACCTGATGTGAAGAACTGACTGCTTTGAAAAGACCCTGATGCTGGAAAAGATTGAAGGAGAGAAGAGAAGGAGATGATAGAGGATGAGATGGTTGGATGGCATCACTGACTCGATGGGCATGAGTTTGAGTAAGCTCTGGGAGTTGATGATGGACAGGGAAGCCTGGCATGCTGCAGTCCATGGGGTTGCAAAGAGTCGGACACAACTGAGCAACTGAACTGAACTGACTGAACTGAAAATCCACACTAGCTAGCTAGAAAAATATATACTTTTGTCCTTCTAAAACACTGGAAGATGTAACAGAGAATAAAAGAAAAACAAAAGAACTTGCCTACTTTTTCTATCAAAAAGGAAATTTGAGACATATGAATCTCAACGTTGGTGCAGTAGACATTAGTGTAAATTTTCAAAAAGTAATTCATCAATATTTTTAATGAGTCATAAAAGTATTCATACACTTTGGCCCAGTAATCCCATATTCCTCCAAGCAACAATATTTAAATAGGAAGAAGTTGTTAGTGACAGTGATAAACAAGCACTGCAATAGGATTTAAAGACGGGAAAAAATAGCAGCACTACCCAACCAGTTGAAAGGGAAGACTAACCGACCACGGTTGGTTCAACTTGGTGGAATATCTTTAAAAGGGTTATGAGGAGTTTACAGTAAAGCAAGGTGCAATGTTGAGTGTGTAAAATGATGAATACACCTGACTCAAGACTTCCAAGAAACACCTTCAGGTGATTTATTTAGATAATGGTACTGTAGGTATAGTTTTCTTATTATCATTCCTGTGTTTGTTTGTATAATAAACTTTTTTACAAAGACTAGTATCTGCTTTTATCTGGAAAACAGATTGACTAACACACATTTTGACACTACCAACAATCTACATGAAAGAAAATAATACAGGCCAAAATTGTTTACTGGAGGGTTGTTTATTTTTGTTAAAGAATTGGAATTTGCCTTTTTCCCAACAATAGGGTAAATAAATCACGGTACATTCAATTCATGGAATAGTGTAAATGTTAAAATAATTTTAGAAACCATAGGACAAAATAAAGTCAAAAGACCTAAAATTACATGAAAACTAATTACAGCTATATGAACATATATATATATATATATATATACACACACACATATATAAATATACATACATATATATAAATATATACATATATACAAAAATATACACATATATATAAATATATATGTATTGTTAAGGATGAAAAGGAACAATGATAATTTTAAGTTACATTAAGGTGATATGAATATGGTTGAATATTTCTGTTTCCCTAAACTTTTTTCAAGCATGGTGACTTTATAATTGCTAATTTTGTAAAGTGAATGAACAGAAATCTCTTTCAAATTTTGCCAAAAAATTATTAACTTAAAATTTTCAGTCCATTTATTCAACTCAACCAATGGGTCAAATTTGAAAAGACCTCTGAACACAGAGAACACCAAGGGATTTAAGGTGGTCTCTCCTTCCATTTCACATTTTCTCATTTTTTCATAAGATCTTTGAAAATGTTCTTCTGGGCCCTGTGATGGTTACAAAGCTTGACTACAGATTTTACATCAAAGAACAGACCACACATCTAAGCTCTATTTGGGCACCAAGGTTATAGGAACTTGGATCTCCCACTGGACTTCAAGTAAGGACCAGGTAAGGAAGGATCTAACCCTTTCCTCTTTCAAGAGACTTGAAGGGAGAACCCAAGGAAAACTTTTACCACAACTTGAACTTTATAGCTACCTTAAATTGTGAACGTGATAATTGATGCAGTCCAGTCTTAGAGACTCTGATCATCTGACACTGCTCTCTTCATTTACTCTCATCCCTAACCCTCCCCCACCAACCTCCTCCTGCCTTGATATTCTAGGATTGCTTTGTCAAGGTAGACCTTATAGCCAGTAATTTCAAGTGGTTTCATATAGCCTTACTACATCTTTAATCCATCCCTCCCATGATCTCTAGGCTTCAGAACATACTTCCCTTAGTTCCCATGATACTGCAATGCATGATTCCTCCTTCACCATCAGACTTCTCCTCTTTATAAAAGACTTCATCATAAGGAATCTACCAAGGTCCTCAGATCCCAATAATTAATCTCTTCTCCAGTACTATGGGGCTTCCCTGGTGGCTCAGATGGTAAAGAATATGCCTGCAATGAATGAGACCAGGGAAAGATCCCACTCCAGTATTCTTGCCTGGTGAATTGCATGGACAGAGGAGTCTGGCAGGCTACCGTCCATGGGGTCACAAAGAGTTGGACACAACTGACCGACTCACACTTCCAGTATTATAGACAGTTACCACAGGGGTTCTTCTCTACCTTTTAAAAGTGAATTATCTGTCAGATTCTATAATCTGACCCAACTAGTTTTTATTCCTTAATCTTTCCCTCTATAGTCAAGTGAGAACTTTCCAATAAAATTATGCTTCTCAGCAAGAAAAGAGTTTAACATATGATGATGGGTATAGACATTGAGGAAGGACATTGGTTTTGCTGTCAACTAGTCCTGTGTCTGAGCTATACCAGTGTCTAAAACCAGGTTCCCTCCTAAAGAATGCCAGTAATTCTAACCTCAATTCTATGGGTTCCTGAACTTTATCCATCCTCATTCAGATCTTCTGTAGTTTTCCTTAACATTGTGTGTATAATTTACTCTTTTCCTTGAAAAAAAGAATATTTCTTCTCCTGATTCTCTTCCTTTTTTTCCCCATCTTGCTATATTTTGCATGCCAACATAGTCAAATCTCTCCTGTAATACATACAATCCAAATGTATTCTCTCAACTCTGCTCATTTCAAGAAAATTTACCACCAAAATTCTTGAAAACAGTCCATAACTACTTCAACTTTCACACTTACAAATATTCTCCAGGATATGATTACAGAACTTTCACAGGACTAGAAAGCAATGGACACGCCTGAAGGGTGCAAGCAAAACCTTGTGCATAACAGAACCCAGGGAAAAGGAGCAGTGACCCCAAAAGAGAGAGTCAGACCTGCCTCTGAGTGTTTGAGGGTCTCCTATGGAGATGTGGGTTGGCTGTGGCCTGCTTCAGGGACAGGCATACTGGCAGCAGCAGTCCTGGGAGACACATGTTGGCATAAGTCCTTGTGGAGGTTGCCTTTAGCCCTATCATAGAGCCTGTAGACTCTAGGACTGGGTTGCCTCAGGCCAAACAACTAAGAGGGAAGGAGCACAGTCCCATTCATCAGCAGAAATTTTGATTAAAGATTTGCTGACCATGACTCTGCCCACCAGAGCAAGATCCAGATTGCCCCATAGCCAGTCCCTCCCATCAGGAAGCTTGCACAAGCCTCATCCTCAACCATCAGAGGGCAGACAAAAGCAGCAAGAACTACAATATAATGGCCTTTAGAATGAAAAAAGCTGACAAACACAGACAGATAACCAAAATGATGACATGGATTACAGCCTTGTATAACTCAGTGAAGCTATGAGCCACGCCATGTAGGATCACCCAAGCAGACGGCTTATGGTGGAGTGTCCTGACAAAACTATGTCCACTGGAGAAGGCAATGCAAACCACTTCAGTACTGTTACCTCAAGAACCCCAAGAACAATATGAAAAGGCAAAAAGATAGGACAACAGAAGATAAGTCCCCCAGGTTAGTAGGTGTCCAATATGCTACTGAGGAAGAGCAGAGAAATAGCTCCTGAAAGAATTAAGAGGTTGGGCCAAAGCAGATACAATGCTCAGTTGTGGATGTGTCTGTGTGAAAGTAGTCCGATGCTATAAAGAACAATACTGCATAGGACCCCGGAATGTTAGGTCCATGAATCGAGGTAAACTGGATGTAGTCAATAAGGAGATGACAAGAATGAATACTGACATTTTAGGGATCAGTGAACTAAAATGGATGGGAATGAATTTATTTCACAAGACCATTATATCTACGACTGTGGGCAAGAATCCCTTTGAAGAAATGGAGTAGCCCTCATAGTCAACAAATGAATCTGAAATGCAGTACTTGGATACAACCTCAAAAATGACAGGACAATCTCAGTTTGTTTCCAAGGCAAACCATTCAGCATCACAGTAATCAAAGTCTATGCCCCAACCACTAATGCCAAAGAAGCTGAAGTTGAACACAAGACCTTCTAAAACTAACACCAAAAAAAAAAAGATTGTCCTTTTCATCGTAGGGGATTGGAATGCAAAAGTCGGAAGTCAGTAGATACCCGGAGTAACAGGCAAGTTTGACCTTAAGTACAAAATGAAGCAGGGCAAAGAGAATGCATTGGCCAATGAGTACACCAACTGCAGCCATGAAATTAAAAGACACTTCCTTCTTGGAAGAAAAGTTATGACAAAACTAGACAGCATATTAACATGTTTTTCCAGTAGTCATGTAGGGATGTGAGAGTTGGAGTATAAAGAAGGCTGAGTGTCAAAGAATTGATGCTTTTAAACCACAGTGCTGGAAAAGACTCTTGAGAGTCCCTTGGACAGCAAAGATATCAAACCAGTCAATTCTAAATGAAGTCAATCCTGAATATTCACTGGAAGGACTGATGCTGAAGGTAAAGCTCTAGTACTTTGGCCACTCATTGGAGCCGACTCATTGGAAAAGACTATGATGTTGGGAAAGATTGAAGGCAGGAGGAGAAGGGGACGAAAGAGGATGTGATGGTTGGATGGTATCACTGACTCAATGGACATGAGTTTGAGCAAACTCTGGGAGATGGTGAAGGACAGGGAAGCCTGGTGTGCTGCAGTTCACGGGGTCACTAAGAGTCAGACATGACTTAGTGAGGAAACTACAATTGTTGTCTTTAGGTCTGATTATACTGATCTCTGAAAAGGTCACCACTGACATCCTAGTGGTCAAATCAGTCAGCTTTCCAGTAACTGTTTCTCCATTCTGACTCCATCCAGCTCTGAGTCCATACTCTAAGACCGTGATGATGGCTACACATCACCCAGTTATCTGTCCAATTTCCTTCTAGAACCCCATGTGGCTCAGGCATCTAGCCTGCCCTATGACATCCACATGACTGCGAGAAATGTGAACTTCACCAATAAATAATGGATAAATTAAACCAGGGGGCTCATAACTCCATCTTTACTTTCCATTTTGATGAACATTTAGTGATTTCACAGTATCTCTGAAAGATCTCTGACATACATTTCAAAATTTGCATTACTGATTTATTCCTCGGACAGATCTATTGAGATTCTGATAGTTATAAAAACATTTCCACAGAGAAACAGAAAGGTACCCCCAACCAACTCTTTTACCAGAGTGGTAAGTTTGTACCACCATCCTTGCCTCCTACTTTCTCCTTGCCTTTAATTCTTCCTTTAGGTGTTGTTTTGCTCTGGATGTCCATCAACCTTTCTTTGTTTATACAATGAGCACAGTTGGCAAAAAGGCGGTGACCCTTCTCTTTTGCTTTTCCTGCCTCTGCCAAATAGGGTCTTCATATGAATTGCCAAATAATCCTTTTAAATTATCCCCCTTAATTATCACAATAACTTTATAAAATAGGACACAAATGGGGACTTAGTGACTATCCAGTTTTACGCCCAGCAGAGGAAGATCTAGAGTCTCTTCAGTGCATTTGTATTTACTGAGCATCAACCACATAAAAGGGGTTCCAGGCCCAAGTGCCCCTGCTCCTTCAAAACGTGGCAAATCAACCTTGTTTCCTTTCTGGCCAGTAGTCAGTTATTTCTGACTGTGGTAAGCCTTAAGCCTGTAAAATGAAGGTGTCTGCTGAATGATCTACACTAGCCCTCCCATCGCCTTATTTCACATAGTGCTCTGTCTACTATTTCTCAACCGTGACCAATTCTGAATGGGACAGGATCAGCCCACCCATTCGTTGACCAAGTATTGAAAGAACATGTGTTGAGTGCTGGCCATGCTTCAGGTTGTTTGAGGATTAAAATAAACAAGGCAGACATGGTCTCCATCATCATGGAGTTTATAGTCTAGGGGGAAGGGGCAAAGCAAAAATATACGATATAGATGATTTCCAGATATTTTGCAATTGATTACTATTACATAATATAGTAATAGAATTAAACTCCTCACTGAGGATGGTGACATCTAAGCTGAGATTTGATAAGAAGTTAGGCACACAAAGAACTAAGAGAAGGATACCTCAGCAGAGGAAACAGAAGTTCTTAGAAAAATGAAGCAGGCAATTAATTTCAGTACTTAAAAAGACTGAACGTTAAAACACTTTGCTTTTCTTCAGTTTCTTCTGCGAATGAGACATGGAATATAATTTTGTCTTTTATCTTTTTACCTGCTGGAAGAGTCTGAATAGTATCCTTCCCTCCAAGAAAGAATGCTTTTTTTTAGCTACTAAGGATGGCTTCCTTGATTGACCTTCAAGGTTTGTAATAAAAAACAAACAAACAAAGGGTACGGGGGGGGGGTGCCTTTGAGGCTAGCAAGAAGGGTGAGTACAGAGAACCTGTGAGGTTAATAAAAAGGAGACAGAGGTCAGCAGTAGCAGACAATTCGCACCACACCTTGCCAGGGGGAGACCAAAGTTTCCAAAAACGTGTTATGTCATACTAGAGACTGGAGGCTGGAATCCAGGGACCAGAATTCCCCACTTCAGCAAAGATTCCTATGTTTCCACATCCAGTCAAGATGATGTAATGAGCTTACATTTTAATGCCCGCACTGTGTTCTAAATACTTATCAAGTGGTAAGATGGTCTCTAAAAAGACGATAAACATAATATAAAGCAGAAACTGATAAAAATTCGAAGACTGTGAGACTAAAGCTTTTGAGTTCTTAATGCCCAAGAACAGAGGTTCTCTATGGGCAATACCCTCACTGCTTAAAATTAAGGAAGGTAGCATGCTTAGAGTTGACTGCTGCCTGCACAACAGGTAATGAGAAACTTCCTGCCTACAGAATAAAGATAATAGATAAAGCCTCATTACAAGCCCCCGGAAATACCCAAAACTTCCCTGATGTTGCTCTGGGGGAGAAGACGTAGAAAGTAATGTAAAACTTAGTTCTATATTCAGGACTTTTGGAGACTCTAGACAACTTAGATTTTAAAAATAAAATTTTCAGTCAAAGAAAGCCATCAAAACATAAATTTGAAGCTAAGGGGAGTCGTGGGGAATCCAAAATATATAAGTGAAACTGGCCACCCAGGTAGCAGTAGTGGTGAAAACCCCACCTTCCAATGTAGGAGACATAAGGGACGTGGGTTTGATCCTTGGGTCGGGAAAATGCCCTGGAGTAGGAAATGGCAACCCACTCCAGGATTCTGGTTTGGAGAATCCCTTGGACAGAGGCGGCTGGTGGGCTACCGTCCATGGGGCTGCAAACAGTAAGGACACTACTGAAGAAACTTAGCACGTGCACATAATACTAAATGGGCAAGCAGTAAGGCAACAACGTAAAAAATTCAATCCAGATGAATATTATAGAATCATCTGGAAAAGATTTTTAAGTAGTTAATCTTCAAAACAAAAACATCTTTAAAATGGGAAAACAGATATGAAGCAGAAAAAGAAAAGACTTCTACGAAAGTATCAGGTAGAACTTTCGTAAATAAAAAGTAGTCACTGACTGAAATAAATGCTTAATGGAAAAGATGAACTCTGTCAATAAGGGAGTTAGTAAATTGAACATTAGTATTAAATAGAGTGCAGCATGAAAAGGAATAACTCTTAAAGTATTAAGAGAGATGGAGATTAGGTACTGAGGTATCAGTATATATCTAATTGGAATGTCAGTAAAATAGAAGATATGTTGGAGAAGGAATATTTAAAAAGATATACTAAAGATTTTCTAGAAAAAAAGATAAGCAAGAGTTATCAATGTTAACATACATTCAGAGTACTGCACAGGATAAATAAAAATAAATTTATAAATAGACATATTTAAATAAAAGTGCCAAAATTATGTATAAAGAGCAAATCTAAAAAGCTATCTGAGAAATGGAAAAGTGTTATTACCCACAAGGAGATAACAATGAATAAATACTACCAGCTTGTATCATTAAAAGTTCAAGGGAAACTTGAACTCATGGGACGTGATTATCAAGATAAAATGATATATTCAGTTAAATCATCAGCTATAGAGCAGGAAAGAAATTAACTTGCACACACACTGTATTGGATGTATATACACACACATATAGGATGATGGGAAACCCTCTAGAAGACCTCTAGAAAAACTGCCAAATGATGAACTCATAGAATAATAAAAGTTACCATAGGAGGATTTAAAAATGTAAGAAAGTAAAAAAAAAAAGGATCAAAGAATAGTTGATTCAATTACAAAATTGCTAAAGGATTCAAATAAACAATTCTCCAAACAGGATAAAAAAAGAAACAGTCAGCACTAGAAAAGATGTTCAATTTAATTAGTCATTAGGGAGATGCACACCAAAACCCACAATGAGATACCTTTTCATACCAAATAGAATGGCTTTAATAAATAGACACTACTAAGTATTTGTAATGATGTGGGGAAATTGCTGGTGGGGTGGCACCTTGGAAAGTATTGATACTTTGGTAGTTTCTTAAAATATATAGTACATATTCTATAATGGAATATTATTTGACAATAAAACAGAATGAATTACTGATACAAGCTACAGCATAAATGAGTGATGAAAACATTATGATAAATGAAAGAAGCAAGACACAAAAGGCCAAAAATCACATGATTCCATTTATATGAAATGTCCAAACTAGGCAAATCTATAAAAGCAGAAGTTAGTCCATGGTTGATAGACATCAGTGAAATGAGAAAGAAGAGAGATTGCATTATGTACAGGGGGTTTCTTTTTGAGGTAATTAAAATATTTATAACGGTAGTGATGATTGCACAACTCTGTGAATGTACTAAAAACTACAAAACTGTACACTTCAAAAGTGTGAATCTTGTGCTTTGTGATTTATCTCTCAATAAAATTATGATTTAAAAAAGTTTGAGGGTGGTTGGCTATAGGTAAAATAGTGTTTATATGGAAATGTATGATCTTAATGGTATATAATAGAAAACAAGAAATCTACCTTAAGAAGTTAGAATAAGAAAAGCAAATCAAATTTAAGAAAGAAATATAGAAACAGAAATCAAAAAAGTAGATACAAACATACAAAGAAAAAAATCAGAAAAGTTTTTCCTCTGAAAAGATTAATAAATTGATAACCCCTTACAAAATTCATTAAGGAAAAAAGAGAGAAAACACCAATTAACAATATTTAAAGAAAAACCGGTTATTATTAGAGTCTCCATGCATGAGAAAGTTTACAAGAGGATATTATGAATGACTTTATACCATAAATTTGACTATCTGGATGAAATGGGATATTCCTCAAAAAATGCAGTTTACCAAAGCTGACAAAAAGAAATAAAATTCTGAGTAACTAAATATCTTAAAGAGATTCACTTCATTATTTGAAGCTTCCTAAGAATTCTCAAGGCCCAGAGGTTTTTCACCAGTGAATTCTTCTAAATATCAAAGCAATAACTAACTGCAATATTTTGCAAAAAGTGTCTAGAAAATGTTAATGCTAGAAAGGTACCTTCACTTTTTTGTATGTAGGGCCAGAACAACCTATTTCCAAAGTGTAACAAGGACTTTACAAGAAAAATTATTACAGACCAATCTCTTTCATGATGATACATGAAAAAATTAACAAAATGTTTCCAATTCTGTGCCACAGAAGCATCAAGCAACAACAGAAAAAAAAAAAAAGCAGATAAATTAAGCTTCATTAAAGTTAAAAACATGTATTTAAAAGTCACTCTCAAGAAAGTGGTAAAACAATCCAAAGAACAGGAAAAAATAACTGCATAACTGGTAAGGGCCTAGTATCCAGAATATATAATGAAAACCTACAGCTCAAAAACAACAGACCACTAGCCTTATTAAAAAATGAGCAAACACCTGAATAGACATTTCTCCATTGAAATAATAAAATTATCAATAAGCACATAAGATGATGCTCAACATCATGGTCATTAAGAATATGCAAAATAAAATCACAATGAAATATTATGTCACATCCACTAGAATAACTATGCTCAAAGAAATAGAAAACAAGAGGTGTGAGTGAAATTGTAAAGATACTGGTACCCTCATACATAGCTCAAAGGAAATACAAACTGGTGCAGCCACTGTGGAAAACAGTTTGCTGTTTTCCCTAGTAACTTGTACATTTTAAAATGGTTTAAATGAATTTTACATTATATTAAGTATACCACAATTTTAAAATGCAAGTTGATTCTGGTAATTAAATGAAAAGATAAATATCAGGATCAGACGGAGTTAATTCTGGTTATGCAAAAATGTTTTAACATTTAAAAAGAATTAGTGTAACTTACCATGCTATCTGGAAAAGACAGAGGAGAGAAAGAGAGAGAGACTATCTGGTTATCTGATAGATTCAGAAAACTAATTTAAACATAACTTTGTGATAAAGTCAATAAGAGAGATCAGCACATTTCCTGGATACATGATTACAAAATAAAAATGAGGAATGTTCAATATATTAGCAAAAGACAATTAGAAAATATAATAGGATGAACTACCCCATTTAGCCTAGTAACAAGATCTGTGACGTACTTAAATATAAATCTCACCAAAACTATATTAATTCTATCTGAAGAAAATTACCAAATGTTATTATAGAATATAAGAATTTTAAATAAATGGAAAGATATTCCTTATTAGTACATGGGTAGATTCACTATCATTAAAAAGTCTATTTTCCCCAAACTAATATATTAATTCTCAATGCAATTTTGATGAAATTTCTAGAGTTTTTCATGCAACTTGATAAGGTGATTGTAAAATCTACAGAAGATTAGTGGGCCAAGAATATCTACAACAATTTTGAAGAATAATAAGTCAGAAGAACTCTCCCTAGCAGAGTAAGTTACTATGAAACTATAATGATTAAAATCATGCTGTGTTGAACCAGAGATAGGCAAACAGACTGAAGTAACACAATTGAGAACCCAGAAGCAAATGAATAAATACATAAATGAAAAATTGGACAATGACAGAAGCGGCATTGAGAAATGGTGGAAGAGATGGTATATTCCATAAATGATACTGGGCAAATTTTTCCCATATAGAAAAATGGAATCAAATTGTATTTATACCACAGAACATTTCCTGATATTTTAAATAGATGAAAATATAAATGGGAGCAGCAAACCTTAAAACTTTTAGCAGAACCTATCAGAATATAGTTTTCTTTCAACAGGACAGAAAGGACTTCTTAGATAATGGTAACAAAAAAAAAAACTTGCAAATTTGAGTTGTTTAAAAACTAAAACTTCTATACAACAAATAATTCAATAAGGTAAAAATACAAGTCACAGACTGAAAAGAGATATTTAAAAAGTATTTAACTCAACTGGCATCAAGAATACATGAACAACTCATAAAAGGTAAAAGACAATCCAACAGAAAGAACTTCGGAATGCTCGTAACTGTAGCCAGCATAGTTGGAGACATTGATTGCTTTAGGATAGTATAGACATAGGAATTCATTATAGTAGCTACATAAGGTTAATAGGGTTTTATTGCTAAAGCAGTGCTGCTAGACTGTCTCATTATCCTCTTTTCTTGTAAGAACCAGAGTGTCAGAACAGAATGAGACAGGTAGTGGTTGAGGTTACTAGAATAAAAACAGTTTCAAGCTTAGCCCTTCCCTCAAGCCCCTACACAGCTGCACCTGATAAGAGAAATGTAACCTTTCTGCTTAGATTGATGTACTTATCATGACTGAATGAAGTATGCTGAAGACAATCAAATAATAAACATACTATTATTAAATCTGATTATGCAGAAATCTGACTTCTGTAAGGGGTATGTTTGGATGATAGATTGGGGAATGAGCTCAATGATAAGGTCGTTGATGGAAGATAGAAAACAAAAGATTGTATAGAATATGTGATGTAATGGGGATGTTTCTTGGGTATAAAACTGCAAACCAACCACAATAAAGTGAGAGACTGCTCCATCAAAAAAAAAAAAAAAAAGAAAGTAAACAGGGGGCAAAGCAAAGGAAATGCCCTGAAGAGGAGCCCGCTAAGGACCAGGAGGAGAAGGTGCTCCATCACACCAATACCACAGGAAATGCAAAGACACAACATCGCACACTTCTCAGACTGGCTGAAAGCAGGAAATCTGACAACAGCAGTGGTGAACAAGGACGAGTTCTCACACATAGGCAGTAAGAAGTAATGTGATATAATCACCTCGGGAAGCAAGCTTGCAGTGAAGATCATAAAGCTGTAAATGTGCCTGCTCTTTAACATGGCAAATCCACTGCTAGGTACGCACCCAAAATAAGACACGCATGAAGACAGTTATTAAGCATGGATCTGCCATGCTTAGTAGGGAAACAGAAGAGGAGAAAAATCTAACTATCTGTCAATAAATCAATGAGTACACAAACTGCAGTATTTTTATACAATGAGAATATCACATAACAGTTAAAATGATAAATCCCTGGTTAAACATTCCAAAACAAAAATTGAGCAAAAAAATAAGGATAATAAATACAAGTTGGTTATAGTGAAAAAAAGTACACTAAAGAATACTATTTTCCATTTTTAATATCTGCCTATGTTTTTTAAAAAGGATAAAAATATGGATAATTGGATACGAAGAATTCTCACCTACTTTAGGATTGTGTTTAATTCTGTCAGGGCAGAGAGGGAGTGAAAGTGAGTTTGAACTGTATTCATATGTTCTAGTTTCTTAAACAAACAAAAAACAAAAGCAAAATAGCTAAAGCAATATATTAAAAAGTAAGGTGCGATAAATCTGGATGGTTACTTTCCCATAAGCCTCTGACCTTTAGAGCAAAGTCTGCAACAAAGTTCCCCTTTGTCAGCAATGTCTTAATTTTCAAGTTCCCCTGTTTTTGTCAGCATCAGCATCAGAGGAATATGGCCATTGAGTTGGAATTAGAGTTTAATAAATACCTTCTTTAAACTATTCCTTATAAAACTGTACTCTAGACTCTATGCCTACTATATAAGCCTAGCATGGAAGCAGGAAATAAACAGTAACTCAAGGAGAAAATGCATCATATTTAGTCCTAAAGTGAGAGTGTATCAGTGGCAGCCTATCATTGAGAGAAGCTAGAAACCATATCAAGATTCAGCATCAGGGAAATAATATATTATCATGGTACAAGTACATTATAATACTCTATATGATAACTAAAACACATGTTTTCTAAGAATGTGAATGACCTGAAACAGTAGCAATTGTACAAATTTATGTGTAAAATTAACTGGAAAACATGATATAAAATTAAAGCAGGAGCACATTTTGAACCAGCAAGGCTTCAACAGTACATGAACTGAGAACTTCTAGGTATCTACGTTGGATCATAGAAAAAACAAGGCAATTCCAGAGAAACATCAACTTCTGCTTTATTGACTATGCCAAAGCCTTTGACTGTGTGGATCACAACAAACTGTAGGAAATTCGTAAAGAGATAGGAATTCCAGACCACCTTACCTGCCTCCTGAGAAACCTGTATGCAGGTCAAGAAGCAACAGTTAGAACTGGACATGGAACAACACCTGGTTCCAAATTTGGAAAGGAGTCTGTCAGGGTTGTATATTGTCACCCTGCTTATTTAACTTACAGGCAGAGTACATCATGAGAAACACTGGGCTGGAGGAAGCACAAGCTGGAATCAAGATTTCCAGGAGAAATACCAATAACTTCAGATATGCTAATGACACCACCCTTATGTCAGAAAGTGAAGAGGAACTAAAGAGCCTCTTGATGAAAGTGAAAGAGGAGAATGAAGAAGCTGGCTTAAAACTCAACACTCAAAAAATGAAGATCATGTCATCTGGTCTCATCACTTCATGGCAAATAGATGGGGAAACAGTGGAAACAGTGAAAGACTTTATTTTCTTGAACTCCAAAATCACCACTGCAGATGGTGACTACCTACAGCCATGAAACTAAAAGATGCTTGCTCCTTGGAAAAAAAGCTATGACCAACCTAGACAGCATATTAAAAAGCAGAGACATTACTTTGCCAACAAAGATCTGTGTAGTCAAAGTTATGATTTTTCAGTACTCATGCATGGATGTGAGAGATGGACCATAAAGAAAGCTGAGTGCTGAAGAATTGATGCTTTTGAATTGTGGTGTTGGAGAAGATTCTTGAGAGTCCCTTGGACAGCAAGGAGATCAAACCAGTCAATCCTAAAGGAGATCAACCCTGAATATTCAATGAAAAGACTGATGCTGAAGCTGAAGCTCCAGTACTTTGGCCATCTGATGCAAAGAACTGACTCCTTGGAAAAGACCCTGATGCTGGGAAAGATTGAAGGCAGGAGGAGAAGGGACCGAAAGAGGATGAGATGGTTGGCTGGAATCACTGACTCGATGGACATGAGTTTGAGCAAGCTCTGGGAGTTGGTGATAGACAGGGAAGCCTGGCGTGCTGTGGTCCATGGGGTTGCAAAGACATGATTGAGCGACTGGACTGAACTGAACTGACATTTTGAACCCTGTAAACACACTAATAGAAAAAAAAATAAAAGGCCTAGAAAGATCCCTCAAGCTCTTTGTGTTTTTCTTTTTTGTGTGTGTGTGTGTTTTTCTTTTTAATTCACTGTTTTATACTTTCACAAACTTCTTGAAATGCGCATTTATTACTTTTACATTTAGAAAGAAATCCATTAAAGACATTAAATTGGAGAAGAGCAATATACCTCTTCCCTAATGTATAAAGAAATTATAGTTTACCAAAGGCACTTTTCTCTATGTCCTGGATATTAACTGGTGTTTTCTGTTTTGACACATGCCATGTCTGCTTAAAGATTTAATCCTGATTTAAAATAATATGGTATTGCTTATTTACCTAGACATTAGGATGCACAGCCTGGGGCATCACTCTCTAGTATTATAAAAATAAAGACACTCTCTAGTATTATAAATAGAGAGAGAACTATTCTTTCATCTGATCATCATAGAAACTCTCACTCAGCTTCCCAGCTAGAAAGACTCTGGCATTCTGACAAGTGGATACTTCAGTACTAACTATTCAGCATTTGGGAATGTTAGAATGTTATTCTTTAAAAGAAGAAAATGTACACTGAAGAATTTAGTTAGGTAAGAGTTAGGTCCCCTCTCCTCAGCTGTTTTCTTAGATATATACAAAAAAGAGACAGAGAGGAGGAAACAACTGGAAGAGTGGGGTGGGGTACAGACCAGATCAACTGTCATAATTCAAATGCTGGTTTGAATTCAAATGTCACTGGCTACATTTGCAATACAGAGACTGCAGCAAACACTTCATTTAAAATTAGTAAGAGAATGAGGGCATCATGAAGAGATTAGGAAATAGATTTGGAGTCAGTTCAGATTGAGATGGTTGTGATCAGGAGACTCATTTGACAGCCTGGGTGTCTGTTTCCTCACACGTGAAAGGGAAACATAATAATCACAAAGTGGGCATCTGCTATTTCTAGTCTGCCCAGCACTGATGCCCTGGGGAGCCGACCCTTTGCTAGCTTCTGTTGTTCTAGATGGGCTACCAGCCACAGGTTTCAGCATAGTAAAGAAACTTTGCTACTGTCAGTACTCATTCCCCTGGCTGCCATAATTGATCCTGGGGTCAATACATAAGCCAAGGCTGGCCAATCAGAGCCTTTCTGGGGGATTGTCCGATTTGATGCTGCAGGGGAAAAAAGAGAGAGAGATCTTGCCTTTGGGTCATTAGTCAGGAAATAAGGTTCCATTTTCCTAGCCACACAGAGAAAGACTAGCTGCAGCGAAAAAGAATAGACAACACACACAGAGAAGGGGAGAGCGAGCCTGGGTGAGGGTGAGAAGCATGAGGCAAGACTGAGGGTCTCAAGCAAGAAGCAAAGGGACAAGGGGACAACGCGGAGTAAAGCACCTCACAGCAGGAGGAGAGCCGGAGAGTTAGGTGGGGAGGAAAAGCTGGAACAAGGGCAAGCAGTGGAGATGAGGGGATACAAACTCTGGAGATCACAGAGACAGGAAGAGCATGTGAGATGAGAGAGACAAGAGGAGATTCAATTAAGAGAACAGGAAAGGAGCGGGGAGAGGAGGGATCGTGGGAAGTGGGAGTAGGGGAGGGAACAAGGGACAGAGGCACATAACCTGAGGGACAAAGACAGAGGGAGAGGTGGGAGAGGGAGGAAGTAGAGTGAGTTCAGAAACCTCCTGTGTGCTCACTGCGTACAGAATCAAACCTGGAGCCCCTTTCTGGCCATCCGAGTCCATGGTGCTTACTCTGCATCCAACTTTCCCGCCTTATTCCTGTCTCTAATCATACCATCCCACATGTCTACTTGAGTTTTGGAGACAGACTCTGACCTTTTCCACCTCGTTGCCCTTGGCGCCTATAGCCTCAGTCTAGAATGCTCTCCCCTCACTTCTCTTCCTATTTGGACAAAGTAGTTCTTTTGTTTCAGTGTGAAAATTCAAACAAATCACCTCCAAGAAGTCTCTGAGAGAGCCTAGTTGCAATTAATTTTTTATCTAAAAGCCAGCTGATAGCAACATCCCTGGTGGTCCAGAGGCTAAGACTCCATGCTCCCAACGCAGGGGGCCTGGGTTTGATCCGTGGTCAGGGAACTAGATCCCACATGCCATAACTAAGGCCTGGCACAGGTAACTTGCTAGCTAGCTAAATAAATAAATATTTTAAACAACCCAGCTGATAACATTTATTATGGCACTCGTATGCCTGGTATATCTCAACTAGTTGAAGGATTTAGAAAGCAGGTGTGTCTTCCTCATCTTTTAAGCTCCTTAAACTGAAATTCTATGTGTAGGTGTTTTACCAATAAAAACTGCCCAGTAAGCATTGGTTGCATTCACCTGAACTTAAATTTATAGCTCAGGGACTGTTGGCATTGTCATACAGTGGTTCCCCTAAAATATCACCCAAAGAACTTAATACGACAAAGTTTTATTTCTTCCTAACATGAAAACACTACCTTCAAACAGTCTTCATATACTCAGAAATGGAAGAGGGCAGGCTGAGAACATTTATGATATTTTAAGTCTACTGAGAAGCATGTCTTTCAATGCAGGGAGTTTGGTTAGGATTGGGTAAGAATCATGATAAAGTAGTTTGGAATTCGTGGATACAGTATAGTAGAATTTTGAGGGGGCATGCTCAAAAGGTCTTAGGATGTAAACTCATTTACTGTCTTTCCCTACTGGAAGAGTTGGTGGATCTTCAAAATGCATGATAAAGTTATTTGTAATATTTATTTCCTTGGGCAAGCATTTTCCAAAAGAGTCAAGTTAAATTAATGAAGAAAGTATAATAGTAGAGTGATGTTAATGTGGATAGTAAGCTAAGTGAGGGGTAGAGAGCTTCTTTCTTAACATCAATAAGAATTTGCCGGGTATTCAGTGACAGCATTGTAAGGACAGCTTTCAGAAGAAAACCAAGAGAAGTAAAACATGCCAAATCTTCTTTTCTGTCTCATCATCCTAAGTCTTTTCCATTAGTCGATTGCCTCATTCTTTTAAATGAGCTAGAAACAACGAGAGCAATACTCTGTGATTCCAGCATACAGACTCTTCTAGGAAATTTAAATCCATATATTTTCAGAACTTTCAAGATGCCGCTAAGGTTCTGAATGTTAGAGGAAAGCAAAAGAGAATGGTAAAGGATGGAGAATTCTGGTTATGCCAGTAATGCTATATAAGCTTACATTGCATGTCAAAATTCAGTTCCTAGAAGGCTCTAAGCTTACATCGCATGTCAAAATTCAGTTCCTAGAGGGCTCTTTTGAGGAGATTCTGAGGCTTAGCAGAAAGAGCAGTGTGATTGATTACAGATGTCTGCCCAGGGCCCACGAAGAGCGGTGGTGGTCTGCATGTTAAGTATCTGCCATTTCTGGATTATCAGAAAGACTAAGCCTACTGCTCACCCCATTCAGATTTCTTGCTTGGTTTTGCTGTGATTTTTGCTTCTCATTCTTCCTGATAGAGCCACATTAATTCCAAGTGGCCTCTGTCTTTATTACCAAAATCTGCGTGAAGTCTTTGGAGAATTCCATGAAAATGCAAGTACTATTTCAGAGCAGCAACATAATTAAATACCACTTTTAAGTATGACTTAGCCAGAATAGATTTGGTTGACCTCAGTCTTGAGGGACATGAGGTAAATGAAATGAGGTAAATTAGAAGAATACTCTGATAGGGTGAGTATTCAAGTGGGTAGGGTAAGAGGATGGAGAACTCACTTCCTCTCACAAATACATCAGAAATACATCTACAAATAGAATAATTCCCACAGAACCCCTACTGAGTACTAGCTGACCTCAAATCTGTGAAAGGACAAGAAAGATCTCCTTGTAACTGGGTAGGATAAAACAAAGAAGAAAACAGGAAGTGGGATGAGAACTGCACCCCTGGGAGGAAGCTGAAAAAGAGGAAAGGTCCCTGCGCCCAGGAAGCCCCCTTGCTGGCAGAAGATCAGCCTCCTGGATGGAAAGAGAGCTTCAGAGGCTCTGAGGAGAGCACAACCAGTTTGCAACAGGCAGAACAGAGAGAACATGCAGAGGTGGCTTGTACCACTACCCTGTATGCTCCAGCCTGAGATACACATGCCTTGGTACAGGCAGGCTGGAACTCAGGGTTTAGAGGACAAACCCAGGGAGCGGACTGCTGTTGGCTGTGCAGAGACAGCCTGAAGGGACAAGAGTGGGTTGCGGGTGGGGAGGTGTGGGGCCTGGGGGGTGTACTTGCAGACGTCCGGACCTAGCATAGAAGCAAAGTACAATTGTTAAGAGGTGTGTGAAGGGAAGGGTGGAGCTGCCTCTATCGTCTCTTTTTCCATGTGCTTGCCCCTGCCTTCGTGGGCTCCAGCAGAGTGCACCCCAGCCACTGCCTCTGAGGTTCCCACCTCCATGGGCTCTCATGCCCCAGTCACCACCTCAGCAGGCTCCAGGAACAGACATCATCAATGGGTTGCCCACTCACAGAAGCAGGACTGAAACCAGAGCTGAGCCCCAGGAGCTGTAAGATTTAAGATGCAGAGATGAACTCTGTCTACAGCTGCATGAGCCAGATTATACTTCTGCCACCGGCTTCGTAAACTCAGCACCTGCAGGACATGTGGACAGTGGGTGTTCCCACAACTGGGCTGTGTCTGGTGTTAGCAGCTGTGGGCTTTGTGGGCATGTACAAGTTGGGGCTGGGCCAGGCCAGGGCCTGAGCTGCCTCCACAGCTCCCACAGTGGGGCCAAGCACCTGACTACGGCAGTTCCAGGACCTGACTGCAGTGGGTCTGTGCCGGCACTCGTGTGAAAACAATGTCTGAGGGATAGGGCCAATTTCTAGGATCTACAAGATTGAGATGGGGCCAAGGGCAATGCCAACAACAGTGTGTTTTCTGAGCCTGCACAACAAGTGACAGGTGACACAACAGAGCACGATCACCAGTGAACAGTTTTCACACGGGGGGAATACTCAGTGGCTCCTCTTCCAATGGAGGTGCTAAATTCCATCTACCTTACACCATAACTCAGAGCTCAGAAATGGATCTGGGGGCCTCTCCTCCAACAACTAGGGAATGGACCAGGCCCCTGACAAGGTAGTAACAACCACAGAGCAAAGAGGCCCCTCACAATAGCCACTGTAGGGTCTGGTCACCATAACACTAGTCAAATCTATCAAGGGAATAATGGCCAGCATACACTGAGAAAAGAGGCAACAGGGAGGCCCACTAGAAACAGCCCTTGCATGTAAATATATTAAAGCCACACATTAGCTACACTGGGATGCTGCCACATAAAAATAGCCCTCAAGACTGTAGCAGATAATTGTTTCTCCTAAACTCATAGAGCAAGAGAAATATAAATAAATGAAGAAGCAGAAGAACTACTCCCAAATAAAGGGTCAAGAGAATTCCCCTTAAAGAACAAACGATGAAACAGACCTCTTCAGTCTGATGACTTGCTTTGTAAAGAGTCTACCTGCAATGCAGGAGACCTGGGATGATCCCCTTCTCCAAGGGATCATCCTACTCCAGTATTCTTGCTTGAATAATTCGATGCACAGAGGAGCCTGGCAGGCTCTTTGGGTCACAAAGAGTAGGACACAAATGAATGACTGTCACTTTCAGTATAATAGACTCTGAGTTCAAAAAAGAGGCAATGAAAAAATGAAGGAATTAAGAAGAGTTGTTGACAGAAATGCAAATTATTGTACAAAGGAACTAGAAACTCTAAGGAGGAGCCAAGAAAAAGTAGAAAATTCATTTGTTGAGATAAAGGCTGAGCTAAAGGTGATGAATAGCAGAATAAATAATGCAGAAGGAATAAGTTACCTGGAAGACAGAATGATGGAAATCACCAAAACAGAACAGTAAACAAAAACCTAAAAGAAAAAATAAAAATAAAGCAATATAACAGACCTATGGGATAATATAAAGCATTCCAATCTACACATAAAAGGAATCCCAGAAAGAGCAGAAAAAGAAAAGGAGAACCAAAAATTTATCTGAAGAAATTATGGCTGAAAACATCCCAAACCTAAAAAAGAAAACAGATATCCAAGTACATGAAGCACAGAGACAAGACAAAACAAGACAAAATCAAAGAGACCATACCAAGATGAATTATAATAAAAATGGCAAAATTTAAATAAAGGATTCTAAGGGCAGCAAGAAAAAACAGAGTTAAGTACAGGGGAAACTCCATAATGCTATGAGCTCATTTCTCTACAGAAATGTTGCAAGCTGGAAGGGAGCAGCACAATATATTCAAAGCTTGAAAAGGCAAAAATATGCAACCTTACCTAGTCTGCTCATTAAGACTATCATTTAGAATAGAAGGAGAAAGAAGTTTTCAGATAAGCAAAAACTGAAAGAATACAGTAATACTAAGTCTATCTTAAGAGAAATATGGTCTTATTAAATGGTCTTCTCTAAATAGAAAATAAGTAGGCATCTGTAGGGAAGAGGAAAACACAATTGGAAAGTAAATAAATAAGCCGGTATACACCTTTTAAAAAATCAAAATGTTTGTGAGAAAGCAATATTATCCAAAAGGAAAAGTAAAAGGATGGACATGAAGATGTAAGAAAGAATATCAAAACCATAAAATGTGGAAGAGAATGGAAATGTAGATTTATTTTTCCCAAGAGTTTGAGCCTATATGACTAACAGTCTAAAGTGAAGTCACTCAGCTGCGTCTGACTCTTTGCATCCCCATGGACTACACAGGCCATGTAGTTCTCCAGGCAAGGATTCATTGCAGATGGATTCTTTCCCAGCTGAGCCACAAGGGAACAGTCTAAAGCAAATAGATATAGGAAAGGGTTAATATACTTGAAAAAGCAAAGTAACCACAAATCAAAAACTTACAATAGATTCACAAAAGCCAAAAATAAGAGAATGTAAGCATAATATAGAAGGAAATAGTCAAGCCACAAAAGGAAGAACAAAAGAAGACAAGGACTAAATATAAAATCAATGAGAAAACAAGGTTTGAAATGGCAATACATACATATCAATCAATGATTATCTTAAAAGTCAATGGACTAAATGTTCCAAACAAAAAAACACAGAGTGGCAGACTGGGTTACAAAAAGAAGAGCCTACAATGTGCTGCCTAAAAGAGGTTCACTTTAGGGCAAAGGAGACACATAGATCGAAGGTGAGAGGATGGAAGATGATATGCCACGCCAATGGAAAGGCCCAAAGAGTGAGAGTCCCAGTACTCGTGTCAGACAAAACAGACTTGAAACAAAGTCGGTAAAGAAAGAAGGACACCGTGTGCTTAGTCACTCAGTTGTGTCCAACGTTTTACAACCCCATGGACTAGCCTTCCAGGCTCCTCTGTTTTTGGATTCTCCAGGTGAGAATACTGGAGTGGGTTGCCAGGGCCTATCCCAGGGGGTCTTTCCAACCCAGGGATCAAATCCAGGTCTCCCATTCTTTACTGTCTGAGCCATCAGGGAAGCCCCAAAAGAGGGATATCATGTAATAATATAAGGATTAGTACAAGGAGAGGATATTATACTCATCAAACGGCAACCCACTCCAGTATTCTTGCCTGGGAAATCCTATGGACGGATGAGCCTGGCAGGCTACACTCCATGGGGTCACAGGAGTCAGACATGACTTAGTGACAAAAACAATATAGGAGAATCCAAATACGTAAACTAAATACAAGCAGACATAAAGGGAGAAACTGGTAGAAATAAAATAATAATAGGAGATTTTAACACTCCACTCATCAATGGACAGATTTTCAAGACAGAAAATTAATAAGGCAACAGAGATCCTAAATGATACAATAGAACAACTAGATTCAATTGATATTTTCAGAACATTACCAAAAAGCAGAATGCACATTCTTTTCAAGTGCACATGGAATATTCTCTATGATTGACACATACTAGACCACAGAACAAACCTCAACAAATCTAAGCATGTAGGAGCTACTTCAAGCATCTTTTCTGACCACAGTGGCATGAAACTATAACATGACCACAGGAAAATAGGCAAGAAAAAAACAATTACATGGAGACTAAACAACACGCTGTGAGAAAACCAGTGGGTCAATGATGAAAATGAAGAAGAAATTTAAAAATACATTGAGGCAAATGACACAACTATACAAAATCCATGGGATGCAGCAAAAGCAGTTCTTAGAGGGAAGTTCATAGTGATATAGGCCTTCTTTAAAAAAAAAGAAAAATTTCAAACAACGTAACATTGCACCTAAAATGATTTAAAAAGAACAAACAAAACCAAAAGTCAGCTGAAGGAAGACGATAATAAAGATCAGAGAGAAAATCAATAAAATAGAGATTAAAACAGTAGAGAAAAAAACACAATAAAGCCAAATCTGGGTAAACAAAATTAACAAACCTCTGGCCAGGCTCACAAAGAAAAGAGACAATTCCAAATAGACAAAATAAGAAATGAAAGAGGAGAAATCACAACTGATATTATAGAAACACAAAAAACTGCAAGAGGATACCATGAACTACTTTATGTCAACAAATTAAACAATCTAGAAGAAGTGGACAACTTTCTAGAAATATGCAACCTACCAAAACTGAATCAAGAAACAAACTTGAACAAACAGATTACAAGAAGTGAAATGGAATCTCTAAAAAAAACCACCCACATCAAAAGTCCAAGGCCAGATGTTTCACAGACGAATTCTACCAAACACAAGAAAGAACTTATACCAATCCTTCTCAACCTCTTCCAAATGACTGAAGAAGGAATACTCCCAAAGACATTCCATGAAGCCATCATAACTACAAAAAAGAAAAGTACAAATACCTTTGACGAATATAGATTCAAAAGTTCCCAACAAAGTATAGCTAATTGAATCCAACAACATATATAGAAGATCATATACCATGATCAAGTTGGATTCATCCCACAATCACATGGTTCAATATGTGCAAATCCATCAATGTGATACACCACATAAGCAAAAGACAAGACAAACCTGCAAAAACTACAGAAAAAAACATTCAATATCCATTTATGATAAAACTTCTTACCAAAGTGGGTGCATATGGAACATATCTCAACGTAATAAAAACTATTTATGGCAAACCCACAACCAATATAATACTTAAGGATGAAAAACAAAGTCTTCCCTGCTAAAGTATGGAACAAGACAAAGATGCTCACTTTCACCAATTCTCCTTAACATAGTATTGGAAGTCCTAACCACAGTAATCAGTAAAGAAAAAAAATAAAAGATATTCAAATTGGTAGGGAAGAGGTAAAATTGTCATTATATGCAAATGACATGGCAGTATATACAGAAAGCCATAAAGACTCCAGCACAAAACTACTAGAGCTGATAAATTCAGCAAGATGTTAGAAACACGATTAACATACAAAATATGTTGCATTTCTTGACACTAAACAATGAAATCTCAGAAATATAAATAAAAAATCCTTTGTAAAATCACAACCCAAAAAAATTAAAAAAAACCTCAGTAATAAACCAGACTGAAGAGATGAAAGACATATCCTGAGAACTATAAAACGTTGATAAAGGAAACTGAAGATGATTCAAAGAAATGGAAACATATACCGTGCTCTTTGATTGAAAGAATTAATATTATAAATTCATTCATTGGATTCTTGCAGAAACTAATGTCTATGGCCAGCAATTTTTATTTTGGCCAGCTGTAAATTAATTCTGTTATTTCACTAACACTTTGCAGGTTATTACATTCAATAGTTACACCTGACACACCTGTAAAGTCTTCTCCAGAACCATGAGTTTCATTTTCACTTTTTGTATCAGAATAAATCATGAAGGTTTCTTGACTTTTGGTTGCTCTAATATTCCCATTGTCTGAATCAGAACAATATTCTCTAGAACTATCATTTTCTGAGACACTAGAATATATGTCACTCTGACAAGCATAAAAGGTATCTGCATAAAATTTACCAAAAAATTCTATTTTGCTCAAAATTTCTCAAACTGTCATTTTTGAAAATTTGATGGTATTACACTTGTATTTACAATATACACAAGATTGGAACAAAAACCTAATGGAGCAAAATGCTAATGATAATCATAAGTTGTATAAAGAACCATGATCAATTTTAAGCTCTAACAACTTCACACATGATGTTAATTGCATCACTCTATTAAAACATAGTGATATGCCTCTGGTCAATAATGTTCAGGTAACAGAAGATATCAAACTATAAAACATCTCCAGTCAATAATGTGTTAAAATGGCCATATTACCCAAAGCAATCTACAGATCTAATGTGAAACTTATCAAATTACCAAGGACATTTTTCATAGAACTAGAATAAATAGTCCCCAAATTTATATGGAACCATAAAAGACCAAAATTGCCAAAGCAATCCTTAGGAAAAAGAACAAAGCAGGAGCTATAACCTTCCCAGAGCTCAGACATTACTACAAAGCTACAGTAATCCAAACAGCGTGGTACTGGCAGAAAAATAGACCTATGGGTCAATGGAACATAATAGACAGCTCAGATATAAACCCACACACTAAACAACAATTCATCTTTGACAAAGGAGGCAAGAATGCACAGTGAGAAAAGAAAGTTTCTTCAGCAAGTGATGTTGGAAAAGCTAGGACACTCATGTAAATCAATGAAGTTTGAGCATACCTTCATACTACATACAAAAATAAACTCAAAATGGCTTAACAACTTAAATGTAAGACGTGACACCATAAAACTCCTAGAGAAGAACATAGACAGCATTCTCTGACAGAAATGGTACCAATGTTTTCATTAGGTCAATCTCCAAAGGCAAAAGAACTGAAAGCAAAAATAAATGGGACCCATTTCAACTTACAGCAACATGTACAGGCCTAGAAATCATCATATTAAGTGAAGTGATAAACAGAAAGACAAATACCATATGATATCACTTGTACGCGGAATTTAAAACGCAACATAAATGAGCATATGTATGAAAGAGGAACAGTCACAGAAAATCCACTTGCAGTTGCCGAAGGGGAGGAAGAGTGGGGGAGTTAGGGATCGGGAGTTTGGGACTAGCAGACGCAAACTATTATATATAGAATGGATAAACAAGTTTCTACCATATAGCACAAGGAACTATATTCAACATCCTATAATAAATTATAATGGAAAAGTATATGAACTATGTATATAAATATATACATGTATGTGTAATGAGTCACTTTGCCATACAGCAAAAATTACAACATTGAAAATCAACTATACTTCAATAATTAAAAAAAATTTTGATAGGGAAACAGGACTGAAAATAATATCAGGCTTCCTGACCACTGACTGGCCCACAGATGGGAATATGACCCAAACTTGCCAACAGAAACTGTCCCTGGGGTTTCCTAATCTTATGGTAGAAAAAGAAACTTAACTCTGGAGTTGCTATTTGTGGTTGATTTAAGCCTGAAATTGCAGCAGTGTTGCTTCTCCAAATCTTGCCTTGTACTTGATGTCTGGATGAATTCAACCTGTGGAATGAGAAATTGGGGTTAGCTCAGATGGAGAAATATTGCACAGAAAGCAAGAGGGACAAATACAAGATGACTCTATCCAAAGTTTGACAATGGCCCCAATCCCTGACTTTTCAGTTACACGAACCAATAAATTTATTTTAATTAAGCCACTGTCTGACTCATTTCAAACTCAAAAAGTTCTAAGTAGGATTCATTAGGCCTCCATCTAACGGTCAGTCTGCAGATACACATAATTCTGTGGTTCTTCAGGGATGCTCATCTCTCTTGTAGCCCTTCTACCCATTTGTCATAGATTTCATAAGCTGGAAACAAAGTTTTACACTCATTTCATAAACACAGATTTTATACTAGTCATCTCTATCTTCTATACTTCATGAAACCCTGGTTTAAATTCACAGAAATTCACAAAAGGCTAAATATGCCCTACAGTGATGCCTGCATATGTGGGTGGATAGAAGTCGTTTGGGGAGAGGAGAAAAATTGAAAAATACTCACATGACCTCTGACAATCTCTTTCAGAGTGTAAAAACACTCTGGGATTGTAGGTTAATGGAAATATTAAAATTCAAAAACTATCAAATCTTTCTGGAAAAAAAAATTAATTTGTGGGAAGGCGAGAGGAAAAACATACATTCCCCAGCCATGATAGTGTTATTTAAATTGGCCTCCAGAGGTCAGTGCAACCCTAGCCGATGCAGCCCTCTCCTGACAATGCACACTGAAATGCTTCTTGGGCTTCCTTACATCAGTGTTTCGTAAACTGTTTCCTGGAACCTATGGGATACTGGTAAGATGCAGCAGGGATATCATTAAGGTGAAGGAGAGGGCAATAGGGCAGATATTTGAGTTATCATCCTCCATCAACCATATTCCTTTAAAAAAACTCACGGATGAACAACAAGGTCCTACTATATAGCACAGGGAACTATATTCAATATTCTTTAATAAACCATAATGGAAAAGACTATGAAAAATAATGTATATTTATATATACACATAGAACTAAATCACTTTTCTGTACACAAGAGACTAATACAACATTGTAAATCAGCTACGTGCCTATACACACACATGCGTATATGTAATGCATTGGGCTCCCAAAGAAAACTTACTTGCAAAAGGTTTTGAGTGTTTGGAAATTTAGAAACTGCTTTAGAAACAGCGGCACCTGGTACTGTGTTCTTAGGCATCTTATATGTTGGGAGTCAGATAACGGAAGAAAGTGTCAATGGTTTCATGTCGATAGAGAAAGCATCTGATACTGAAAGTTGTGTTCAATATACTATTCTAAAAGGATCACCCTCTTTCACAAACACTTTATTAAAAACTAAGCTCTGCTCATCTTACGCTGCAGAGCACACACCAGTGATAAGCTCTGCACTTGTTATAAAGCGACATAAAGGTTGAGGTCAGGGCGCTAGTGCCACCACTGGGGCTAAATCATCTTCATGCGAAATTCCCTAGTAGCTCAGTGGTAAAGAATCCACCTGCAATGCAGGAGACATGGGTTCGATCCCTGGGTTGGAAAGGTCCCTTGGAAAAGGAAATGGCAACCCACTCTAATTTCCTTGCACAGAGGAGCCTGGCAGGCTATAGTCCATGGGGTCTCAAAAGAGTTGGACAGGACTTAGTGACCAAACCATAACAACACGTGAAATTCCAGCATTTGAGATCAGAAGCTCAGCATGCAAAGAAATTTCTATTGTTGCCACATGGAGACTCCCATACATAGCAAAATTTCTTCAAAGCATTCTCCTTATATGTGATCGATAATGGAAAAAAAAAAAAACCCTGCACTCTCACATCTTGATGCAAAGGAGAGATAGAAAGAAGCTATTAGGAAGCACTTGTAGAACAAGCCTACAGATGTATGGTTTTATATAACTATTTTCCAACACATCAGAAGTAAAGTTATTGTGAGCTTGTTAATTTTATAATTCTGTCCTTTTCCATAACCGAAAAATGTATTCAGAGAGACCATCTAATTCTTTATCCTAACTCTCCATCTTCAAAGTAGATTTTCTTTTCTCCCTCACATTTCAATTCCATTTTTCTGCTTGAGATAGTAAGTTAAGGGAATTTTCAAAGAGACAAAAGTTACTCAAAAGAATATAAATGTCAAACACATGTAAATTTCCCCTGTTCCATTTTTTTCCCCCAGTCAGGAATGTCCTTTGTTTTCTCCTGGTATGTTTCAGCTGCCTGACATCTCTGGTTGAGGAGCAATCACCCAGGCAGCATCCTTACAATGTAATGACAATCAGTTACCAAAAAATGTGCAGGCACTGATAACAGGATTCTGAAGGGTCAGAAATGAGTGGAAGAAAATAGGCATTTCAAACAAGTGCGCAGCAGCTGCTGCTGACCTTGGCTTAAGACTGCATCCAAAACGTCATTAATTTTCTACTGTAAAATAAAGGGAAGCCAAGTAAAATAAAGAATCATTCTGGAAAGGGGAAGAACACTACTGTTTAAATGGTATTCTTGTGGTTAAAATTCTCTCAGAAACATCTTTACTTCCATTTGAATTAGTTTAGCCAAGACGAAGGAGGTGCTAAGGAGGAGGCAAAACATATCTTCAGATTTATACCTTCGTTGAGGATGATCCTACAGTTTTTATGGAACTGAATAACTAAAGCAGGTCCATTTAAAGAATAGATGCACAAAAGATTTCAGCAAACTTGTGACAACAACATGAGGAATTAATCCCAAATATATGCCCTCTCAAGTATATCCCAAATATATGACCTCACAAGAACAAGTATGCAAAAATGAAAGCAACTGTAGTAGCTACCTTTTCTTCTATTCCTACTGTAATTCAGATGGTTAAATGAAAAAGACCTTACAGACTGGGTAATAACCTCTACCTTGTAGATTAAAAAAAAAAATCAAGAGCTCAAATAAATGAACTTGTTCATGGTTAAGCAATTAACATGAGATAGATTAGGGATTTAAAAGTAAACTTTTTGATTCTAAAATCAAGTCATATTTTGGACTCGATGGGAGAGGGAAAGGGTGGGATGATATGGGAGAACAGCATTGAAACATGTAAATTATCATATGTGAAATCAATCGCCAGCCCAGGTTTGATGCTTGATACAGGGTGCTCATGGCTGGTGCACCGGGATGACCCAGAGGGATGGAATCGGGAGGGAGGTGGGAAGGGGGTTCTGGAGGGGGAGCACATGTGTGCCCATGGTGGATTCATGTCAATATGTGGCAGGACCAGCACGATAATGTAAAGAAAATAAATTAATTAATTAAAATAATAATAATAAATAAAATCAAGTCATAATTTTCCATTATCTGTTTTAAAAAAGTGAAAGTGACTCAGTCAAAGCTGACTCCTAGTGACCCCATGGCCTATACAGTTCATGGAATTCTCCTGGTTCGAATACTGGAGGGGGTAGCCTTTTCCTTCTCCAAGGGATCTTCCCAACCCAGGTCTCCCACATTGTGGGTGGATTCTTTACCAGCTGAGCCACCAGGGAAGCCTATGAATACTGGAGTGGGTAGCCTATCCCTTCTCTGGAGGAACCTCCCAACCCAGGAACTGAACCCAGGTTTCCTGCATTGCAAGTAGATTCTTTCAGTACTAGAATGGGTAGCCTATCTCTTCTCCAGCAGATCTTCCCAACCTTAAATGGGGAACCAGAGTAATGATGGATCAGAAGATTATGTCACATAAGTGAAAGAATTTTAGTCTTTTAATATAGAGATAAGTGACTCAATGAGCTTTATAGGAGCTGTGGGAAAATATCTGTGAGGTCATAAAATGAAAGAGGAGAAATTATTTAATCTGTATGTTTTATTAAACAAGAACATGTGAGTTCTATTTCCAGCTATGATAAAGCAGTGTGATTCAGACTAAACTTCCCATTAAGAACAACTGTTAAAGCTATGCAAAAGAAGAAGGAAAACTCCGGACTACTTACATTCACTAGAGACCAATTAGGGCAGCCAGGATTCAGTAGATCAAGATCCTGAAGAGAAAGAAAATATACTGAGAATACCCACATATTTGTTATTTTCCCTCTACAGCACCCTTGTACATTTTTAGAGAAAAGCAGAGGGGCAGATCAGAAAGTGGCAATTAAGAAGTTCTATGAGTCTCACTAGGTTGCAAAGATCAAAGTAAATTAGCTCAGGGCTACCAAAAAAGCCAGCATTTAAGGGGACAAATGTTTCTAGATAATCCCCCTAAAAACAAGGTAACTCATCACTACCAAAGTGTCATTAAAGAAATACTAAAGAAAGTTCTTTAGGCAGAAAGGAAATGATTCCTGGTAGAATAAGAACTCTAATGTAGAAATGAAAAGCACGAGAAAGTGTAAATATATGGTTAAATCTACAAGAATATTGACTATTTAATAAAATACATCATGTGGGAATAAACTGTACATAAATTTAACATACACACAAACATTATGATTGGATATATTTTATACATAATTTTAATATGTGACAATAATAACAGAAAAAGTGGGAGAATGGTAAATGGAGTTAAAATTTTTTAAGATTTATTAACCCTAGAAAGGATAAAAGTAAAATTTTATTAGAATAAGACAAAGATTCATCTTGTAATTTAGGATAAAATTCAAAATGAAATAAAAGAATGTACAGTTAAGACAACAGAAAAGAGAAAAATATAAAAATATTTTACTAATTTAAAAGAAAGCAAAAGGCAAAAATAGCAGAAAAAAGGAAGTAAAAGTGGGGCATAGTAAAATCATACATTTAAACTCAAATATTTGTTTGTAATTACATTACATAAAATGGATTATACATCCTACAAAAACATAAACATGGTCAAATAAGTGAATAAAGAACAACATATTACCATATGTTGCTTCCCGGAGACACAGCTAGAATACAAGACCCAGATAAGTGATAATAAGAGGAGACATATTTTGCAAACACTAATTAAAATAAAGCTAATATGTGAGCTGTGAGATGTGAGCTAATATATGGATGTGAGAGTTGGACTATAAAGAAAGCTGAACACTGAAGAATTGATGCTTATGAACTGTGGTGTTGGAGAAGACTCTTGAGAGTCCCTTGGACTGCAAGGAGATTCAACCAGTCCATCCTAAAGGAAATCAGTCCTGAATATTCATTGGAAGGACTGACTTTGTTGAAGCTGAAATTCCAATACTTTGGCCACCTGATGCGAAGAGCTGACTCATTTGAAAAGACCCTGATGCTGGTCAAGATTGAGGGCAGGAGGAGAAGGGGATGACAGAGGATGAGATGGTTTGATGGCATCACTGACTCGATGGACATGAGTTTGAGTAAACTCCAGGAGTTGGTGATGGACTGGGAGGCCTGGCATGCTGCAGTTTATGGGGTCACAGACAGTCAGACATGACTAAGTGACTGAACTGAATATAGATATACCAATTTAAAACTAAGATTTCAAGAGAAAAGTATTAGTGATAGAGACATTGTTTGTAATAATAAAAGATACATTTTGACTGCAATATAAATGTGCAGACATCTAATGACACAGGCTCAAGATAATTTGAGTCACAAACTGACCAAACTAAAAGAAGAAATAAAACTACACAGTCATATAGCTTGAGAATAACTCACATTTCTCAGTCATTAGTAAAAGAAACAGAAAAAAAAAGTAGATATATTTTATAAATTCAATAAACTAACTTGACCTAATTGGGGTGTGTATGTGTGTATAAAACACTATGCTGAATAACTATAGACTATAGTCTTTTTAAGTGTACATAGTAGTTCTACCAAAATTCACTATGACGTAAAAATGTATCTTCTAACCACAGTGGAATTAAGACATAAATCAGTAACTAAGAGATAACTACCAAATCTTCAAATGTTTATAAATGAAGCAAGTCTTTTCTAAACAATCCATAAGTCAGAGAATAAAGCAAATTAGAAATGGTTCCCAGGTGGCGCTAGTAGTAAAGAACCCGCCTGTCAATGCAGGTAGACCTAAAAGACATGGGTTCGATCCCTGAGTTGGGAAGATATCCTGGAGAAGGGCAGGGAAACCCACTCCAGTATTCTTGCCTGGGGAATCCCATGGACAGAGGAGCCTGGCAGGTTAGGGTCCATAGGGTTGCAAAGAGTCAAACATGACTGAAGTGACTTAGCCTGCACTCATGAACAAAGCAAATGAAAAAATATTCTAAACTGAATAATTATGAAAACAAAGACATGAGAATTTGTGGGATGCAGCTGAAGCAATACTTACAGAAAAATTTATAGTGTCAAATGCGTGTTTTAGGAAAATAATTTAAAAAAGCAAATAATTATCTTCTAAGAAACCATAAAAAGAATAGCAAATTAAATGCAAGGAGGAAATATTAAAGAGAATATTAAAGGAAATATTTAAAAAATCAATGACAAATCATCTACAAACAATAAATGCTGGAGAAGGCATGAAGAAAAGGGAATCCTCCTACAATGTTGGGAGGGCATGTAAATTGGTACAACGATTATGGAAAACAATACAAAGCTTCCTTAAAAAACTTGTAAAAAATTCATGTCAATGTATGGCAAAACCAACACAATAAAGTGAAGAAAATTTAAAAAAAAATTAAAAATAGAACTACCATAAGATCCAGCAATCACACTCCTGGGCATATATCCAAATAAAACCATAATTTGAAAAGATACATGCACCTACTCTTTACAATAGCCAAGACATTGAAGCAACCTAAATGTACATCAACAGAAGAATGAACAAAGAAAATGTGGTACATATATACAATGGAATATTATTCAGCCATAAAAAAGGATGAAATAATGCCATTTGCAGCAGTAAGAATGGACCTAGATATCATACTAAGTGAAGTAAGTCAGATAAAGACATTTATCATAAAACATCACTTATACATGGAATCTAAAAGGATACAAATGAATTTATTTATAAAACAGAATTAGGCACACATAAATAGAAAGCAAACTTATGTTTACTAAAGAGGAAGAGAGGAGAGATAAATTAGGACCTTAGGATTAACATATATATACTACTATATATAAAACATAATCAACTAAGACTACACTATAGCACAGGGAAATCTACTCAGGATTCTTTAATAACCTATATGGGAAAAGAGTCTGAAAGAGAATGGATATGTGTATATGTATAACTGAATCACTTAGCTGTATATCTGAAACTAACACAATATTATAAACCAAAAGAACAGTAAGGTGAGATAAGAAAGCCTTCCTCAGTGATCAGTACAGAGAAACATAGGAAAACAATAGAATAGGAAAGGTTACAGATTTCTCCAAGAAAAGTAGAGATACAAAGGGAACATTTGAGGCAAAGATGGGCTCGATAAAAGACAGAAATGGTAGGAATCTAATAGAGACAGAAGATATTAAGAAGAGGTGGCAAAAATACACAGAAGAACTATACAAAAAAGATCTTCATGACCTAGATAATCACCATGGTGTGATCACTCACCTAGAGCCAGACACCCTGAAAGGTGAAGTCAAGTGGGCCTTAGGAAGCATCACTACGAACAAAGCTAGGTGATGGAATTCCAGTTGAGCTATTTCAAATCCTGAAAGGTGATGCTGGTAAAGTGCTGCACTCAATATGCCAGCAAATTTGGAAAACTCTGCAGTGGCCACAAGGACTGAAAGAGGTCAGTTTTCATTCCAATGCCAAAGAATGCTCAAACTACCACACAATTGCACTCATCTCACACACTACTAAAGTAATGCTCAAAATTCTCCAAGCCAGGCTACAAGAGTACATGAACTATGAACTTCCAGATGTTCAAGCTGGTTTTAGAAAAGGCAGAAGAACCAGGGATCAAATTGCCAACATCTTCTGGATCTTTGAAAAAGCAACAGAGTTCCAGAAAAACATCTATTTCTGCTTTATTGACTATGCCAAAGCCTTTGACTGTGTGGATCACAATAAACTGCGGAAAATTCTGAAAGAGATGGGAATACTAGACTGCCTGACCTGCCTCTTGAGAAACCTGCATGCAGGTCAGGAAGCAACAGTTAGAACTGGACATGGAACAACAGACTGGTTCCAAATAGGAGAAGGAGTATGTCAAGGCTGTATATTGTCACCCTGCTTATTTAACTTACATGCAGAGTACATGATGCAAAATGCTGGGCTGGTTGAAGCACAAGCTGGAATCAAAACTGCTGAGAGAAATATCAATAACCTCAGATATGCAGATGACACCACCCTTATGGCAGAAAGTGAAGAAGAACTAAAGAGTCTCTTGATGAAAGTGAAAGAGGAGAGTGAAAAAGTTGGCTTAAAGCTCAACATTCAGAAAACTAAGATTATCGCATCCAGTTCCATCACTTCATGCAAGTAGATGGGCAAACAGTGGAAATAGTGTCAGACTTTATTTTGGGGAGGCTCCAAAATCACTGCAGATGGTGACTGCAGCCATGAAATTAAAAGATACTTACTCTTTGGAAGGAAAATTATCACCAGCCTAGATAGCATATTAAAAAGCAGAGACATTACTTTGCCAGCAAAGGTCCATCTAGTCAAAGCTATGGTTTTTCCAGTAGTCATGTATAGATGTGAGAGTTGTACTATAAAGAAAGCTGAGCACCAAAGAATTGATGCTTTTAAACTGTGGTGTTGGAGAAGACTCTTGAGAGTCCCTTGGACTGCAATAAGATCCAAGAAGTCCATCCTAAAGGAGATCAGTCCTGAGTGTTCATTGGAAGGACTGATTTTGAAGCTGGAGCTTCAATACTTTGGCCACCTGATGCGAAGAGCTGACTCATTTGAAAAGACCCTGATGCTCGGAAAGATTGAGGGCAGGAGGTGAAGGGCATGACAGAGGTTGAGATGGTTGGATGGCATCACCAAATCAATGGACATGGGTTTGTGTGGACTCCGGGAGTTGGTGATGGACAGGGAGGCCTGGCCTACTGCAGTCCATGGTGCCTCAGAATAGGACATGATTGAGCAACTGAACTGATACTAAATATAAAATAAAAACTTAAATTCAAAATATCAATGAAATGGAAATTATAATAGAAAAAAGGGAAATTTTCTTGTTGGAAAAGATTAATAAAATTGATAAATATCTTGCAAGACTGATTACAAAGAAAAATTTTCACGAATTAAGAATGTTTATCATTAGAGGTTTTAAAGACTTTAAAAATAAAACCATTTAGCTTTCAGATAAAATGTAGAAGGTCTTAAGGGACCACTGTACCCATCATATAATCTAAAAAGGTAACTGAATCTCCCCCATCATATTTAAGATATAGAAGACTTGCAGATAAAAGTAGTCTAAGGAAATGAAGTTACAGACAACTCTAAGGGATTTCTAGATGAGCATATACCAGTGGCCAAATTCTATTCTGCAAGGTCTCCAAAAGGGTCAGTGAAATACTGAACATCGAATTTTGCTGGGATACTTGCAGACCTTGTGAGCTGGCACGAATGGACCGGAATCAGAAGCTCCAAACGCAGGGAATTTGTTCTTGCCTGCCAACCTTCCCCAAAAGAGCTTTGCTGAGTGTGTGTCAGGGGCATGGAAGCTGAACCAGAAAGCAGAGGGAGCATTCTTCATCCAGTAGTGCTTAGATTGCAAAGTCCTACTACAGGGAATAACTTGCAATAGACACAGGACGGAACAAGTTAGTTCTAAAGACATTTGGAAATGTGCAGGGAATCTAACCAAAGCTGTAACTCAGCCACAATTCAGCTTGAATCTTGATAAGATTGTAAAGACGGACTCTTTTGTAACTTCTTGACAGGGGAAAGGACATGCATTCACTTGTACAAAATAATATTTACTCCAGGGACTACAATTTTTTTCATTTCGCAGTTGTGGGAATGCAATAAAAAGTCGTGAGACCAGTGTAGAAGCAATATGATTCCCAATTAAGAGGGAAAAAAACTGTCAATGGGAGCAGACTGAGGAATGGCTCAGATATTGGAATTAGCAATATTAAAATAACTAAGGGCTTCCTTGGTGGCTCAGATGGTGAAGAATCCGCTTGCAACACAGGAAACCCCAGGCTCGATCCCTGGGTCAGAAAAATTCCCTGGAGCAAGGAATAGTTACTCACTCTGGTATTCTTGCCTGGAGAATTCTACGGACAGTGAAGCCTGGCAGGCTGCAGTCCATGGGGTTGTAAAGAGTTGGACAGGACTGAGTGACTAACACTTTTCTTCACTTAAAATAGCTATTAAAATATGTTAAAGAGATTAGAAGAAAACACAGACAAAATGGACACAAAAAATTAGAATTTTACGAGAAAAGTAAAATTTCTACAATAGAACCAAGTGGAAATTCTAAAACTGAAAAATTACCATCTATTAAATTAAATGTATTTAATGAACTCAAAGCAGAATGGACATAGCTGAGGAAAAAATTTTCAATTGTTTCATCTAGGTCATAACTGTCAAACTGGTTTAAACCAAAAATAAAGGAAATAAATTTAAGCACAGACATAAAATAAATTGTTATATGCAGACAGAAAAAATATGTAGGTTATATTCAGGAAAACAAATATAAAATGATTAGTAATTTTCATCAGAAAAAAATGCAAAACAAAAGACAACATAATTGACTTCTTTAAGTGCTGAAAGAAAAAAAAATTTAGAATTAAAAAAAATCAAAGTCTGTATAAAGATAGTTTTAGATAAATGAAAGCTGAGACAATAAAATATGTCACCAGCTGTTTAGGCTAAAAAGGAACAATCCATGACATCAGCACAGATCAGCCACACAAATCTGCAGACTAGACCAGAAAGATCAAATATATGTAAAAATGTGAAATAATAGTTTTAAAAGGTAAAAGTAAATTACTGGATATTTTTTAAAAACCACACTAAGAACAATACATTGAGGAGTTCATAATACATGTAGGAGTAACATGTATGACATCAATAGAATTACTGGAGAGAAAAATAAATGTAATTATACCCTTACAAAGTTTTTTATTGCTCATGGAGTAGCAAAACAATAATTCAACTATCTTGATAAGTGAGGTAAAAATCGAGGATGTTTATGGTAATCCCTAGAGCAGTGGTTCTCTACTAGTGGTAATTTTTCTTCAAAAGGAACATGAGAAGATTTTGGCTATTTCATTTTTGGTTGGGAGAGATGGGGATGTTTCTACTGTCATCTAGTGGGAAGAAGTCAGGACTGCAGCTTAAAATGCTACAATGCATAGAACTCTCACAATAAGGAAATGTCTGGTCCCAAACATCAAAGTGCCTTGAGGTTGAGAAAGCCAAAATACAAAGTGGTCACTGAAATAACCATTAAAGAAGGTATGGGTGCAATGAGGGGGTTGGCGTCATCTGGAATAATTAAAAACACATGATTAATCCAAAAGAAGTCGGAGGAGACAAAAGATGGGACAAATGAAAAGATAACAAACCACTAGACATAAAAGTAAATATGTCTGATTACATTAGATTTTTTTTTTCTTATGAACAAATACTCCATCTATTGGCATGAAGTGGTTCATAATATGACAGACTGGCAGACAATCTGGCAGAAATTTTTGCAGACAGACTAGAAAAGATAAAACTATCTTTTGTTTACAAGATACACTTTAAATATATAGCACAGATAGGCTGAAAGCAAAAGAACTGGAAAAAAACACAAACCGTAAAAAGTTGTGTGACTATGTAAATATCTGACAAAGTAGACTTTAAGACAAAGAGTCTTAGTAAAGTAACATTGCATAATAACAAAATGGTTGGTTAATCAGTAAGATATCATTCCAAGTATGTGCATAAATAATATCATTTCAACATGCATGAAACAAAAAGTAAAGCTACATTTGATAGAACTGAGAAGATAAAGACAAACTCATATAGTCAAATGTATTAACTTATCTCTCTCAGAAACTGAAAGAGCAGTAATCAATAGAAAAGTGTTTAATAATCTGAATTTAGTTAGAGAGAATTTCAAACAACACTATTAACCAATTTGACCAAACAGATGTGCATTTAATATGACAAACAACAGTTTCAGAAAATAGTCTTTTCAAATGCTCAAGGAACATTCTTTAAAATAGATCATATATTGCTCTACAAAGCCCGTCTCAAAAGTTTAAAAACAATGAATGTGAAAGTGAAAGTTGTTCAGTTGTGTCCAGCTCTTTGTGACCCCATGGACTAGTCCATGAAATTCTCCAGGCCAATACTGGAGTTGGTGGCCTTTCCCTCCTCCAGGGGATCTTCCCAACCCAGGGATTGAGCCCAGGTCTCCCACGTTGCAGGCGAGTTTGTTACCAGCTGAGCCACAAGGGAAGCCCTAACACAATAAAAGGAATCTCTTAAAGTTCCCTGCCCAGAAGGCAACGATAAAGACAACTAGAAAATCTTCAAACACTGTTTGAAAATCAAATAGTATATTTCTAAATAACCCATGAGTTAAAGAAGAAATAATATTTAAAATCTGAAAACAATTTAAAGGAAAAACAATGACAATTCAACATGTCAAAATTTATGGGATGGAACTAAAGCAGTTTTGATGAAATTTTATTGCTTTACATATATATATTAGAAATGTACTAAACATATTAAAATTAAAATTGATTAAAATCAATTATTTAAGCTTCCTTCTCATAAAACAATAAAACTGGGCAGGCAGGCAGTGTGGAAAGAAAGAGCAGAAATCAATGACACAGAAAAGAGACAATCGAAAAAGCAGAAAAAAAAATGAGTTCCCTGAGGCGATTATTAAAACTGAACTTGCTTGCAAGACTCATTAAGAAAAAAAAGAAAATACAAACTATGACTGTCAGGAGTAAAAAAAATAACACCACTACATATATTGAAAGATAACAAGAGAATGTTATAAACAACGTTATGCCAACAAATTTATCCAGCTATATGAAATGAACAAAGTGCTTGAAAACACCTTACCAAAACTGACATCAGAAAATAAAGAAGAACTAAGTATTTCTGTATTAGTTACCATTCCACAAAGTAAATTCCTGACTTGATGGCTTTAGTAGTATTTCTACCAAACACTCCCATATACATGAATAATACTAGATGTGTGCCTGTGTGCTAAGCCGCTTCAGTCATGTCCAACTCTTTGTGATTCATGGACCACAGCCCACCAGGCTGCTCTGTCCATAGGGTCTTACACAAAGTTATTCAGAGACGAGAGATAAAAGAAACAATTTCCAACTCATTGTATGAGGCCAGCATTATCCAGATACCAATATCCAACAAAATATTTTGTAAGAAAAGATATAAAATCTCTAAAAGAATACATCAGCAAATAGAATAGAGCAATACATGAAAATGGATTATATATACTGACCACAGGAGTTTTAGCTCAGAAACACAAGGTTTAACCTTTAAAAATCCATTAAATAAAAATATATTCCATATTCATAAATTTGGGAATAAATTATTATTAAGATATCAATTACCTTACCCCCAAAATTAATATATAAAGTCAATGCAATCACTACCAAAATCCCATTAGGATTTTTTTTTGTTGTTGCAGATATTGACAAAGAGATATTAGACTTGTTTAAAATATAAAAGATCTAGCCTAGCTCTGGGTTATCCCTGGTGGCTCAGACAGTAAAGAATCCATCTGTAATTTAGGAGAGCTGGGTTTGATCCCTGGGTTGGGAAGATCCCCTGGAGGAGGGCATGGCAACCCACTCCAGTATTCTTGCCTGAAGAACCCCCATGGACAGAGGAGCCTGGAGGGCTACAGTCCACGGGGTCACAAAAAGTCGGACATGACTGAGCGACTAAACGCAGCCTAGCTGTGAAAATCTTGAGAAAAATAAAATGTTACACTACTAAACTTCAAGACATTCTGTAATACTTTAGCTATTAAGACAATGTGATGTTAGGAACAAGAATAGACAAATAGATCGATGAAACAGTCTAGAGTAGGAGGTAGATCTAGACACATATGGTTGCTTTACTTTGTCAAAATTATAGAGAAAGGAAGGCCTATTCAATAAATGATGTTGGAACAATTGAGAAAAAGGAACTATACTATTCTACACATAAAAGTTAATTTAAAGTAGATTGTGAATTTAAAGTTGAAAACTATAAAATTCTAAAATGAAACTTTTGTGCATGTCTTCATTTTACTGAGGCAGACAAAAGTTCTTAAACAAGACACAAAGAACACAAATTATTTTTAAAAAAGATATAATTGACTTAATCAAAACTAAAATCTTCAGCCCATTAAAAGATACCTTTAACACAGTGGCAAGAAAAGCCACAGATCAGGGGAAAATGTTTTATATAGATATATATATCTATATAGATATGATATATATAGATACATAGATATGACAAGAGACTCATGTATAATGTGAAAACAACTCCTATAAATCAGTAAGAAAATGGTCAATGTTTAAAAAAATGACACAAACTACTATGTATAAAATAGATAAGCAACAAGGATATATTCTGCAGCACAGGCAAATATAGCCACTATTTTGTAATAACTTTAAATAAACTATAATCTATAAAATACTGAATCACGTTGTACATCTAAACTAATATACTATAAATCAACCATACTTCAATAAAAATATTCTAGAAAAAAATGAGCTCTCCTCTCCTCACGTTTACTATTTCAAATGGCTTGAAAAGGCATGGTCCCAAGAAGATATTCAAAAGGCCAATAAACACATGAAAAGATTCTCAACAGGGAAATTCAGATTAAACTAAGGGATACTATTGTGCCTATTATTAATGCTAAAATTTAACACATTGACAAAACCAAACATTGGAGGGTGTGTGGAGAAATTGTGAACATTATATATTACTGGTGGAATATACAGTGTCTCAACCATTCTTAACAACTGTCTATTAGTTTCTCATAATGTGAAATGTATACCTACGCTAATGACCTTCAATTCCATGCCTATATATATTATAAAAAGAAATGTCATATATTTACAAAAATATTTGTACAAGAAGATTGATAGAAAGTTTGTAATAACTTAAAATAAGAAGCTGTCTATTAATAGAAACATTGATTTAAAATTTGTACTATATTTATATAATGGAATATCATATGGCAATAAAAATAAGAATATTGATGACTATAACACCAGATGAATCTCAAAAACATTACAGTCAGAAAAAGAAGTCAAACACAAATATATATACTGTTTATATGTTAATATGTATTATTCTGTTTATATAAAATCCAAGAACAGGTCAACTATTATTTTGCTTTGTATATCAGAATAGGGGTTACCTTGGGGGTGGGTGTGAGTATCAGCTGGAAAGTTTTATGAGGGAACTTTCTGAAGTGTTAGATCTTGATCTGGGTGATTTTTATACATGTATAATCATAGATTAAAAACTTAGTGAGCTATATACTTAAGACTTGCACATTTTACCTTATTTAAACTATACTCAATTTCAAAACAGATAATAGGAGGAAATTATGAACAGCTTTATGCCAATGTATTTGAAAGTTTAGTTGAAATGGAAAATTTTTCAAAAGTTACATATTAAAAGTATAAATATTCATCTATCTAATAAAGCTATTTAATCTGTAATATAATGTCTTTGACAAACAAAACTCCAAACCTAGGTGGTCTTTGCCTATGGCTTTCTTCCAAGCATTTAAGGAAGAAATAATAATATTACACAAATTTCACCAGAAAATGGAAAATAATGAAGACTTTTAAATTGGTTTTTATCAAATTAGCATATCCTGATGCCAAAACTTGACAAGGACATTACTAGAAAGCCAAACATTAGGCCAGTCTCTCTCATGTTTAAGATCTTAGGCACAGAAATTTAAAATATGAGCAAAATAAACACACCAGTAAATATATAGAAGATATTACATCATGACTAAGTCGGATTTATTCTAGAAATACAACATTAGCTTAACATTTGAAAATCAATCATTGTGCTTGCCACATTAATAGAAAAATTATCAACTCAACAGATAAGCAAACACTTTTGATAAAATTCAACAGCCATTTATAATTTTATTTTTGACTTCCCAACCTGGGGATTGGCAAAAAGCACTGGGAGTCCCCAGGGAACCTGATTTTGAAGGACAATGGGATCAGATAACACGATTCCACATGAATGTGGGAAACAGTCTTGGGGTGCACCAACCAAACCTTGTATGCACCAGGATACAGGGAAAAGGAGCAGTGAGCCCATAAAAGACTGAACCAGGCCTGCCTGTGAGTGTTTGACGGTCTCACGCAAAGGCATGGGTCAGCAGTGGCCTGACACAGGAACATGGGCACTGGCAGCAGCAGTCCTGGGAGACACACGTTGGAATGAGTCCTTTCAGAGGCTGCCTTTAGCCACACCATAGAGACTCAGGCCAAACAACCAACAGAGAGGGAGCACAGCCTCACCCAACAACAGAAAACTGGATTAAAGATTTACTGAGCATGGCCCTTCCCACCAGAGCAAGACCAAGTTTTCCCCACAGCCAGTCGCTCCTATCAGGAAACTTGCACAAGCCTCTTATTCTCATACCATCAGAGGGCAGACAGAAGAAGCCAGAACTATAATCCCACAGCCTCCAGAACAAAAGCCACAATCACACACACACACACAAAAAACTAACCAAAATGATGGCATGGATCACAGCCTTGTGTGACTCAATAAAGCTATGAGCCAGGACATATAGGGTCACCCAAGAAGTACGGGTCATGGTGGAAAATTCTGACAAAATGTGGTCCACTGCAGAAGGGAATGGCAAACCACTTCAGTACTGATCTCTCAAGAAAACCCAGAACAGTATGAAAAGGCAAAAAGATATGATATCAGAAGATGAGCCTCTCAGATCAGTAGGTGTCCAATATGCTACTGGGGAAGAGCAGAGAAATAGCTCCAGAAAGATTAAAGATGCTAAGCCAAAGCAGAAATGACACCCAGCTGTGGATGTGTCTGGTGGTGAAAGTAAGGTCCAATGCTACAAAGGACAATATTGCATAGGAACTGGGAATGTTAGGCCCATGAATCAAGGTAAATTGGATGTGATTAAGCAGGAGATGGCAAAAGTGAACACAGACGTTTTAGGAATCAGTGAATTAAAATTGATAGGAATGGGCAAATTTAAATCAGATGACCATTATATCTACTGCTGTGGACAAGAATCCCTTAGAAGAAATGGGACTAGCCCTCATAGTCAACAAGAGTCAAAAATGCAGCACTTGGGTGCTCTCTCAAAAACAAGAGAATGATCTCGGTTCATTTCCAAGGCAAACCATTTAATATCACAGTAACCCAAGTCTAAGCCCCAACCACTAACGCCAAAGAAACTGAAGTTGAGTGGTTCTCCAAAGACCTACAAGATCTTCAGGAACTAACACCAATAAAAAATGTTCTTTTCATAATAGGGGACTGGAATGCAAAAGTATAAAATCAAGGGATATCTGGAGCAACAGACAAGCTTGGCCTTGAAGTACATAATAAAGCAGGATTTTTACTCTAAGAGTACAAACAGTACAGAAGAATAAAAAAAAAAAAAAAACTTAGAAGACTTCTGCCAAGAAAACACATTGGTCATAGTAAACCCCTCTTCCAATAACATAAATGACATCTCTACACATGGACATCACCAGATAGTCAATAACAAAATTAGATTGATTATATTCTTTGTAGCTGAAGATGGAGAAACTCTATACAGTCAGCAAAAAGATGACCTGGAGTGACTGTGTCTCAGATCATCAGCTTCTTATTGCAAAATTCAGGCTTAAGTTGAAGTAGGGAAAACCACTAGACCGTTCAAGTATGACCTAAATCAAATCCATTATGATTATACAGTGGAAGTGACAAATAGATTCAAGGGATTAGATCTGGTAGATAGAGTGCCTGATGAACTATGGACAGAAGTTCATAGCACTCTATAGGATGTGGTGACCAAAATCATCCCCAAGAAAAAGAAATGCAAGAAGGCAAAATGGTTGTCTGAGGAGGCCTTACAAATAGCTAAAAAAAAAAAAGAGAAGCAAAAGGCAAAGATGAAAGGGAAGGATATACCCAACTGAATGCAGGGTTTCAGAGACTAGAAAGGAGAAACAAGAAAGCCCTCTTAAGTGAACAATGCAAAGAAATAGAGGAAAACAACAGAATGGGAATGACTAGAGATCTCCTCAAGAAAACTGGAGATACTAAGAGACTATTTCATGCAAAGATGGGCACAATAAAGGATAGAAAAGACAAGGATCTAACCGAAGCAGAAGAGATTAAGAAGAGTTGGCAAAAGTACACAGGAAAACTATACAAAAAAAGGTCTTAATGACCTGGAAAACCACGATGGTGTGATCACTCACCTACAGCCAGACATCCTGGAGTGTAAAGTCAAGTGGGACTTAGGAAGCAGGACTATGAAAAAAGTGAGTGGAGGTGATGAAATTCTGTTTGCGTGCATGCTAACTTGCTTCAGGGTGTCTGACTCTTTGCAACACTGTGGACCATGGCCCGTGAAGCTGCTCTGTCCTTGGCATTACCCAGGCAATAATCCTGGAGTGTGTTGCCATTCCCTCCTCCTGGGTTTCTTTCTGACCTAGGGATTGAATCCATGTCTCTCACGTTTCCTGACTTGACAGGTGGATTTTTTCTTTTCTTTTCTTTTACCACTGGTGCCACCTGGGAAGCCTGATGGAATTCTTGAGCTATTTAAAATTCTAAATGATGATACTGTGAATATGCCAGCAAATCTGGAAAACTCAGCAGTAGCCACAGGAAAGGAAAATGTCAGTTTTCCTTCCAATCCCAAAGAAAGGTAATGCCAAAGAATGTTCAAACTGCAGTACAACTGCACTCATTTAACATGCTAGCAAAATAATGCTCAAAATCCTTCAAGCTGGGCTTCAAAAATAGGTGAACTGAAAACTTCCAGATGTACAAGCTGGATTTAGAAAATGCAAAGGAACTGGAGATTAAATTGCCAACATCTGGTGGAGCAGAGAAAAGGCAAGGGAATTCCCGAAAAACATCTACTTCTGCTTCATTGACTTTTTCTCATTTTATATTCTTGCTTCCTTTATTATAGATTAGTTGACCATTAAGTGTGGACTTATTTATGGGCTCCCTAGAGTGTCTATTTTTGGCCATTACCATACTATTTTGATTACCATAGCTTTGTAGGATAGTTTGAATTTAAAGAGCATGATACCTATAGCTTTGTTCTTTCTTAAGAGTGCTTTGGCTATTTGGGGTCTTTTGTATTTCCATACAAGTTTTAGAATTATTTTTTCTAATTCTATGAAAAAAGTCTCATTTTTAATTCTTTAATACTTTTGCAAACTACAAATATTAGGAAGCTTTCTTGATTTGGTATTATGTCTAATATCTTAATGATAAAATTCTGAAAAATTCCTCTTGCTGTGTAGAAATGTACAAAGATGTCAGCCATCACTGCTCCTATTTGACTGTGTAAAGGAGTCCTGACTAATGAAATAAGGCATATAAAAGAAGCAAACAGCATGGAATTTAGAAGTGAGGAACTAAAACTATGTAAAAATTCAAAAGAATCTATAAATTAATAGAATTACTAAGTGAACTTTGCAAAATTGCTGAAAACAAGGTCAATATTCAGCTTTCTGTTGCATTTTTCATGCAAGCAAGACCAAGGAATGATAAAGAAGAAATGTAATTATACTATTATTTATAACAACATAAAAAACAATCATATGCATGGGATAACTAGCAACAGATAAAGACTTACAGAGAACTGTAAATATTGCAAAGAGAAATTTTAAAAGATATAAATAAATAAAAGGAAATAATCCATATTTGTAGATTAGAAACTTCAATGTAGTAAAGACGTCTCCTTCTCTGAAACTTATCTATAGAGTTACTGGAATCCCTATCAAAATACCAGCAAGTTTTTTTTTTTTTTTAAAGAAACTGACAAACTTATTCTAATACACGTGAAAATGGAAAGTGCCAAGATAAACTCAAATAAAAAGAACAAAGTTGGAGAATATATTACTAGGTAACAATATTTATTTGAAGTACTAGTAATTGAAGTTTGGAACTGGCACAAGAATATACACACAAAGCACAGAAAGTAAAGAGAATTCCTAAGTAGATCCACACACTGTTTTGGTTACTAGACTTATAACAAGGAGAAAAGTATCTTTGAAATGCAATAAAGAAAAGATACTCCTTTATAAACTATGCTAGATTAAATGGCTATCCATGCTAATAAAATCTCATGGCTGCCATTCTTTTCCCCATTTTATAGAGGAAGATGATGGCACTGAAGAGGGGAATGCTGTTAACTAAGACCAAACAGCTAATAAACCAGAGCCACCCGCAAGGTAGTTAGTCCCGGTTACAGGCCAAGAGTTTTATATACGTGGTCTCATTTTACTCCTCCAAATAGCCTTGTTTTGTCAAAAGTTTGTAATAAGAAAATAAACCAGAAGTAGCTTACTTCCTACAACCTGTGATAGAGAGAGGGAGTGAAGCCATCTCTGAAAAGATGCCCATGTCCTAATCCCCCAGAACATGTGAATATGTCACTTTACATGGCTAAAGAGACTTTACAGATGGGTACGGATCTTGAGATGGGGGAGACCAGGCTGGATTATCTGGATGGGCCAAATGCAGTCACAAGGGAGGCAGAAGGGTCAGTCAGAATCAGAGAAGAGATGTAACCTTAAAAAAGTAAGTCAGAAAGAGTGAGTTGAAGATAGTACATCATTGGCTTTGAAGATGATGGAAGGGGCCTCAAGCCCAGGAATGTACATGACCTCTAGATCCTGGAAAAGGCAAAGCAATGGATTTTTCCTAAGAATTCCTAGAGGTAACAAAGCCCTGCTGATACCTTGATTTCAGCCTGCTGAAGACCAGAAGACTTCTGACTTCCAGAATTGTAAGGTGATAAAATTTTGTGTAACTATGTTTGTGGTAATTTGCTACAGCAGCAGGAAACTAATGCACATAACCAATTAAGATTTGCTTCCAGGTTTCTCTGTCTCCACAGCCTGCGCCTTTAATCACAAGGGAACATACCTTAGTGGAATTACGGTAACAGGAAAGCAAAGCATTTATCATAATGGTTTGCCCTACAGAGATCTTTGGTGCTGTCTAACTGATCATTGATCATAGTGTCTTTGAAATAGGCAACAAATTACTAAAGCCATTTTGATTTGTGTAAGAATTACAGACATACTTAGCAACTGTCAGAATCTTCATCAAGTGAGAGCTCTGTGAATCACTCACCTTTCTTTAAAATACATGTAAGTATACAGACATGTGAAATGTATACATATACACATGCCTGTGTGCACACATGTGTACATCCACACCATGCACATTTGTCAGGATCTATATAGCTGTGCATACAGATATATGTATGTACATACAAATGGATGGATATGTTTGCGTGTATGTGAATGAAATGCCCTTGAACAAATACAGAAGAAACTTTATAAAAAGTGCTACCAAGGAGGAGAAATGAGTTCCTAGGGGGTATGGGCTGGAAGCTTTTAATTTTACAATTAGATATCCTTGTGTCTCTTTTCATTATTGACTCATTTAACTGTTTTGCCTATTAAAAGCATACACATGAAATTTTATTTTAAAAGAACTATTCTATTATATCTCCATCAGCAAATTAAGAGAAACTCCATGCGATTTTCCCCACCCTGCCCAGGACCCTCAATCTCACCCAGCATTCACTTTTTCACTCTCTGCCTTGAGACTGCGAGACCTCCTCTTACTGTGTCCTTTGTCCCTGCTCACCTGTATGCCACCCAGGCCCTCCTAGCTAGCCCGCAGCCCCTAACCTCTCATTTCCCATGACTCCCCTTGCCCTTCTTTCCTGGCTTTATTTTTCCCTGTAGCATTCGTCAGTATCCAGTACACTGATCCGTAAACACCAGCTACTTCCAAATCTTGATGATTACCTGACCCCCCCACCTGCGAGCATGCTCCACTAGGACAGGGGTTCTTGCCTGCCTAGTTCACAATGGCAGCCCAGCACACATTAAAGTACCTGACATGGTAGGCTCTCAGTAAATACTAGGGGAGGAAATGAGAGTGGGAGTGAGGGAAGGAGTGATGGAAGGCTCAGTGTTTTGCTGGGACTCTGCTGGCGCCAAGGTGAAGGCTAGATGAGCAGAGAGAAGTCTGTTCTTTATGGCCACACATCTATCTGTCTGGCATGTCTGTCTGTCTGAGACATGTGTCCTCTGCTTTAGGTCAGGCCTCCTCCACCCACTACTGCCCTGTGGCACCTGCCGCAGCAGAAGCACAACAAGAAAGATGCTGGAGGTGACCAACCAGCCAAGAGGGTGGGGTGCAGGGTAAGGGGCTCCTGGCCTGGTAACCACCTACGTCAGAAAGGGACCACATGACAGTCACAGTTAACAGGCCAGATAGCACCATCAACAGCTGGATAAGAACTTTCACACTTCCCTAAAAGGAGGAACATTCCTGCAGAAAGAGTAATTGAGAATGATGCTTGGAACATGATTTGTGTTAGCCAGGGAAAATGTTTCAGGGGATGAGGCCCTAACCTTTCTCATATACAAATATGCCCCTGGATGTAGGCTTGTTTCTAAGAATATCACTTGTGAAAAGTTACTGAATCATTTAGTAAATACTGACTGAGCATTCTTCTACATCAGCCACAGGTTTAGTGCCTGAGGACACAACACTCGACAGGACAGAGAAGTCCTTAAGGAGCTTTTGTTCCAACAGGACAGGCCAGCAATGAAGAAGTCACCCAGACGACAGACACTGTCTTTGAAGGCCACAAAGGAAATGCACTGAAAGAGAGTGGGGAGCCCTCTTTGAGGACAGGTGTGCAGGAAGGTGTGGCAGAGAGAAATAAGGCGCCTCCCACCCCTGGCTTCCCCTTGCATGGTGCTCGGGATGCTTGCTCCCCACCAGTGGTCCTCAGAATACCCCTGTGGCATCGCGGTATGTGTGTGAGCTGAGAACTGAAGGATGACAAGGAACAGCCTGTGAAGATCAGGGAGAGGCCCTCTCTCAGCTGAGGCAACAGTTAGTGAAAAGGCCCTGAGGCTGGGATAAAAAGGGTGACACTCAAGGATCAGGATCGAGGAAAGTATGGCAGCAGCAAACTACGCGGACAATGGTGGGGAAGTGGAAGGTGGGAGGAGGGTTGACATCCACGGCACTAATGCAGGATCCATCCACTGGACAGGCCCCGTGGAAGCTGTGCTAGGAGATCGAGAGGCAGGTGGGAGAGTTTTGACTTTATCTCCTGGCTTGGAGACCTTCACAAATGGTGAATATACTATCACTTATGACTAATGCCATAATATTAAGCCTGTGCTCCAATATTACTTGTCCCTAATATGACGCTGAGCTTCCCAGGTGTTCAAGTGGTAAAGAATACACCTGTCAATGCAGGAGACGCAAGCAGGAGATGCAGATTCAATCCCTGGGACAGGAAGATTTCCTGGGAGAGGAAATGGTTACCCACTCCAGTATTCTTGTGTGGGAAATCCCATGGATAGAGGAGCCTGGCAGGCTACAGCCCACAGGGTCACAGAGTCGGACAGGACTAACCATGTGAACACACATACAATATGACTACACCAAGGGCTTCCCTTGTGGCTCAGCTGGTAAAGAATCTGCCTGCAATGCGGGAGACCTGGGTTCGATCCCTAGGTTGGGAAGATCCCCTGGAGAAGGGAAAGGCTATCCACTCCAGTATGCTGGCCTGGAGAATTCCATGGACAGTCGATGGGGTCGCAAAGAGTCAGGCACAACTGAGAGAATTTCACACTTACACACTAAGGACACAGAAATGGATACACCAGAAATGTTTGGTCCTTACATGAAAACATCTACAAGCAGAAGTAGAAAACATCTACTTCTGCTTTATTGACTATGCCAAAGCCTTTGACTATAGATCACGACAAACTATGGAAAACTCTTCAAGAGATGGGAATACCAGACCACCTTACCTGCCTCCCAAGAAATCTGTATGTAGGTCAAGAAGCAACAGTTAGAACTGGACATGGAACTACAGACTAGTTCCAAATTGGGAAAGGAATAGGTCAAGGCCGTACATCGTTACCCTGCTTATTTAACTCATGTGCAGAGTACATAATGCAAGATGCTGGGCTGGATGAAGCACAAGTTACAATCAAGATTGCTGGGAGAAATATCAATAACTTCAGATATGCAGATAATGTCACTCTAATGAAAAAAACTGAAGAGGAACTAAAGAGCCTCTTGTGGAGAGTGAAAGAGGAGAGTGAAAAAGCCAGCTTATAACTCAACAATCAAAAAACTAAGACCAGGGCATCTGGTCCCATCAGTTCAAGGCAGATAGATGGGGGAAAAGTGGAAACAGTGGCAGGTTTTATTTTCTTGGGCTCCAGAATCATGGCAGATGGTTACTGCAGCCTTGAAATTAAAAGATGCTTGCTCCTTAGAAGAACAGCTATGACAAATCTAGACACTATATAAAAAAGCAGAGACAACATTTCATTTCGCTGACAAAGATTCATGTGATCAAAGTTATGGTTTTTCCAGTAGTCATGTATGGATGTGAGAGATGGACCATAAAGAAAGCTGAGCTCTGAAGAATTGTTGCTTTAATATGTGGTGCTGGAGATCAAACCAGTCAATCCTAAAGGAAATGAACCCTGAATATTCACTGAAAGGTCTGGTGCTGACTCTGAAGCTCCAGTATTTGGCTACCTGATGCGAAGAATTGTCTCACTAGAGAAGACTCTGACTCTTGTAAAGATTGAGGGCAGTAGGAGAAGGGCAACAGAGGTTGAGATGGTTGGATGGGATCATTGACTCAATGGACAGGAGTTTGGAAGATAGTGAAGGACAGGGAAGCCTGGAGTGCTACAGTCCATGGAGTTGCAAGGAGTTGGACATGACTTGATGACTGAACAACAATGCAATATAGTGCATATTCCATTAGTATATTTTATATGTTACAAAATTGCCACTGATATTTACATAAGACTAGTTACCATTTGTCAATATGCAAAGTTTTGACAATATTATTGACTATATTTCCTATGCTATACTTTACCCCTCCCAGACTCATTTATTTTGTAACATAAAGTCTCTACTTTTTATTCACCCTAACCAATTTCACTCCTCCTCCTCCAATTTCCCCTCTAACAACCACCAGTTTTTGCTCTGTGCCTATGGGTCTGTTCTGTTTGTTCATTTGTTTTGTTTGAGCCTATATATAAGTTAAATCATGATATTTGTCTTTTATGTCTGACTTATTTCACTTGGCAAGTCCCCTCTAGGTACATAAATATTATCACAAATAAGATTTCATTTTTATAGCTGAATAATATTCCATTGTATTTATACCATGTACTCTTTATCCATTCATCTATAAATGGATACTTAAGTCACTTCCATATCCTGACTACTGTAAATAATTTTGCAGTCAGCATGTATCTTTTTGATTTAGTATTTTATTTTCTTTGGAAAAATACCCTGAAGTAGAACTGTTGGATTACTTGGTACTTCTATTTTTTTTTAAGAACCTCAATATGTTTTCCATAGTGGTTATGCCAATTTATATATCTACTACCAGTGCACAACTGAATGTTTTCCTCCACATCCTTGCCAACACCTGTTATTTTCTGTCTTTTTCATAGTAGCCATAATGAGGTGATATTTCATTATGGTTTTAATCTGCATTTCCATGATGATTAGTAACTAGTGGCCACAGGACTAGAAAAGGTCAGTTTTTTATTCCAATCCCAAAGAAGGGCAATGCCAATGATTGTTCAAACTACCGCACAATTGCACTCATCCCACACGCTAGCAAAGTAATATTCAAAATTCTCCAAGCCAGGCTTCAACAGTATGTGAACCATGAACTTCCAGATGTTCAAGCTGCATTTAGAAAAGGCAGGGGAACCAGAGATCAACTTGTCAATGTCTATTGGATCATAGAAAAAGCAAGAGAATTCCAGAAAATCATCTACTTCTGCTTTATTGATTACACCAAAGCCTTTGACTGTGTAGATCACAATAATCTGTGAAAAGTTCTGAAAGAGATGGGAATACCAGACCACTTGACCTGTCTCTTTAGAAACCTGTATGCAGGTCAGGAAGCAATAGTTAGAACTTGACATGGAAGAACAGACTGGTTCCAAATAGGAAAAGGAGTACATCAAGGCTGTATATTGTCACTCTGCTTATTTAACTTATATGTAGAGTACATGATGCAAAATGCTGGGCTGGTTGAAGCACAAGCTGGAATCAAGACTGCTGAGAGAAACAGAAACAAACTCAGATATGCAGATGACACCATCGCTAAAAAGCCTCTTGCTGAAAGTAAAAGAGGAGAGTGAAAAAATTGGCTTAAAACTCAAGATTCAGAAAACTAAGATCATGGCATCTGGTCCCATCACTTCATGGGAAATAGATGGGGAGATGGTGGAAACAGTGTCAGACTTGGTGATTGCAGCCATGAAATCAAAAGATGCTTACTCCTTGATAGGAAAGTTATGGCCAACCTGGATAGCATATTGAAAAGCAGAGACGTTACTTTGCCAACAAAGATCTGTCTAGTCAAGGCTATGGTTTTTCCAGTGGTCATGTACGGATGTGAGAGTTGGATAGTGAAAAAGGCTGAGAGTCGAAGAATTGATGCTTTTGAACTGTGGTGTTGGAGAAGACTCTTGAGAGTCCCTTGGACTGCAAGGAGATCCAACCAGTCCATCCCAAAGGAGATCAGTCCTGGGTATTCATTTGAAGGACTGATGTTGAAGCTGAAACTCCAATACTTTGGCCATCTCATGCGAAGAGTTGACTCATTGGAAAAGACTCTGATGCTGGGAAGGATTGGGGGCAGGAGGAGAAGGGGACGACGGAGGATGAGATGGCTGGATGGCATCACCGACTCGATGGACATGGGTTTGGGTAGACTCCGGGAGTTGGTGATGGACAGGGAGGCCTGGCGTGCTGCGGTTCACGGGGTTGCAAAGAGTCAGACATGACTGAGTGACTAAACTGAACCACCACTAGGGCAGAAAGTGAAGAGGAACTAATGAAGCTCCAGATGAAAGTGAAAAAGTTGGCTTAAAACTCAACATTCAAAAAACTAAGATTAAGGCATCCAGTCCCATCACATCATGGCAAATAGATGGGGAAACAGTGACAGACTATATTTTCTTGGGCTCCAAAATCATGACTGCAGTCATGAAATTAAAAGACGTTTGCTCCTTGGAAGAAAAGCTATGACCCACCTAGAAAGCATATTAAAAAGCTGAGACATCAGTCTGCCAACAAAGCTCCGTCTACTCAAAGCTATGATTTTTCCTGTAGCATGGATGTGAGAGTTGGACTATAAAGAAAGCTGAGTGCTGAAGAATTGATGCTTTCACACTGTGGTATTGGAAAAGACTCTTGAGAGTTCCTTGGACAAGAAGGAGATCAAACCAGTCAATCTTCAAGGAAATCAGTCCTGAATATTCATTGGAAGGACTGATGCTAAAGCTGAAACTCCAATACTTTGGCCACCTCATGCGAAGTACTGACTCATTAGAAAAGACTCTGATGCTGGGAAAGATTGAAGGCAGCAGGAGAAGGGGATGACAGAGGATGAAATGGTTGGATGGCATCACCAACACGATGGACATGAGTGAGTAAACTCCAGGAGTTGGTGAAGGACAGGGAAGCCTGGCGTGCTGCATTCCATGGAGTTGCAAAGAATCAGACATGGCTGATCTACTGAACAACAACTAACAAAGAAATGAAGGAATCAATTTTCCTGGGTATTCATTTTCAAGTCTTTCCCTTTCTAGATGTAAGTACTCTAGACAAAAATAGGCTCTTCCTTTCAAAGCCTGTTTCTTCCTTCATATGACTCTCTCCTCCATCATGAATAGTGTGCACACGGCCAACCGTGCTCTCCAATGGCTGACCTGTGTGTTCATCCCCACCACCTCCCAGTGAGAACGCCAGGTCAGGAGTTAAGTGAGCTGGAGTTGGGAGTCCTTTGTTACCAGCTGCGAGGTCTGGAGTAGGTTCAGGACTCCCCCTTCCTGCTGTGTCCAGGAAAGCTGTCTAGAATCCACTGTCACTAAAGCCTGTGCCATCTCTCTAAGCCTAAGAACAGCTTTCTCTTCCTCTTTGCACTCGGTTTATAAAAGGGGAAAATCCTCAGAGTTGGAGAAATCCCTGCCTACTTTCCCTCCTATGTTTCTTGCTCCAGTGCGTTCACAACAGAAAATTATGCAGCACTGAGAAATTGGTACTCACAGAGCTTTCCAAACCTCTCCCAGATCAAGTGAAGTTAAATCTGGATATTTAACCTTTCTGGCCTATACCAAATCCCTCCAGCTATGCTGAACAACTTCTCCTTGAAATAAAAAAAAGGGATATAGTCACAAAAGATAAATTAATCCTAAGCATCTCCCGAAGGAACTCCCCTAATCCTGCTAGAGTCAAAAAAATTAGCCCAGGTTGGAGAAAATACTCAAGTGTCAGCTCAGAGATTTTAGCCTATTGTTCTGAAAGTTCCATATCTTAGCTCACAATTTTGTTTTTTCTTTAAGTTTGAGGCAACAATATATAAGAAAAATTTTACGTAAAAATTCAGATATTAATATTTTTCTCAAAAAAAAAAAACTGAAGATCTACCTGTTCTCAGACTCCATCACCTTGCTGACATATAATACCACTGCCTCTTTATCCTTTTCCCATTGTTTCCCCAACATGTCACCAAGGGAGAACATGCTTTATCATGCTTGTACAGCCTTTCTGTTGTTGTTTTAAAGCAGAAGAAAATTTGTATCAACACTGGTAAAGCCATATATACATCAGACGTACTGATCAAGAAAAATGGAAAATGGTGTTTTTCTAAGAGGAAGAAGAGAGCATTGCTTCTTGTGCAAGCGAATGTGAACCCACATGAATCTTTATCTGCCTTCCCCTGTGGACATTTAAGTTTGATAGAATTTGGGAAGCCTCAGGTGTGGGCTTCCCTGGTGGCTCAGATGGTAAAGAATCCACCTGAAATGCAGGAGACCCAGGTTCAATCCCTGCGTTGGAAAGAGTTCCTGGAGAAGGAAATGGCTACCCACTCCTATATTCTTGCCTAGAGAATTCTATGGACAGAGGAGCCTGGCTGGCTACAGTCCATGGGGTCACAAAGAATCAAATATAACTAAAGTGACTTAGCATATAGAGTATGAAAAGACAATACTGACCCCCAGTGGTCCATTAATCAGCTCCCATTCAATGTCCGAAATTCCTGAGGAGGGCTGGGTACTCAGACTCAGACAGAACTGTCTTCAGGTTCTAGAAACACAGGAAGGAAAAGACCACCAGTAGCTAATGACAATAAAGCAAACAAATAAAAATAGCATGTACTGTTTTGTTTTCTAAACCTTTCTGATGGGGATCTGGCTAAATCTTGGTTTGGCTCAGCTATCTCCATTATACCAAAAGCATTTGTATTCAACAATGTATTTCTCTTACGAAACGGAGACGATTATGCTTTTGAAAATGCAAGACTTATTTCTCAAGAGGTAAAATCTCAAAACCCTGAAATCTTCCATGATGATCTCTTTTATTTATTAATTAGTCTTCTAGGCACTGAAAAGTAAATAATAAATACCTACAATTATGCATGTATGCTGGTCGCTCAGTTGTGTCAGATTCTATGCGACACTATGGACTGTAGCGCGACAGGCTCCTCTGCCTAAGGGATTTTCCAGGCCAAGAATACTGGAATAGGTAACCATTTCCTCCTCCAGGGGTCTTCCTGACCCAGGGATCAAATCCATGTCTCCTGGATCTCCTGTAATACAGGCAGATTCTTTACCACTGACCCATCAGGGAAGCCCCTAAGATTATCAGGACAGGGAATCTGTTAGACTTGTTTGTGAACCTCCTACCACAGCCCCAAATCCTTCAATCTGGAATAATAATGAGGTTACCAGAGGAAGGAGAGCTGAAGCAGAACTGGCAGAAGAATACATTTTGAGAGCTTCTTTCATTTCCGATGGGCTAATAGTCACCAGAGTTTTAAAATCATCAAGATCTAAAATATAATCTTTGGTGACATTTAGTCTGACTGTTGAATGAAGGAAAAGTAATTTAAAAATGTATTTTAATAATTATTGTTTCACATCTAAAGCCTTTAAGGAAAAAAAAAAAGCAACCTAGTCTTCCAATCATAAGCTGACATCTCAATATAATACTCTAAATTGGACTTCAGAATAATAGCACTGGTGAGAAATGTAGGAAGACATGATGCAAATTAAAAAATATCTAAAGTTCCTGCCATTTTATTAGAGGAAGAATCACCAGCTCGTATCATGGCATAACTGAAAGGCTCAAGACACATGTTCAGGTCTAGACAGAGGGAACAGATTCAGAGAGTCTCTCTTCTCTCAGAAAGAACAAAAATCAAGAAAAACAACAGTGCTGAAAAGAAATCAGCCACAACCAAAAAAAGGAAATCAAATGTCAAGATCTCTACATGGCAGAAGGAAGGAAGAAGACTGGCTCCTGTCCTATTCCCAGTCCATTCCCAAATTGGACAAGAAATGCAAGAAGAATGGTATCCTTTTTGTCTCTTTTGACCCCAAGGAAGTAATTAGAGCTTCCCTCATAGCTCAGTTGGTAAAGAATCTGCCTGCAATGCAAGAGACCCAGGTTTGATTCCTGGGTCGGGAGGATCCCCTGGAGAAGGAAATGGCAACCCACTCCAGTATTCTTGCCTGGAGATCCCACGGACAGAGGAGCCTGGCAGGCTACAGTCCATGGGGTCACAAAGAGTCGGACGTGACTTAGCAACTAAACCACCACCACGAAGAACTTAGAAATAACAGTGGTTAGGAGAAATGAAAAGGGAGTGAAAAGGCACAGGGTCCACTTATGCAGAATCACAGGCTCCCGAACTCCACGCTCAACTGAGGGAATCATCTAGATGGTATTACCCCATGCTTCACTAACTGGAGCGATTCCAGGCATAGGACAGAAAAGGAAATTTAAGGAAAAGGAACAGAAACCAGTACCTCTGAGAAAGACTGCACCTGATCCCAGCTGAACTCTTCCCCCATCACACACACAGAATAGAGAGAGGGAGAGGGAACGCAGGGGTTGAGCCTTTCAGCTGTAGCTGGAAGATAAGTCAAGTCTCAGGTAATGGTGGAAAGAGGGTGGGGAGCATTCTCTCAGGCTACAGGTAGTCTACAGAGCAGCTCTTTTAAGCAACAGTCATGCAACAGGGATTGCGGTTTTAATGTGAAAATACAGTATGAGAAAGAAGTTAAAAAGATTAATATCTCCATTTCACAGAAAACATGCCCCAAGGATCATTCCCAAGTGCTTTGTCCAGTGGAAAAGATTAATGAGAATAAGATTATTTGAAAGCAATAAACAGAAAATAAAACCTTTCAAAGTCCAACCAGCAAATCTACAGAATATAAAGGGATATGGCCAGTGGAAGGAAAGAAATTAATAACCTAACTAAAATAATACTATTTTAGAACTAATGAATAAATTAGAAACAGCAAGATAGAGAATGGGTAAAAATTGAAAGAGAAATCCAGGACATAGAAGAAAAACAAGGTAGTCATAGTAGATATGGAGGGGGGAAATGAAGTCTATGATGAGCAAATGTTATATAAGAGAACACTCTTTTTATATTCTTTTTAAACTTTTATTTTTTATTAGAGTATAGTTGATTTAAAATGTTGTATTAGTTTTCTGTTGAACAGCAAAGAGAATATATACATACATATATACACTCATTTTTAGATTCCTTTCCAATATAGGTCATTAGACTGTTGAGTAGAATTCTCTGTGCTATACAGTAGGTTCTTATTAGTTATCAATTTTATATATAGTAGTGTGTATATGTCAATCCCAATCTCTCAATTTATCCTCCCCTCTCCCAGATTTTCCATCGATTTCAGAGGTTAAGAACCCTCTTGTATCAGGACATGCAGCAAGAGCCCCAGGTTAATCCCTGGGTCAGGAAGATCCCCTGGAGAAGGAAATGGCAACCCACTCTAGTATTCTTGCCTGGGAAATCCCATGGACAGAGGAGCCTGGTGGGCTATTGTCCATGGGGTCGCAAAAGAGTCAGATGCAATTTAGTGACTAGTAACAACAACCTGTTTTTATATCCTAAAGATAGAAAATCTCTGGAGCAGTGCTGTGGTTTAAATTTTGTTCCCCAAAGAGATATATTAAAGTCTTAACTGTTTAGTACCCGTGAATGTGAATTTATTTGTAAATAGTCTTTGCGAATATAATCAAGTTAAAATGATATCACACAGTAGGTGGAATCTAATCTGACTTTTCCTTATAAAAGAAAACAGGGACACTAGGAAGAAAACTTGTGTGAAGACAGAGACACCTATGGAAAGACAGCCTAGGGAACCTGGAAGCAGGGATTTGAGCACTGGACCTACGAACCAAGGAACACCGGGGTCTGCCAACCTTCATCGGAAGCTAGGAGAGGAGAAAGGAAAGGAGACGCCCCCTTAGGGAGAATCAACACCACTAAGATCCCTCTTTTTAGTTAGTAGCCTCCAGAACTGTGGGAGAATAAATTTTCATTGTTTAAAACCACTTAGTTTGTGGTACTTTGTTACTATTACAAATGTACCAGAAAATTAATAAAAGTAACAATACCTACAAATGGAACAAAAGAATAAATCACTGAACTATATACTAATAAGAATTGTTTAGAGGGGCCGCGGTCTGTCCCCAGCGACCGCACCCTTGCGGTCCCCCGCCAGCAGGAGAAGCGGCGGGCCGGCGCGCCGAGCAGCAGCGCATCCGCACGGAGAGCTAGAAGGAGCTGCAGACTCGTCTGGCGACAGAGCATAAAGTGGGAAGAGACGGGCAGAGGAGCGGGAGAAGAAGATTCTGGCCGAGTGGAGGAACGTGCTGGCCATCGACCACTGAACGAAGACCAGCTGAGGGAGAAGGCCAAGGCGCTGTAGCAGAGCATCTATGGCCTGGAGGCCAAGAAGTTCGACCTGCAGAAGTTCAAGCAGCAGAAATACGAGATCAGTGTGCTCCAAAGCAGGATCTGCGACAACCAGAAAGTCCAAAGGAGGCCGTGATGAGGAGCACACAGTGCGGATTGCCCCAGGGTGCACCTCTCAGCGTCCTCAAGTGTGTCTAAGTAGCTGCCGCAGCTCACAGGGCACGTGGATCAGGCAACAAGCCCAAGGGCAAGGGAGGTTGCTGCTGGGACCTCCTTCCTGTCGACTGTCCTGGCTCAGCAGAGACCAGACCTGCCCCTCGTCTCCCAGCCCTGTGTGTGATGTGTTTTCACAACACTTCAGTGAGACAAGAAAGGACGGAGCCTGCCAGAACCAAGAAAGTGAAGAGGAGCTAAAGGGCCTCTTGATGAAGGTAAAAGAGAGTGACAAAGCTGGCTTAGAACTCAACAATCAAAAAATCAAGATCATGGCATCTGGTCCCAAGACTTAGAGGCAAATAGATGAGCAAACAATGGAAACAGCACAGACTTAATTTTCGTCGGCTCCAAAATCACTGCACATGGTAACTGCAGCCATGAAATTAAAAGATACTTGCTCCTTGGAAGAAAATCTATGACAAACCTACCCCTAAACCTAGCATATTAAAAAGCAGAATCATTACTAACAAAAGCCTGTCTAGCGAAAGCTATGGTTTTTCCAGTATTCGTGTATGGGAGATTTGATGCCGAAGTCATGCTGAAGATTTGATGATTTTGAGCTGTGGTGTTGGAGAAGACTCTTGAGAATCCCTTGGGGTGCTAGGAGATCAAACCAGCCCATCCTAAAGGAAATCAGTCCTAAACATTCATTGGAAGGACTGATGCTGAAGCTGAAGGTCCAACACTTTGGCCACCTGATGCGAAGAGCTGAGTCACTGGAAAAGACCCTGACGCTTGTAAATATCGAAGACAGGAGGAGAAGGGGGCGACAGAGGATGAGATGGTTGGATGGCATCACTGCCTCAATGGACATGAGTTTGAGCAAGCTCCGGGAGATGGTGATGGACCGGGAGGCCCGGCGTACTGCAGTCCGTGGGGTCGCAAAGAGTCGGACACGGCTGAGTGATGGAACAACAAGGATATTTGAAGCAGGAGTGCCAGTCGGCCCAGCCGGTGCGGTTGCCATTACAGGGAGTCTCCACAAGGCGGCAGCACCTTCCCCTGGTCCCTGGCGCCACCTGTTGGGCTCCTCAGACAACCAGAGCCTCGGGGAAAGTTGGCTTCCTGGGCTGTGCACTGGGATGGGATGTGCCAGAGCAAACCCCTGCAGGCTTGTGTCTCACTGCTTCTTCAGCCTAAAGCTCCACACACCCAGCTAATCCATACTAATCCCAGCCAGGGCCACAGCACCCAGCTGAGGGTGCTTAGATGCTAGAAGCCTGCACTGTTAGGAAGGAGGCTTGAGATGGGAAGCACAGCACCAGGAGCTGTGCAGCTAGGTGACTATTGCCCGACTCTGGTCACAGCCAAAAAGGCCGGCAGTCATGGTTTTAAATGGCGCTCAGAAATAATAATAACAACTAAAAAGGGGCTCAATGAAGGACACCCTGCTAGGCTGCCTGGACCCCACCACAGTCTGGCCATGGGACTCAAGCCTACTCAGGCTCCTGGGATGGCATAGAAGCCCAAATGATGGAAGTTGGAAGGAATAAAGTTGGCATTGATATTCCAAAAAAAAAAAAAAAGAGAGAATTGTTTAATGAAATCAAATAAACTGGGAAAGTACAGATGGATAGCCTGAAAGAGCTGATGGATACCAATGACTACCATGGTTAAACAATTAAACTTCAAGAAGAAAAAAAATTTTTTTTTTTTCAAACTTGGAGGCAGAAAAAACTCAGAGACTCTGATAATCTCTGACCCCTTTTCTTGAAGAATTAAATGAAAAATTACTTCTGATGAAATCCAGCCAATCAAGGCAGAAATCAAAATAGACCTCAGCTATGCAGAAGAAGCTCAGATAAAACAATGTGGAGTGAGTACTGAACCAATTTAAATATAGTACTAATAAAAATAACACTGGGGATTAGGATTGGGAAATATAAATCTTCATAGAAACTTAATAAATCTTCATAAAATATTTTAAATATTATAAAATGCATTAAAAAGCAACTATGTTTTGAGAGAAGGACACAAGTCAATGAATATTGGATATAATTCAAATATGAGATTAAAAAATAATCTAAACTGTATAATGTTTTACCTCATTTTATTTTATTTTTTTTAACATTCAACAATTTTTAACAAATAGCAGTCAAGTTTTATACACTGTGTTTGACACCGGGGAGCCTTTATGAGAAAGACACAGTCCCTGACTTCCAAGGTTTTTATTTTGACAAAAATAATAAATCTGATGTTTGAACTCTATTAGATCTTTATATTGGCATCATCATGGTTGTCAGGGCTTCCCAGGTGACTCAGTGGTAAAGAGTTCACCTGCTAATGCAGGGGACTCAGGAGATGCAGGTTCAGTTCCTGGGTCAGAAAAATCCCTTGGAGTAAGAAATGGCAAGCCACTGCGGTATTCTTGCCTGGAAAATTCCATGGGCAAGAGGAGCCAGGTGGGCTACAGACCATGGGGTCCATAAGGAGTCAGACATGAAAGAGCATGCGTGCACATCATAAGTAAGTAACTCATGCCCTAGTATTAGATGGACATTGGTCAAAGTGCTTTATACATGTCTTATGGATTCTGGGCAACAGAGCTACAAGAAAGGTACATTATGATCCTCATTATACTCTCTAAGAAATACATACCTAAAGGTCATAAACTTCAAGCTCACCTCCATTTCGTTCTGTCACGTTCTCCTACAATTCAATTTAATAGTTTTTTGTGTGTGCATGAATGAAACAGGAAGAAAAGAAGAAGGAAGGGAACAGAAAAACTGGAATCCAGCTTCAGCTCAACTGTTCATTAGCTGTGTGAGATGCTTAATTTTATGAATCAACTTGAATGGGCCCAAATAGTTGGTAAAATATTATTTCTGTGCATATCTGTGAGGGCATCTCTGGAAGAGATTAACATTTGAATCTGTAGAGTGAAGAAGACCTCCCTCACCAATTCAAGCGAGCGTCATCGAACCCATGATCCCAACCAGTGCAGGTGAGCATTATTCAATTTATCCACTAGAACAAAAAAAGCAGAGTCAGGGTACATTTTGCTCTCTTTGCTTGAACTGAGACATCCATTTCTCCCCCATCTCTTAGATATCTGCACTCCTGGCTCCCAGGTTTTTGGACTCAAATTAGGATGTATTGCCCTCCCAATCACTAATTTTCACAAGTTTAGATTTGGACTGAATTATACCACTGGGTGACCTGGTTCTCCTGCTTGCATGGCAGATTATGGGAATTCTCAGCTTCCAATCCCAAAGAAAGGCAATGTCAAAGAATGTCTAAATTACTGGATAATTGCACTCATTTCACATGATATAAAGATTATGCTTGAAATCCTTCAAGCTAGGCTTTAGCAGTTCGTGAACAGAGAACTTCCAGATGTACAAGCTGGATTTGGAAAAGGAAGAGGAACCAGTGATCAATTGCCAACATATGCTAGATCATAGAAAAAGCAAGGAAACTAGAAAAAAAAAACTACTTCTGCTTCATCTACTATGTGAAAGACTTTAACTGTATGGATCACAATAAACTGTGGAATATTCTTGAAGAGATGGGAATGCCAAACCTCATTACCTGCCTCCTGAGAAACCTGTATGCAGGACAAGAAGAAACAGTTAGAACCAGACATGAAATAATGGACTGGTTCAAAATTGGGAAAGGAGTATGTCAAGGCTGTATATTGTCATCCTGCTTCATCAACTTACATGCAGAGTACATCATACAAAATGCTGGGCTGGATGACTCACAAGCTGGAATCAAGATTGCCTGGAGAAATATCAGCAACCACAGATATGCAGATAATACCACTTTAATAGCAGAAAGTGAAGAGGAATTAAAGAGCCTCTTGATGAAAGTGAAAGAGGAGAGTCAAAAAGCTGACTTAAAACTCAACATTCAAAAAACAAAGATCATGGCATCTGGGGAAAAAGTGGAGATGGTGGGCTCCAAAATCAATGTGAACAGTGACTGCAGCCAGGAAATTCAGACACTTGTTCATTGGAAGAAAACCTATGACAAATCTAGATAGCATATTAAAAAGCAGAGACATCAATTTGCCAAAAATGGTCTGTTTCATCAAAGCTATGGTTTTTCCAGTAGTCTTGTATGGATGTGAGAGGTGGACCATAAAGATGGCTGAGTACTGGAGAACTGGTGCTTTTGAGCTGTGGTGTTGGAGAAGACTTTTGAGAGTCCTTTGTACTGAAGGAGATCAAATCAGTCAATTATTAATGAAATTAGTGCTGAATATTCATTGGAAGGACTGATGGTGAAGCTGAAACTCCAGTACTTTGGCCACCTGATGCAAAGAGCCAACTCACTGGAAAAGACCCTGATCCCAGGAAAGATTGAAGGCAGGAGAAGGGTACTATTGATGAGATGGTTGGATGGCATCCTTGACTCAACGGATGTGAGTTTGAGCAAACTCAGGGAGATGGTGAAGTAGTAAAGGATAGGAAAGCCTAGCATGCTACAGTTCATGGGGTCACAGAGTCGACTGAACAACAGCAGCTTCCATATCCATATAAGTCATTTCTTATAACAAATCAATCTCTGTCTTTTTATCTTTCTCTGTCTGTGTATGTGTGTGTGTACAAATACATACACATATATAATGTATACACATATATCCTATTGTTTCTGTTTCTCTAGAGAACCCTAACTAATACACACAGTGATACAGTGTGACCTTACAGAACTATTCTGCATCTCAGAGCAGAGGGATGGTGCTATTTGTCCCCGCATCAATTTGCCTCTTTGTCCTTTAATTATAGAACTCGATTTCAGGCCAGTACATACCCAACCTCTTTGGCAGCTGACTGACCATGTGACTATGCAATAACTCAATGAGTTATAAATAGATTCTGTGCAACTTGGGGGAAGACACTATAAAGGAAATGAGTATGTTCCCCCTCCTTGCCCCCATCCTGCTGCTTAGAATATCAAGTGATGACTGGAGGTTTTTGCAACATAGGAAAGGGGCTCCATTCTAAGGAGACAGGAACAGAGAGCTGGAAGCAGCCTGGATCTCAGATGATTTTAGAGCCACCCCTGCTCCAGGTGGCACATGGATCCCTGGGCCAGGAAGATCCCCTGGAGAAGGAAATGGCAACCCACTCCAGTATTCATGCCAGGAAATTCCCAAGGACAGAGAAGCCTGGCAGGCTATAGTCCATGGAGTCACAAAGAGTCGAACAGAACTAAGCGACTGAGCACACCCCACCCCCAACCCTAGAACAGAACTGCTTGCATCTGGACTTTACAGGAAAAAAGCACAAATGTTTATCTTCTTTATGCCATTATTTCTGTATTTCAGATACAGTTAATCTAATCTTCAGAAATGCAAATAGATTTCCTTTTATATTTAGAAGTTGCAGCACCTTTACCAATACTGAAAGGATTACCAGGTAATATCACATTGGAGCAAGGGTAGGGGACAAAGTCATCTTGTAATGAGTAAAGTAAAGCTCAGAGAGAAGTAACTTACTCACTAAGACCAAAACTCAGATTTAGACCTGGATCATTCTAGCATCTGCAGAGACTGGCTGGTAAAATAAAACTGTCATCTGGGGCATTTTACTCTTTTGATCCCGTGTATTCTCCTCCCCTCCTGAAGCCTCCTCAGAGAAGAATAGAAGCCATTTAATCCCTCACCAAGGGTAGAAAACTTCCAAGACATTTTAATCATGCAAAAACGAAAAGGCCAAAAAGACAATGGACACCTCTTTCAAAAGCTGGCACAAGAGCTTTTCAACCACAAGAGACAAGGGGTGATGGAGAGAAATCAGAGAAGAGCTAATGACAGCTCTGAGGATTCCCACCACACCAACCTCTCCACCTTGACAAGGACTTGATTGCCTCCCAGATATTTGCCCCAGCCTCGTCTCTCTCTTCAGCTCCACAGGGATGCTGGAAATTCAAGAGGATCTGTTTAACAAATAATCATAAAGATCTACAGGCAAGCCAATGTGCCAAACACCAGGCTATCCAAGATGAATAAGACATAGCCGTTGCCTTACAAGTTTATAATCTTCCGGCCAAAATAATAACTGCAGTTTATTAGATGTTTTACATGAGCAAAATCTGGGCAGCTTACTTGCTAGTATGAAATATGCAGTATTCAGGGCCTATTATGGGTTCCAGGCAACAGATCTGAAGGAAATATATATTATCCTCATTTTAAAAGATGAGGAGGTAAGGCACATGTTAGCTGCATAATTCACCTGAGGTTACAAAGCAAGGTGTATATGTTGTCTCATTTAAGACTTGCAACAGTTCCTAGTCCTCGGTACTTATGTAATACCGTTAAGTATCATGTTCATCATTGGCAAGGATGTAGGGAAATGGTCACACACAGACACATGGTGGGAGTATTACCTAATAGAATATTAATCGATGAAACATAAACAAGATTGAAAGAGGGAAAGTGGCTGGCTCAAAGTCTCATATAGATGAGAAACATGAGCCCAGGGAAACTGAACTCCAAACTGAATCTCATATGAAACGCTATGTACTATGATCAGATGAACAGAGGACCTATGTTGGCAGCCCCAGAAGGATATATGAGGAAGAGGGTTGGGCAGCATTCAACATGGACTGACCTAGAGGTGATCATATTGAGTGAAGTGAGTCAGACAAAGAAATATTGATGGTACTGCTTAACTACAGAATCTAAAAAGAAATGGTATACACGAATGCTCCTTAATGAAAGGACACATCCAAGCAGAGCCCCAAATGGTGACTGGTCCAGAGTAGGGAAAGTCTTCTTGTATCGAGAGAGCAAACTCTTGCAAGCAGATGAGAACTTGCTTCCTCTGGCAAAGTCCTAGGCCCATGTCTGGAGGTTGGGATGGGAGGGATGAGATGGATAAAGATGTGAATGAAAATGAAATCTTTGTTTGCTGGCCTCTTAGCCCCCAAGAATACACAAGTAAAGCCAGTCTTCTAAACTTTCACTCTTCTAACCAGCTTTTCTAAGTAGGTTGTTGTCTTAATCATTTAGGGGCTAAGCCTTAACATCACCTAGATATGTTCCTTTCCCTTGCCTTGGCACTTAGATCCTACCACCACTTATTAGATACTTCCTTTGTTATTCTCATTATCAAACTTTGGGCATATATCTATTCATCACAAGCCTAGACATTAGCAATATCCCATTAGGCTACAGTTTTTAGTCCAGTTTGCAAAAACCTATATGCCACACAAGATCACAGAATCTCACGGGCACAAGGCAAAAGTTGGCATTTCACTCCCACACATAAATACCCAACACAGAGAGCACCAAATATGGGCAAAGAAACTCAACTTCACTAGCAACTAAAATAAGTACAGATAAGGATGTTTTTACCTCTTTGTTAGGGGAAGCACCGATGGTGAGTTGCAATTGCTGATGACTAGGACACCTTTGTTTACTGATATGGCAGGAAATAACTTCTCTTCTTAGTAATATAGTCTCATTTTTGTAAATATTTACCTATCAGAGACCCAAATAAACACCATAGCCAAATCTAGCCACAATATTGTCAGGGGAAACACTGATGACTAAAACCACTTGCCCTGGCCAGGTAAGACAGCAGCCACTTACATGAGTTATCTAAGTAACAGGAGGACTTGGTTATGGAATGCAGAGCTAACAAGCTACAAGCTACCACCAACTGGAAGAGTTTGGGAAAGGTCAGAAAGAGAGAGGAGGTGCCAGAGTATACGTCCTGCCAGAGTATACGTCCTACCAACCACCCAGAATCCTCGCTGGAATCTACCTTGGCTGAGTGATGCTCACACCACCAGGAAGGACCCTGAGGCAGAGTGATTGGCCAGGCACAACCCGGAAACTAACCCCATCACCACAAAACCCGAGCTTCCAGCCAGGTGGCAGAACAGTTCTGGGTTCCCTTACCCTACTGCTCCCCACCCCTTCCCAATCAAAAGTCTCTTGCTTTGTCAGCAGGCATGTCTACTTGGACAACTCATTTCTGGGTGTGAGACGGAGCACACCTCCAGGCCCTGGAAGGGTCCCTTTCACTGCAGCAAATGACGTCTCTGGCCGGGTCTCTTCTTTGCTATGATCAACATCCTGACTATTCAGGGCACTTGGAGACCAGGTGACCCACCAACAGACAGACCGGATCAGCAGCCACCACCTGGACTCTCTGTCCCTGGTAGCTTTGAAAGACTGAAATTCCTTTGTTGGCAAAGATATCAGGAAATGAGTATACAGATTGATTTGAGAACATAAATTAATACAACTATTGTCGAAAACGGTTTAGCAATGGGTAGCAACATAAAGATATGCATGCCCTTTTCCAATAATCCACTTCTAAGTGTTTATCCATAAGAAATAAATGTAGCCTGAGTCTAACAAATGTTTATAAGGATACTTATCATTGCATAATCATCCAAATCTGATAAACTATATATCAATTATTACTTGCTTTGTTTTTAAAAATACTATGGGATATACATGTAATAGAGATTCTATCCAACCAAGAAAGATAATGTAGATATCTATTTATTGGCATGGGAAATGTTAATATAAATAAATATGTTCAAGTCTACATATATACACATATATAGGGGGAAAATCCTAGCAATGAAAAAAATCACTTGTGATGTCTACTTAAAATATATTCACAACCTCAAAGTTGAGACTTCTGTTTCATTCAGTGGGATTTTGTAGGACTTCACGCCCAAGAGGCAGGGTCTCATGTGATCCTGAAAGGACTACTTCAAGGAGGCAAGGGATACTGGGGAGCTAGGATACATAGGAGTTTTACAACAAAGGGGGGGGGTAGTAGAAATATCAAAAGATTAGTCTTAAAGAAAATCAGAAATTCCAACTTAAAGAATTTAGCACTTTTCTATGTTTGGGAAGATGCAAGAGTCTGAGCTCACTGAAATCATTCCTTTGATATGCACCTCAGTTTTCTGGGGCCAGTGTCCTGTGTTTTTACATCCCGAGCCACCACAGGGAGTGTTGGCAGTCTAATGGTTGCTACGTGGCAGGTATTCAGTTTCCTTCCTGAGTTCCCTCAGGGCTCACCAGCTCACCACTGGTGGAGGCTGCAATGTCTGATGACTCTGACATCCTTTGCTTACTGATAAGTCAGGAAATAGAGAAGGCAATGGCAACCCACTCCAGTACTCTTGCCTGGAAAATCCCTTGGATGGAGGAGCCTGGTACGCTGCAGTCATGGGGTCTTGAAGAGTCGGACACGGCTGAGCAACTTCACTTTCACTATTCACTTTCATGCATTGGAGAAGGAAATGGCAACCCTTTACTGGAACCCTTTACTTCCCTCCATACCTTACACCCAAATATCTACTAAAATCTCTCTGACTTGTTTTGTGATATAATGATTTATAATAAGAAATATATATTTGGTCTTCCTCTCTATTCTAGTACAGAATACTTGAGTGAATATCCCAAATGATGAGAGAACAAAGGTGTTTTGTTATGTTAATGAGTGACTTAGATCACACTTCGGGATGAAGGCTTGTTGCCAAGAGAACCAACTATCAGTGAAAAAATGTTGCCTGGCATGTAAGTAAATAAAGGATGTTGCAGCCATCTAGAGTTGCAGCCTGGACCAGGAGCCCTGAGGGACCTCAGGATGGAGACTAGCTCAATGCCTGCTGCCAAGCCCTTAGTCACTGCAGCCACCCCCGACCCGTAAGGATGTACCCTGAGGGCACTCAGGATGAAAAAGAGCAGGATGCTGGCTCTAGATAGTGGAGGTGCAAATGAAAGGAATGATTTCAGTGAGCCCAAACTCCTGCATTTTCACATAACACAGAAAAGCCCTGAATTCCCTAACTTGAGATGTTTGGTTTTCTTTAATTACCAGTAATCTTTTGATGTTCCATTACCTGGTATTTTTCACATAAACCAGGTACCTCCCTTACTTCTTCAGAGCAGTCCCTCAGAGATATCTGAGGGGCTGTGTCCCAGGCTTAAGCCCTCAGTTTTGTCCACCAAATAAACCATAATTTTTAGCTACTAGGCTGTACATATTTTTGTTTCAGTCAACACAACCATGTAATTAGATGTTGGAACATTCAGTTGCCCACTCTACCCACTTTCTGATATCTAGGGAAGGAAGAGGGACTAGAGGTTGAATTGAAATCAAGTAGACATATGTAGAGGACTTCCTGGTGACAGGACCCGAGAGCATGCCCTACTTACCAGTGATTAGAAACAAAACCTGTGGGAATAAACTGTGGTATCCTAGGGCATCTGTGAGCAGAGAGAGACAAGTAACCCCAAGCAGCTGATGGGGAAAATTAAGGAATGCAGAAACAAAGGACAATTGGGCAGAGATATATCCATAAACTCAAACAATAAATCAGTCTCAGGTACTCCTAATTATATCTCAAAGGTAAAGATAAAGTCTAATGCACCTCCCACAGTTGTTTAGTTTATAGAATCTACACCCCAACTAGAAGGAGTGTGACTCTGAGCACGTGGTCCCCAGACCAGGTGGAGCCTGAAGGTTGATAATGTTAAGCCCGGTGGCCTCACCTGGTTATTTTGTCACTCACCAATCAAAAATAAACTCAAAATGGATCAAAGATCTAATCATAAGACCAGAAACTATAAAACTCCTAGAGGATAACATAGGCAAAACACTCTCCGACATAAACCAAAGCAGGATCCCCTATGACCACCTCCCAGAATATTGGAAATAAAAGCACGAATAAACAAATGGGACCTAATTAAAATTAAAAGCTTCTGCACAACAAAGGGAATTATAAGCAAGGTGAAAAGGCAGCCTTCAGAATGGGAGAACATAATAGCCAATGAAGCAACGGACAAACAATTAATCTCAAAAATATACAAGCAACTCCTGCAGCTCCATTCTAGAAAAATAAATGACCCAATCAAAAAGTGGGCCAAAGAACTTAACAGACATTTCTCCAAAGAAGACATAAAAATGGCAACAAACACATGAAAAGATGCTCAACATCACTCACTATCAGAGAATTGCAAATCAAAACCACAATGAGGTACCACTTTACACCAGTCAGAATGGCTGCAATCCAAAAATCTACAAGCAATAAATGCTGGAGAGGATGTGGAGAAAAGGGAACCCTCTTACACTGTTGGTGGGAATGCAAACTAGTACAGCCACTATGGAAAACAGTGTGGAGGTTCCTTAAAAAACTGCAAATAGACCTGCCATATGACCCAGCAATCCCACTGCTGGGCATACACACCAAGGAAACCAGAATTGAAACAGCCACGTGTACCCCAATGTTCATCACTGCATTGTTTGCCATCATTGATTTTTAAAGGCAAAAAAGTTAGCATTTGCCAGAGTTTCAGTGGGAGAGGTGGAAAGAATGATGGAGGAGGCATGGAGGATGGTTAGGGCAGTGGAACTATTCTGTGTGATGCCGCAATGATGGATGCAGTCATTACATATTTTTCAAAACCCATAGAACATATACCACAGAGAGTTAATCCTTATACAAAGACTATGGACTTTAGTTAACAATAATGTATCAATATTGGGTCATCAATCGTAGAATAAATGCAAATAATGTGAGATGTCCTAACAGAGGAACCCGAGGAGAGGCAAGGGAAAGGGGAAAATGAGAACTCTCTGGACTTTCAGCTCAATTTTCTATAAACCTAAAACTGCTCTGGAAGATAAAGTCTATTAATTTTTTAAGTCCCTTTTCTGGTCATTTGCATCTACTCAAATTGAAAATGTTTAAAAGTCCTTAGTGATGAATTATAGACTTGGGATGACATTACCTTAATTGTATGTTCATATTTCTTCTTAATTACTGAATGAGTTTTCTGTTTAATAAGTATTCTTAAATATCAAACAGCTGATGCGGCAGATATTTATTAAATGTCTTTTTACAAGGCTCTGTGATAGACACTCATATATTTTAAAATAACTAAACCAAAATATTTATTCAAAATTGCCCGGAGGAGGGAAAATGAATATTTCCACAGCACTCTTCCTAGGTGCAGAGGTCACCTTGCTCCCCGATCATTCTCTCTAGCAATGCTAGAGGAAGTGGGGCTGTCTCTCCTCTCCTCTGTAAATTTTTATGGATTCCTCAGCTCCTCTCAAAAGATAGAAGATAATTTCTCAGAGCAAACGGCCACATTGATATTCATGGGATAAACGGTTTGTAACCGAATAGCAACACCCCACTAATGTAAATTTCATACACAGCTTCCAAAAGGTTAAACAATGCTACTTGGCTCTACTGTGCCCGGAAAGCAAATGACAGTGAGAGGTCCAACCTTGGAGCCAGGAAGAGTCCGTTTGCAGAAAGTTCTCCAGTTCAAAGGACTTACTCTCCGCTTGGGAGGGGAATTATTCACAGAGTCCCCTGAAAGCAAATGATCCAGCAAACACACACACAGACAAGCTCCACTCAAAGTGAAAGACCACAGGAAAAGGATGAAGGGAGGGAGGGAAGATGGACTTATTTTCAAGTTTGCTCTATGAATATGTATTTTTAATCAGCTTTTCCAAATATGCTTGCTGCATGGTATTATCCTCTCCACTGGTCCTTAACTGCACATTCTGACTCCACCCCCTCCCTGTGATTCAATCAGCATCTGAGCACCAAGTGTAGGCCACACACCCATTTGAGTACTAAGGAAATAACAATGAAGAATTCAGGCAACTTCTTTGCCCCCAAGGAGTTCTACTCCCCATAAAAATGTGAGATTTAAACTGATAACAAAACGAAGAGGAAGCATCAATCATGTGAAGATGTAAAGGCTCAGAGTTTGGGATTAGCAGATGCAAATTATTCTATATAGTATGGACAAACAACAAGATCCTCCTATATAATACAGGAACTATATTCAATATCCTGTAATAAACCATAGTGGAAAAGAATATGAAAAAATGCATAGTATATACATGTGTGTGTATGTATAACAGAGTCACTTTGTTGTATGGCAGAAATTAACACAGCACTGTAAATAAACTACACTTCAATAAAATTAAAAAAAAGAAAACCACTAGCAAAAGAAATGCATTATACTAAAAATACAGAAATACGTATAGAGGCCGCCAGGCAGCAAGAGCCTTCCACATTCAAGACTAGAAAGGACACATGTGTCCAAGAAGAGTGAGGATGGAGAGTGGTGGTCAAGGGCCAGGTCGTGGATGGCCTTCAATCATTCTGGGTTTCATGCTGCATAATGGGGAAGTAAGGAAGGATTTTAATTAAAAAAGCAAAATAACATGATATTTGGTTTTTAAAGACCAATTTTACCATGATGTGTGCCAAAGACTGAGAAGGAACAAGACTGGAGAAGGAGAAGCATAGGGAATTGGAAGAGTACTGGGTGAGAGGGAGTGGCTGCTTGGACCATCAGGTGGCATTGTGCCGCCTGGACCCCACAGTACAAACATGCCCAACCCAGGGGACTCACTAGGGTCAAAATCCAGCCATGGCCCAGCTTGGAAAAGAGCTGATTCAAGCTGAAAATAGCAGCCTTTTGACAATGAGTCTGCACCAAAGGAATTTACTCTTCACATGTGAAATTGACTTCTCTCTTTGGGAGCCCTTTGAACGAGTGTGATAGGGAGAAGAGCCTCAGTTTGGATACCATAGAGGGTGACCTGAATACAACCTGCTAATAATAGATTCAATTTGTGGTGAGTGAAGAAACAATTAAGGGCAACTCCTACATTTTTGGCTAGAGTACCATGATGGGTTGCTCCACTTACTGAGATGTGGAAGATTGGGAAAGAACTGTGTGATGCTAAAGACCAAAAGTTTTGTTTCTAACATGTTGACTGAACTGTCCATTAAACATCAGATGGGCAACCACATAAGGGGAGAGTTTGGAAAGAGGAGATGAGAAAAGGGGATGGAAATCAGCTGGAGGGTGGCAAGAATCAGAGATTAGAGGAAAAAGTCGGCAAATTCCACACTTGACTCTTTCAGCCACCAACATGCACTTATACAATGAAACAGGACATGAAGACTGTTCCAGAAATAGCTGCCTGGCAGGTGGAGGCGGGTAATGCTCATGCAACATGTGCTTTATTGCTCATTTTCAATCAAAGGCTCCCATATAAATCCAGACAGTAGATCATCTACAAATTTAATTAGCTATATTTGCGCAGAATCTGAATTTGACCATAAAAATTGAATGTTTAATATAGTTTAAGGTTCAATGGCCTTTCTTTTTAAAAGGAGACAGATGAAATGGCCACAGATTAATGTTTCCGGTCATCCTCAATATATCAGAGTTACGAAAACAGCAGAAAAGAGTGGATAGTACAAGTACGAATCCTGAACAAAACACAAGATTTAACTATCTTCTAGATGGTGACTGCAGCCATGAAATTAAAAGACGCTTACTCCTTGAAAGGAAAGTTATGACCAACCTAGACAGCATATTGAAAAGCAGAGACATTACTTTGTCAACAAAGGTCTGTGTAGTCAAGGCTATGGTTTTTCCAGTGGTCATGTATGGATGTGAGAGTTGGACTATAAAGTAAGCTGAGCGAAGAAGAATTGATGCTTTTGAACTGTGGTGTTGGAGAAGACTCTTGAGAGTCCCTTGGATTGCAAGGAGATCCAACCAGTCTATCCTAAAGGAGATCAGTCCTGGGTGTTCATTGGAAGGACTGATGTTAAAACTGAAACTCCAATACTTTGGCCACCTGATGCAAAGAGCTGGCTCTTTTGAAAACACCCTGATGCTAGGAAAGATTGAAGGTAGGAGGAGAAGGGGACAACAGGGGATAAGATGGTTGGATGGCATCACCAACTCAATGGGCATGAGTTTGGGTGGATTCCAGGAGTTGGTGATGGACAGGGAGGCCTGGCGTGCTGTGGTTCATGGGGTCCCAAAGCGTTGGACACGACTGAGCAACTGAACTGAACTGAACCAAACTCTCCCTCGTTGTTTGCACATCACGGCATCTGACAATTGCCTCTTGAAGCTACCTTCAGAAGCCAAGTACCTCACACTCAGGGAGAACAACCCTATCACCTTCCAACACCCTTCTCCCTTGGGTACAGACAGGTACTATATGCATATGCTATTAATAATGAAAACAAAATACTCTGCAATAATTTTGGCCAAATCCATAAATATTTATAAGGTCCAGGGTGAGTTCATACATATTTTCATATCATTTAATTTAAGAAGAGCTGCCATAATGAGCACTCGACCTAGATTTCAGTCTTGCCTAAGTCATTTGCTTGTTGTTACTTTGTGCAAAGCAGTTGCCAACAGTCTGTTTAGTTGTAAATAGGAAGGGCTTCTCTGGCTACTTCACACAGAGATGAGCTAATTAAAAGAAATAAGGGTGTGTAAACTTACCTGCCATGTCTATTGCTAAGGAAAGTGAGCGCAGGCACATTATAAACTCAGTGTTGTCCTGAAATTTCTTACCTTGTAATTGCTGGAATATCAGAAATCAAATGTGTCTGGACTACTTGATACAAACACAGCACCAAGTCTGTGTTTTTTCACACTAGCACATAGCAGTTGATTAATTGATATTAGTTTCATGCAGTCCATGTTTCCTTCATTCCTCACCACAGAGAGGTCAGAGATGAATTAGTTCAAGCTTGGTTTTAAATTTGAGGAAAGCAAAACCTAAATAGGTGAAAGGACAGGTGAAACTTCTCGTTTCACAGTAAATCTCTCTCATCCTGAGTTTCCCCATCTGTTACATAAGGGAATTAAACTAGATAAGTAACTTTAAACCTGGGTGAATCTGCTATAAAGCAAGGGAAACTCAGCTTGGTGCTCTGTGGTGACCCAGAGGGGTGGGAGAGACGTCCAAGAAGGAGGGGATATATGTATCCATATAGCTGATTCACAATGTTACAGAGCAGAAACTAACACAGCACTGTAAAGCAATTATACTCCAATAAAATACATGCATACACACATCAAACTGTCTTTCACAGCAGAGCCCACCCACAGAGAATGTGGTCTCCCTCCAGCCAGAGCAGACCTGCCCATTGGCCACTATATGTGTCAGTTCTGCATCAGCTCAGTTCAGTTCCGTCACTCAGTCATGTCCGACTCCTTGCAACCCCATGGACTGCAGCATGCCAGGCCTCCCTATCCATCATCAACTCCCAGAGTTTACTCACTCACGCCCATTGAGTCGATGATGCTATCCAACCATCTCATCCTCTGTCGTCATCTTTAGTTCCGCATAAGATTAGTTAGAAAAGAGAGTTTCAGAAAGGGTTTCATGCTGCTAACAACAGCAAAATATTTTAAATCACTTCTTTGTTTATGAAAGTTGACAAACTAGCTGGGCTGAATGGTGATTGCAGGCTTTTGAGGAGCTAGAATATGGTCCAAATGTTAATGACTTCAGACAGTTCACAGCTCTCTAAAATTCATCTGGTCCCTATGCCTTCCTTTTGTCTTATACCAACCCAAAGTACCTGCCTAGGTCCAAAACTGCCCCTACCTCCCTTCCATCTCATACTGGGGGGAAATACTTGATCAAATTCTTATTTCCAAGTTTAGGATGCTAGTGAGGCTGCTATGAAATCTACCAACAACTCAAACGAGAGAGATCACCTCTCTCTTCCACAGCAGTTTAAGTGGCCCAGGGCTGTGGCAGCTCCATGGTTTCTGGGTACAATATCCTTCCTGTTTTGTCCTGCCAACCTCAACCTGCCTTTAGGCATCAGGGAGCCCAGATAAAGCTCAGGATTCCTAAAGACAGAATGAAAGAATGGTGACTGGGAGACAGCTATTGGTTTACACCACATCTTCACTATCAAAGTTTAAACGCTGAGGGCAGAGACTATGAGGGAGGTATCCTCATACCCTACATGATGCTCAGTGATGTACAAAATCTGTGCAAGTAGCAGTGTAACATTCATTTACTTTAAGACAGAAACCAACAGGGAAAAGAACAATTCTAAGTAATAAAAGCAGCTGAGCACAAGGGAGCAACTCAATTTTGGACATCCTTAACTTGAATATTTGTTTGGTCAAATTGACAAGTATACAGACTGTAGGGGCAAAGACTGGGCTGAGAATATAAATTTGGGGTGCTTATCATGTAAATAATGCCTAGAGCTCTGGATGAGAATGTGGGGAAAACGGAGGTAGGAAAAAAAAGAGGTTTAAGGGCTTCCCTGCTGGATCAGTGGTAAAGAATCCACCTACCAATGCAGGAGACACAGGTCTGATCCCTGGTCCAGGAAGATCCCACATGCTGTGGAGCAACAAAGCCTATGCACCTGAATAATTGAGCCACAGCTGCTGAAGCCTTCACACCCAAAACCTGTGCTCTGTGACAAGAGAAGGCCCCACAATGAGTAGCCTGCCCACCACAACTACAAAGTAGCCTCTGCTCACCACAAGTAGGGGAAAGCCCATGCAGCAAGGAAGACCCAGCATAGCCAAGTAAATAAATAACATTATCTTAAAAAAAAAGAAAAAGAGAGGTTCAAGAACTGGGTCAGGGAGTATATTAACAGTTAGGGTCGAGATAATGATAAACCAGTGAGTGAGACTGAGAAATGGCCCTTGAGAGAGGTGGAAAGAAATGTTATCCCAAAGAAAGGGTTTCAAGAAAGTGGTGGTGATCAGGGTTGTCAAATGCTGCCAGTTAAGCAGAAAGTAAGGAATCAGAAGTGAATGCTGGCTTTAGCAAGGGGAAGTCAACTGTCATTGATTATTGACTGATCAGGATGTTAAAAACAAAAAAAAAATGACTGGAATCAGCTAAGTGGGAAGGGAAAAAGAAAACAAACAAAAACTAGAGACAACAAGCATAGATGATTCTTCCAGGAACTTCTGCTGTAAAGGGGAACAAAAAATGGAGTGCCACTGATGAGGACATAGGGGAAGGAGGGTCAAGAAAATTTTAGATGTGAGAAATAACCTGTTCCATTGATAACAGGGATGACCTATTAGAGAAAGTTCAGCGATGGAGTTGAGAGGAGATGATTATAGCAATATCCTTGTGCAGACATCACCAAATAGTCAATACTGAAATGAGATTGATTACATTCTTTGTAGTTGAAGATGGAGTAGTCCTTTACAGTCAGCAAAAACAAGACTGGGAGCTGACTGTGGCTCAGATCATCAGCTCCTTATAGCAAAAATCAGACTTAAACTACACAAAGTGGGGAGAACCATTAGGCCATTCAGGTATGACCTAAATCAAATTCTCTATGATTATACAGTGGGGGTGATGAATAGATTCAAGGTATTAGATCTGGTAGAAAGAGTGCCTAAAGAACTATGGACAGATGTTCATAACATTGTATTAGAGGCAGTGAACAAAACCATCCCAAAGAAAAAGAAATGCAAGATGACAAAGTGGTTGTCTGAGGAGGCTTTACAAATAGCTGAGCGAAAAAGGGTATGGGTGTGGCATAAGTTCTCTTGAAGGAGGTCACCATTAACCCCACCAAAGAGCCACCAGAACTTATACAGGACTGGGGAAACAGACTCTTGGAGGGTACAAACAAAACCCTGGGTGCACCAGAACCCAGGAGAAAGGAGTAGTGACCCCACAAGAAACTGACCCAGACTTGCCTGTGAGTGTCCAGGAATGGCCTGCTGCAGGGTCGGGGCATTGAGTGTGGCAGGAGGTCACCACTTTCTTCCTTCCCTCTGCCATAGTTTGGCCTCAGGTCAAACAACAGGGAGGGGACACAACCCTTCCCATCAACAGAAAAGTGAATTAAAGATTTACTGAGCATGGCTCTGCCCATCAGAACAAGACCAAGTTTCCCCCTCAGTCAGTCTCTACAAATCAGGAAGTTTCCATAAGACTCTTATCCTTATCAGAGGGCAGACAAAATGACAACCAGAATCACAGAAAGGTAATCAAATGATCACATGGACCACAGCTTTGTCTAACTCAATGAAACTATGAGCCATGCCATGTTGGGCCACTCAAGACAGACGGGTCAGGGTGGAGAGTTCTGACAAAATGTGGTCCACTGGATTAGGGAATGGCAAACCACTTCAGTATTCTTGCCTTGAGAACCTCATGAACAGTATGAAAAGGCAAAAGGATAGGACACTGAAAGATGAACTCCCCAAGTCAGAGGGTACCCAAAATGCTACTGGAGAAGAGTGGAGAAATAACTCCAGAAAGAATAAAGAGATGGACCCAAAGCAAAAACAACACCCAGTTGTGGATGTGACTGCTGATGGAACTCAAGTCCAATGCTGTAAGAAACAATATTACATGGGAACATGGAATGTTAGGTCCATGAATCAAGGCAAATTGGAAGTGGTCAAACAGGAGATGGCAAGAACGAACATTGGCATTTTAGGAATCAGTGAACTAAAATGGACTGGAATGGGTAAATTTAATTCAAATGACCATTATATCTACTACTGTGGACAAGAATCCCTTAGAAGAAATGGAATAGCCATCATAGTCAACTAAAGAGTCCAAAATGCAGTTCTTCAATGCAATCTCAAAAACAACAGAATGATCTCTATTCATTTTCAAGGTAAACCTTTCAAATATCACTGAAATCCAAGCCTATGCCCCAAAACAGTAATGTTGAAAAAGCTGAAGTTGAACAGTTTAATGATGACCTACAAAACCTTCTAGAACTAACAACAAAAATAGATGATGTTCTTTTCATTAGAGGGAACTGGAATGCAAAAGTAGGAAGTCAAGAGATACCTCAGGTAACAAGCAAATTTGTCCTTGGAGTACAAAATGAAACAAGGCAAAAGATACCAGAGTTTTGCCAAGAGAATGCACTGGTCATAGCAAACACCCTCTTCCAACAACACAAGAGAATCTACACATGGACATCACCAGATGGTCAATAGTAAAATCAGATTGATTATATTCTTTGCAGCCAAAGATGGAGAAGCTCTATACAGTCAGCAAACACAAGACCAGGAGGTGACTGTGGCTCAGATCATGAACTCCTTATTGCCAAATTCAGGCTTAGACTGAAGAAAGTAGGGGAAACCACTAGACCATTCAGGTATGACCTAAATCAAATCCCTTACGATTATACAGTGGAAGTGACAAATAGATTCAAGGGATTAGATCTGATAGACAGAGTGCCTGAAGAACTATGAATTGAGGTTCCTTACATTGTACAGAAGGCAGTTATTAAGACAATCCCCAAGAAAAAGAAATGCAAGAAGACAAAATGATTGTGTAAGGAGGCCTTACAAATAGCTAAGAAAAGAAGAGAAGTGAAAGGCAAAGGAGAAAAGGAAAGCTATATCCATCTGAATGCAGAGTTCCAAAGAAAAGCAAGGAAAGATAAGAAAGACTTCCTCAGTGATGAATGTAAAGAAATAGAGGAAAACAATTAAATGAGAAAGACTAGAGATCTCTTCAAGAAAACTAGAGACACCAATGAAACATTTTATGCAAAGATGGGCAGTATGGACCCAAAAGAAACAGAAGATACTAAGAAGAGGTAGCAAGAAAACACAGAAGAACTATGCAAAAAAGATTTTTATAACCCAGATAATGATGGTGTGATCACTCACCTAGAGCCAGACATCCTGGAATGTGAAGCCAAGTGGGTCTTAGGAAGCATCACTATGAACAAAGCTAGTAGAGGTGCTGGAATTCCAGTTGAGGTATTTCAGATCCTAAAAGATGATGCTGGTAAAGTGCTGCACTCAATATGCCAGCAAATTCGTAAACCTCAGCAGTAGCCACAGGACTGGAAAAGGTCAGTTTTCATTCCAATCTCAAAGAAAGGCAATGCCAAAGAATGCTCAGACTAGTGCACAATTGCACTCATCTAACACGCTAGCAAAGTAATGCTCAAAATTCTTCATGGGCATGATAAAGGACAGAAATGGTAAAGACAACCAAGGTAGAAGAGATTAAGTATAGGTGGCAAGAATACAGAGATCTGTACAGAAAAGGTCCTGATGACCCAGATACCACAATTGGTTATCTCAGATTGGTTATCTCAACCTCTACAGATTGGTCACTCACCTAGAGCCAGAAATCCTGGATTGTGAGGTCAAGTGGGTCTTAGGAAGGGACATTACTAGGGACAAAGCTAGTGGAGGTGATGGGGTTCCAGCTGAGTTATTTAAAACATTAAAAGATGATGGTGTTAAAGTGCTGCACTCAATATGTCAGCAAATTTGGAAAACCCAGCAGTGCTCACAGGACTGGGAAAGGTCAGTTTTCAATCCAATTCCAAAGAAGGACAGTGCTAAAGAATGTTCAAACTACTGGACAATTGCACCCACTTCCCTTTGCCAGTAAGATTATGCTCAAATAGTTAAAAAAAATTAGCCAAGAATCAATAATATTAAGATATTATTTGGGGGGACTTCCCTGATGATCCAGTGGATAAGAATCTGCCTCTGGGGCTTCCCTGGTGGCTCAGTGGTAAAGAATCTGCCTGCCAATGTAGGAGACATGAGTTAGATTCTTGATCGGGGAAGATCCCACATGCCTTGGAGCAACTGAGCGCCTCCACCACAACTATTGAGCCTGTGCCCTAGAGCCTGGGACCTGCAACTACTGAAGCCCACATGCCCTAGAGCCCATGGTCCACAAGAATAAGAGAAGCCATCAAAATAAGAAGCCTGTGCACTGGAACTAGAGAGTAGTCCCCGATTACCACAACTAAAGAAAAGGCCCACGCAGCTCATCCAGCACAGCCAAAAATAAATAAATACAGTTTAAAAAAAATTATTTTTGTTTCATATTTGCTTGAAATCCTCCAAAATGAAAAAGCTTAACAAATGTGACATATTAAATTTCAGAAAAACATTTAAACCAAATCTATCTAAGGCTAGACCAATCTAAGTATTTAACCCTAAAAACAATTAAAAGCAGACCCTAGGTAACTACAAAAGGTTAAATAGAAATTTTACATTCCTAAACATGCAAATACAAAACACTTTACCTTTATCCAACTTTGTGTTCAATGTTTTTGTACCCTTCATCAAACATCTATCTTCTGTAAGTAAAATATAGTTGGATTTTGTTCCTTATCCAGTCAGAGCAGAGCAGCTTTGCCTTCTGATTGAAATATTTAGTCCACTAATTACGAATAGTTTGATTTAAATATACAATTTTCCTATTTGTTTTTTTACTTCTATCACCTTTTAATATTTCCATTTTTCTCTTTTTGAGTCAAATGTATTATTGTTTCATTTTTTCTTATCTGTTTGCTAGCCTTCACTATTCTTTTACCCTAGAGATTACGGGATGTGTCACTGACATGGTAAATCTCATGGAAATTAATTCATTATACCACTTCCCAGACAATATAAGAATCTGAACACATAATTCATGTGGCCCTCCCACATTCTGTAGTAATGTTGACATCTGTACCCGGGTATTTACGTTTTTTTCTCTCTCAATGTTTTCCTGTATTTCTAGGTTCCTTTCTGAGATCATACTCCATTTCCCTGAAGATCATATTCCATTTTCCATTTTTCTTAGTGCCTCTTTCAGCGTGAGTGTCCTAATGATGAATTCCTTTGTTGTTTTTGTTCATTTGCGGTGTCTTTATATTTTAACCTTGTATTTAAAGGATATTGTCAATGGCTATAGTTAATCTTTTAGCAATTTTAAAGTAGCAATTTTATTGTCTTTTGGCTTTGATCATGTGTGTTTGTTTTGTTCTATCTGACTGTTTTTGTAATTTTCTCAATGTCTTTGGCTTTCAACAGTTTTAAGATGTGTACGTGTAGCCTTCTTTAGATTTATCCTGACTGTTCTTTAATCTGCGGCTTGGTATCTTGGCATCCTGAATTAGTTTGGGGAAATTCTCTGCCAATATTTTCTCAGATATTTCTTCTGTCTCTTTCTCTCTTCCCTTCTCATTAGACAACTTAGATCACATGCATGTTAGCCCTTTTCACATTATTCTGCCTGTATTTCATTTCCTCTCTTTTCGAACCATTTCTTCTCACTAGTCCTGAATGTAAGTTTATTTTTTCTGATCTTCCAGATCAGTGGTGTCTAATGGGGTGATAAATTGACCGTGTTCTTAATTTCAGTTATTGCAACTTTCAATTCTAGAACTTCTATGCAATATAAAAATAAATAAACTTCAGGTCTCTGGCGAAATATTTCATTATTTTGAAGTTTTTACCTGGTAATATCAATATCTGGATCACGAGTTAGTCTGTTTCTATTATCTATATTTTTATGTAAAGCTCTGGATAATGTTTTAATTCTCCAGAGGAGATTTTCTCTAGCTTCTGAAAGGCATTTAAAGCAGAAACTGCTCACCTTAACCCAATCAAGAACTAAGCAGATCAAAGCTGAATTTGTCTTTGAATAACCTGATATATTCCTCATTCCCCTTCATTCCTAGGGAATGAATTTTAGGGGTCCCAACAGAAAATCCTTTGTGTCTACCAAGACACCTTTATCTTGGCAGACTCTGAACTACAGTTGTTTTCTCTCTAGCATAATGAAAATATTGATAACCTTGCTTACTTTTAAGCTAATTTGCACCTGGGAAGCCAGGGAATGCTCCAAGGGGAAAGTACAGAGTGCTGGACTCATAGTGGTAGTTTTCCATTTCTTTGAGATCTTGACCTCTCAAGTCCTAGCTGATTTATTACCCTAAAATGCCAACTTTGTCCCCCCATATGTGTAAGTGTCCTAAAATTTCTACTCAGTTTCTCCAGCTCCCCACTCATGCCAATTAAAAATCAAGAAATGCCTTTAGGAATAAAACAGTAAAGAATGTTAAACCCCTCTCAACATATTTCCCTTCTCTCTTGGATGTTGGCCCCTTAATTCCTTGCTGATTTGGTTGCTCTCTGAGTCTTTCAAACATATTATGGTTTTTATATTTTGTTGAACCTTTTTCCTTGTTGTAGGCATGAGACATGTTCTACTGAAGCTAGTCCAGCCAATCTAAAGACAGATCCTACATGTTTGTATATAGTAATTATATAGAAAAACAGTGGTTCCCAATTCTTAATCTCAGAACCTATTATTAAGATTGGGGGCAGGAGGAGAAGGGGCCAACAGAGGATGAGATGGTTGGATGGCATCACCGACTTGATGGACATGGGTTTGGGTGGACTCCGGGAGTTGCTGATGGACAGGGAGGCCTGGCTTGCTGAGATTTATGGGGTTGCAAAGAGTCAGACACAACTGAGTGACTGAACTGAACTAAAGAGCTATTTTTCATTTTTAAGTGATGTAGATCTATTAATATTTACTATATAAAAATGGAAATTAAATTCTAAAAGATGTTTTTATTTACATGCTTTAAATATTTACTAATTTTAAATACCAATAATAAATGCATTACAGATTAACAAATATTTTTATAACCTTTTCCTCCTAATCAAAACATTGACACAAGAGTTCAAATTTTTGCCAATCTCTTTAATGTTTAGCTTAATATAATAGAGTTGGAGTCTGTTACCTGATTCTGCCTTCAATCTCTTGGCATATATTATTCTGGTTAAAGTATATGAAGAAAATTCAGCCTCATACAGATATGTAAATAAAAAATGGAAGACATTTTAATAGTATTTTCTGATATTCATGGACTTTCTTGTTTATACTCAGCTAAACTAAAGGAGAGGGAGTTTCTCAATGATTAGGTGAAATCTGAAACCTGAAACTGTATCAGTGAACTTTATTTTACCAAATTCTCTCTAGTGGTGAAGAACCCACTTGTCAATGCAGTAGATGTAAGAGACATGGGTTTGATCCCTGGGTTGGGAAGATCCCCTGGAGGTGAGCATGACAATCCATTCCAGTACTGTTGCATGGAGAATCAGGCAGGAGGAGAAGGGGACAAAAGAAGATAGATGGTTGGATGGCATCACCAACTCAATGGACATGAGTTTGAGAAGCTCTGGGAGTTGGTGATGGACAGAGAAGCCTGGTGGGCTATGGTCCATAGGGTCATAAAGAGTCAGGCACGACTGAAGAGGCTCAGCACACATAGATATTTGTAACACTGAAACATTTCATCATATAATGTTAATTAAAAAATGTTAGTATCATGATCATCTCATCCAAGAAGTTTATGCACTGAAAAGATACCAAACTCATGGTGGTAGAAATGTATTTGCCAAAATTTGAATTTTATCATTGGTGGTAAACATCAATTTTTTTCTTAAGAAATCAGCTCCCTTTTTTCATTTTCAAGACATTATTTACCAATAATTAAGACTGAAAAACAAAGCCTGTAATATATTTCTTCAAGTAAGAGTGTATTCCATGAAAAGTGAAAGTTACTCAGTCGTGTCTGACTCTTTGTGACCCCATGGACTATAGTCTATGGAATTCTCCAGGCCAGAATATTGGAGTGGGTAGCCTTTCCCTTCTCCAGGGGATCTTCCCAACCCAGGGATCAAACCCAGGTCTCCCATATTGCAGGCATATTCTTTACCAGCTGAGCCACAAGGGAAGCCCAAGAATATTGGAGTGGGTAGCCTATCCCTTCTCTATTAGATCTTCTTGACTCAGGAGTCAAACCGGGGTCTCCTGCATTTCAGGCGGATTCTTTGCCAACTGAGCTATGAGGGAATGAATACTAGTTGTCAATTCAGCTTACAATGCAATCACACATGTGTTGGGTATGTAGTAGAATTGCTTTATGTGTAGTTTCCATTTTGTCACCCAGAATATTTAAAAAAATATATTTTCATGGGTCAAAACTTATTTAATATGTTTTAATGATTTATCAAAAACATTCTTAGATCCAATTGGTACACATAAATGCATATATTCAAATATACATATATACGGTCAGTTCTCATTATTCACAGATTCTTATCTGTGAATTTGCCTAAATTTCTTAAATCTCATCTGTAACTCCAAAATCAATACTGTGGTGCTTTCAAGGTCTTTCAGAGACACGAGAAGTGTGTTGAAAAAATTGAGCCAATCAATGTACATAGTCCAAGATGAGACAGAACAAGGCAACAGGCTGCCTTCGTGTTTCAGCTGTCATCATGTAAATAAGTGTCCTTTATACAGTCTATTTACTGTTGCACTTTTCAGCTTTCTCTTGGTGATTTTGCCATTTAAAATAGCCTTCGAGAATAGCCCTAAAGTGCTGTCTAGCTTTCCTAAGTGCAAGGAGACTGTCATGTGCCTTATGTAGAAAACATGGATCAGGCAAGCTTCTTTCAAGCGTGAGTTTTAATGCTGTTATCCAAGAGTTCAATGTTAATGAATCAGCAACATATATTAAATAAGGTGTCTTTAAACTGAAACATGGGGCTTCCTAGGCAGCACTAGCGGTGAAGAACTTTTCTGCCAATTCTGGAGACATAAGAGACTCAGGTTCAATCTGTGGGTTGAGAAGATCCCCTGGAGGAAGGCACAGCAACCCACACCAGTACTGTTGCCTGGAGAATCCCATGAACAGAGGAGCCCAGAGGGCTATAGTCCACAGGGTCACCAAGAGTCAGACACAACTGAAGTGACTGAGCACATACAAACCGAATCACATATACAGTAAGATTACCTGATGATTGGTTGATGAAAATGTCATGATCAGAGGCTCATAGGAACATACCCCTGTACTTCACCTAAGAGTAATCATTTAGTATTCATTCACTTTGTGCTTGTAGTAACTTACTATGGTGAGTAAAGAGAATCAACCTTATATATGCATATATGTAAATATACGCATGTATATATAGTCAATCACTGCAGATAGTGACTGCAGCCATGAAATTAAAAGACGCTTACTCCTTGAAAGGAAAGTTATTAACAATCTAGATAGCATATTTAAAAGCAGAGACATTACTCTGCCAACAAAGGTCCGTCTAATTAAGCCTATGGTTTTTCCAGTAGTCATGTAGGGATGTGAGAGTTGGACTATAAAGAAAGCTGAGCACTGAAGAATTGATGCTTTTGAACTGTGGTGTTGGAGAAGACTCTTGAGAGTCCCTTGGACTGCAAGGACATCCAACCAGTCCATCCTAAAGGAGATCAGTCTTGGGGTGTTCATTGGAAGGACTGATGCTGAAGCTGAAACTCCAATACTTTGGCCACCTCATGTGAAGAGTTAACTCATTGGAAAAGACTCTGATGCTGGGAAGGATTCGGGGCAGGAAGAGAAGGGGATGACAGAGGATGAGATGGCTGGATGGCATCACCGACTCGATGGACATGGGTTTGGGTAAACTCCGGGAGTTGGTGATGGACAGGGAGGCCTGGCATGCTGCAATTCATGGCGTTGCAAAGAGTTGAACACGATGAAATGACTGACTGACTGATATAGTCTGTGTATGGCTGTAAAGAATTCAATGATTACTAATAAGACTTGGTTCCATTGCTTTGATTTTCTCTAAGGTCTAAGTGGGCTTCTCTGGTGGCTCAGATAGTAAAGAATCTGCCTGCAGTGCAGGAGATCTGGGTTTTATTCCTGGGTTGGGAAGATCTTGTGGAGGAGAGCATGGTAATACACTCCAGATTTCTTGCCTGGAGAATCCCATGGACAGGAGCCTAGTGAGCTACAGTCCATAGGGTTGCAAAGACTCAGCCATGACTGAAGTGACTTAGCACAAGGTATAAGCAGTTTTATACCATTCCTTTGCACCATCAGTACAAATGACAAACATTTTAGTGGAAAAAATCCTATTATTACTAGGAATATACTGACAGGTCTCTTAGGGTTCAAAAAATATATAGGGCTTCATTACCAAGCAGATTTATGAAAGTATTAATTTCTGCCTTAAAATACATTTCCCTGGTACTGTATATATAAATTTTACTGTTATTACTTTTTATACATTGAGGGAGGTAGTGTTTCCAAATGCTTTCAAGACCGTAAATTCCTCAGGACCATGGTAAGTCTTGACAAACATTTAAATAGAAAGAAATGTGATGCCTTGGTTTTGTCCTTTTCATTTGTTAATGAATGCTTTTATTTTGTTACTATAATTAACTGTTCCTATGGTAACTCTAAATTAAATCCATTGAGACATATTAAATAGTCTATAGGTCACTTATATACATATTTTAAGGCAGAATATAATCATATATACAGAGAATGACTTGAGGGAGTTATAAATGGAAGAGATCAACTTGGCTTGAGGTGACGACAAAATGAAATTACTAAAGGGAAGAGAGACATTTTTTACTTTAGACTACAGATATTATTGCCCAAAGGGAGGAATAGACAAATAGATCACTTATATTGCCTTCATGGCTAAAGTATCATTTGATATGAGAAAAGGAGAAAGGATACCTTAAAAACAAAAGGAAAAGGGTAGGTAATATGAGTGGATAAAAGAGGAGATAAATTGGAAATGAGGATTAAAAGTGAAGAAATGCTGATAAATTATTGATAGATACTTTTAGAAGGCTGAATAGACCATCTTTCAACAAATCCTATCATTCCAGCCTAATAAAACCTCTTCTCTCACTCCCTTCTTCAGACACTAGCCATACTATAAGGTTATTAAAAATAAGAATTTAATCTTTAGTGAGATGAGGCTATAAGAAACTTGACTGAGTTGATATTGACCTTCCTAGGGTTTACAGGGTGCTCTGTAAGACGAAATAACTCAGACTGTGGGAAAGGTAACTATAACCCTTGGAGTGAGTGAATATTCACTCTTTCAGTTATCTTGTAACAATACCAATAATAGGGCAGGGAGTTGGAAAATGTTCCTCTTTTCTTTGGGGAGGGATGTAGGGAGGAAAAAGAATGGAAGAGTGGGGTGCAACTTGAGTTTAACTCTGAAGCACAAAGTTTCAGGGTTTTTTAATCATGAGAAGCAAACTGGTTCTGGTCACATGGACTTGAGCCAGAACCAGTCAAGAAGCCATGCTCCTTGCATCCTGCCAGTCTAGGCAGATACAATTGCTCTTCTCTGAGTATTTCCCAAACTCCTTCAGATGTCATTCATCATTGGGTAAAATTTGCCTCAGTTGGTTGGGTGCACGTTAGGAGGGTCTAAGTCAACAGGTAGTCTTCCCTGGTGACTCAGTTATAAAGAATCCACTTGCCAATGCCGGAGACAGAGACACGGGTTCAATCCCTGGGTTGGAAAGATACCCTGGAGAAGGAAATGGCATCCCATTCCTGAAATCCCATGGACAGAGGAGCCTGGCAGGCCATAGTCCATGGGGTCGCAAGAGTCAGACGTGATTTAGTGACTAAACAAAAACAAGCCAACAGTTCAGGTAGAAGGGCAGTTAGTCACCCTGGTAAGCCTGTACAGTGACTAAATCAGCAGTCCCAGGGAAGGAAAGGAGATCCATGGATTAGTGATGCCTCGAGGGTCACCTGCAGTGCAGCCAATAATATGACTGTTGGTGGAGGAAGCCATCAAGGCAGAACTTCAAGACTCAAAATTCCTGAGCAAATACTAAAAAGAAAAAAAAAAAAAACACCTAGCGGCTCTTTAAGGAGAATTAACTTTCAGCAGGGAAGCACCGTATCTCTTAAGAGCTCTTAACTTTCTCAGTAGCTTTAGGGTCAGCAGGTTAAAAGACTAGCTTTGGCTAAGGTTTAGTGTGAATGTTTCTTACAAATTGTCTTTTCATTAGGGTTTTAGAGCCTGTACTTTGAAGTCAGTAAGTGATGCAAGAAAGCAGACGCAATTGATTTGTAACAAAGCCTTTCCCCTTGCTGCAGAGTTGCTTGGCACTCGCTCTACAGGAGACTTCCCTGTAATGCTTTGCCTTTGTCCTTCCTCTGCTGGTTTTACTGAAGACAGGATACATTTAGCCCAAATGGTAACATAAACCTTGTGGGTAATGGTAACTTTACTGCTCCAACTTTGAAATCGGTTATAACAGCCCTTATCAGCAAATAAAAGCCTCCTACAGCAGACAAGCAAAGTGATTGAGAAACCCATAAAAAGCCAGAGAGAGCAAGCCAGATGAAGTTAAAACAAATTTCACCTCTAAGTCTCCATCGATCTCCACAGTAAATATTAAAAACTAACGTGCTTCTTGGCCTTCTTTTGATTGTAAGTCATTATTATTGCACTGTTCTCACATCTACTAGTACTTTCTTAGTTGAGACCTTCTAGTAAAACACTTAAAATGGGCATTTTTAAAGATAAAGAGGTACATCTATTCAGATTCCAAACTCATAAAATTGTGAGTGTTCCAGGGCTCATCTGGAATTATACCATACACATAAATAATCAGAGTCCTAAAAACTAGATTTTGGTTTTATAAAATATGTGCTTAAATTTTATTCCATAAAGAAAATAGGCAGCTCTGAACTAAAACAGACAGGTTATATAGAATTATCTTTCATGAGAAAACAGTCTGGCTATGTACAACTAATGAAATAAGCACAAAGGCTCCCACCTATAACATGCTCATGTATTAAACTTCATTTCTATACCTAACAGTAATAAGAAGGTTGTAGTAATTAAAAACCACTTATTCTGAAAAAGAGAACCTTTGTGATCATGATTTTTAATTATCAAACACTATAAAATTCATTTGCCGGAAAAGAGTTTTCACTACAGTGTATAACCCCAAAGGTCTGAATTTAGGTACTATTGGAAAAAGCTACAGGGAAAAATCCATTAAGAACAAATAAGAACACTATTACTAATTAAAAAATAGTAAACATCTTTGGAATTGATATTCACCGGTTGTATTCAAACATAAGACACTAACATACTCCAATGGGCCCTCACAGAGGAACTTCTTAAATAGATTAGCAATTTCAATCTAATTTTGTATATTTTTGCAGTAAAGTCCTAATTGAAAATAAAATACTAATTTCTGGGTTTCCTAAAGAAATTATGACAACTACGGAAATCAGAATCTTCCTGCTTGTCTTATGAAATCTATTCCAATAAACATAACATGAATGAAAATCCATCGTTTTGTACTAGGAAACAGGTAATGCTTTCAACTACAAATTACGTGTATCTACGGTAAAGAAATAAGCATTTGACAGCAGTGCCAAGTTGGAGTCCATATCAGAGCAGAGCCACATATGACCACGTGGAAAACAAGTGTATAGTGGGATAGTAACATGGGGGAACACAGACAAAACTGCTTCTGCACAAAGAGAACCCAAAGCTGAGTAGTCACATTCTCGAAATGAACTGAGACCTCATACAGCAGTTCAACTGCACACAACTGCTGTTGTGCAGTTGCTAAGTCATGCTGTGATCCCATGAACTGCAGCACACCAGGCTTCTCTGTCCTTCACTATCTCCTGGAGTTTGCTCAAACTCACATCCATTGAGTCAGTGATGCCATCCAACCATTTCATCCTCTGTTGTCCCCCTTCTCCACTTGTCCTCCATCTTTCCCAGCATCAGTCTTTTCCAAAGAGTTGGCTCTTCGGATCAGGTGGCCAAGTATTGGAGTTTCAGTATCAGCCCTTCCAATGAATATTTAGGGTTGATTTCCTTTAGGACTGACTGGTTTGATTTACTTGCTGTCCAAGTGACTCTCAAGAGTCTTCTCCAGCAACACGTTTTGAAGGCATCAATTCTTTGGTGCTCAGCCTTCTTTACAGTCCAACTCTCATGTCTGTACACGACCACTGGAAAAACCATAGCTTTGACTATACGGATCTTTGTTGGCAAAGTCTCTGCTTTTTGATACACTGTCAAGGTTTGTCGTAGCTTTCCTTCCAACTGGCTAGCAGGAAATAAGAAGGAAAAGATCTTATGTTGCTGAAGAATGCAGGTGGCAGATCTGGAAGCCAATGCTTGTGTGTGTGTATGAATGGAGAGTGGGGGTGGAGGTGACTTGGTGTATAAGGAAGACCAAAAGAATGAAAATGAAATAGGGTAAAATGAGTTAGAGAGAAAAATGTTAGGCATAAAAGAGAAGCAAAGACCCCCCAAAATAATCTATAGCTGGAGTCATTGAAGACAAAAAACAATTTTAAACATGAAATAGAACTATTCATCATCCAAACAAAAAATGATTGAGGAAGATTTGGCAAAGGACTAGTGGTTCTTTAATTTACATATGAAAAATACATTTAATTATGTACTTGAGACCAAAACAAAGCAGATAAATATAGAAGAAAGGTAGGTAAATGTTAAATGTTCTGTCAAGGTAGGCATATTACAATTTTAAAAATGGGAGAAGAGAAAGAGAAGTAAAATAATGATTGCCTCAGAGGAAACAGGTGGATGCTGAAAGGCATTAATATCAAAATTGCCATTAGTACAAAATACATACCTTCAAAAACAAAAATATATGTGAGAGAAAAGACCACGTAGAAATATAAATACAGAAAACTAAACAGAGAAAATGAGATGGTTCATGTACATACTGCTACATTTAAAATTTATAACCAACAAGGTATAGTACACAGAACTCTGCTCAATGTCATGTGGCAGCCGGGATGGGAATGGCTTTTGGGAATGGATACATGTATATGCATGGCTGAGTCCCTTCACTGTTCACCTGAATCTATCACAACATTGTTAATTAGCTAAACCCCAATACAAAATAAAAAGCTTAAAAAATATATGAGATAATTGAAACCAAACATAATAGCCATATCAGTAAATGTAAAAAGACTTGATTGTCTATTAGAAAAAAAATTTTCATATTGACTTACAAAGAAAATCTCATGAGAATAGAGTCCAGAAATAAACCCACGCAAATGTGGTCAAATTATTTATAACAAAAGAGTCAAGAATATACAGCTCTCCCTATGTATCCATTGGGTATTGCTTCTAGGACCTGCCACAGATACCAAAAAATCCATGGATACTCGAGTACCATAGTTGGCTGTCCATATCCACAAATTTCACAACCACAGAACCAACCACAGAACATGTGTTAAGTTTGCTGGTTGGTTGAATCTACAGATGCAGAACCTGTGAATACAAACAGCCAAATATATATTTATTGAAAAAGATTCACATATATGTGGACCCACACAGCTCAAAATCCCGTTATTCAAGGGCCAACGATACAATGGGAAAATGACAGTCTTTTCAATAAACGGTGATGGGAATACTGAACAGCCACATGCAAAATAATCATGCTGGATCCCTATCTTACCTCATATGCAAAAATTAACTCAAAAGGGATTAAAGGATTGGATTTAAAATCTGCAACCATAAAACTTCTACAAGAAAACATAGACGTTAATTTCCTTGCCATCAGCCTAGGTGAAGATTATTTTTTGGATCCTACATCAAAAGTAAAGGCAAAACAACACAAATTAAAGTGGGACTACATAAAATTCAGAAGCTTCTGCACAACAAAACAAAATGTCAACTAAATGATAAGGCAACCTGCTGAATGGGAGAATATGTTGAGTACTAGGTCATGTCCCACTCTTTGTGACACCACGGACTGGAACCCACCAGGCTTCTCTGTCCATGGGATTTTCCTGGCAAGAATACTGGAGTGGGCTGCCATTTCCTTCTCCAATTGAATGCGAGAAAGTATTTGCAAATCATCTACCTGGCTAAGAGGTTAATATTTAAAACATTAAAAAAAACTCATAAAACACAACAGCAGAAAACAAACAAAATTCCATTTTAAGCATAGGCAGAGGATCTGAACAAACATTTTCCAAAGAAATCAAACAGATGGCCAAAAGATACATGAAAAAGCTCAACATCACTAATTCTGAGGAAAATGCAAATAAAAACTTCAGTGAGCGAGCTATCACCACCAAGACTAGAGGTGATAAATGTTGGTAAAGGTGTGGCGAAAAGGGAACCCTCATGCACTGTTAGTGGGAATGTAAATTGGTGCAGTCACTATAGAAAAGACTATGGAGTTTCCTTAAAAAAACTAAAAATAGAACTACTGTCTGGCCTGGCAACTCCCGTTCTGGATATTTATCCAAAGAAAACAAAAACACTAACTCAAAGATATATGCACTCCTGTGTTCACTGCAGCATTATTTTAGAAGGCCAAGATAGGGGAAAAACCTAAGCATCAATTGGAGAGATGAATTGCTAAAGATGTGGTATATACACACAATGGAATATTACTCAGTCATAAAAAGGAAATCTTGCCATTTGTGACAATATGGATGGACTTTGAGGTAGTATTACACCAAATGAAATAAGCCAGTCAAAAAAGATTGATTTCACTTATATGAGATACCTAGAATAGTCAAATCCAGAGAGACAGAATGTAGAATAGTGATTGCCAGGAGTTGGAGAGAGGGGAAAATGGAGAGTTATTATTTAAAAAGTAAAGGATTTTAATTTTACAAGATGAAAAGAGCTATAGAGATAAATGATTATAATAGTTGGACATTATGAATATATTTAATATATCTGAACTGTACACCTAAAAATTATTAGGATGTTAACTTTTATGTATGTGCTGTGCTGTTCTTAGTTGCTCAGTTGTGTCCAACTCTTTGCAACCCCATGGACTATAGCCCACCAGGCTCCTCTGTCCATTGGGATTCTCTGGGCAAGAATACTGGAGTGAGTTGCCATGCCCTCCTCCAAGGGATCTTCCCAACCCAGGGATTGAACCCAGGTTTCCCACATTGCAGGCAGATTCTTTACTGACTGAGCAATCAGGGAAGCCCAAATTTTATGCACATATTACCACAAGTTAAAAAAATTGAGAAAACAAAGAAAATTCCCTTTTACAGCAGCACCAAGCAGGTAAAATACTTAGAAACAACCTTAAAATAAATTCAGAAAACTTGTATAAGGAAAATATTAACACATTCTTGAAAGACACAAAAGTGTCCTTTCATTAAACAAGTGAAAAGACTTAAACAAATGTCCTTATTATACTGCAAGATTAATCAAATTCCTAAACTTTGGATGACAGTTCTCTACCGTATTTTTATAAATACTTCAGTTTAGTTGCTCAGTCATATCTCTCTGCTACTCCATGGACTGCAGCACACCAGGCTTCCCTGTCTATCACCAACTCACGTAGCTTACTCAAACTCATGTCCATCGAATTGGTGATGCCATCTAACCATCTTATCCCCTGTTGTCCCCTTCTCCTCCTGCCCTAAATCTTTCCCAGCATCAGGGTCTTCTCAAATGAGTCAGTTTTTTGCAGCAGGTGGCCAAAGTATTGGAGTTTCAGCTTCAACATCTGTCCTTCCAATGAATATTCAGGACTGATTTCCTTTAGGATGGACTGGTTGGATCTCCTTGCAGTCCAAGGGACTCTTAAGAGTCTTTTCCAATACCACAGTTCAAAAGCATCATTATTTGGTGCTCAGCTTTCTTTATAGTCCAACTCTCACATTCAAACATGACTACTAGAAAAACCATAGCTTTGACTAGATGGAACTTTGTTGGCTAAGTAATGTCTCTGCTTTTTAATATGTTGCCTACATTAGTCAAAGCTTTTCTTGCAAGGAGCAAGAGTCTTCTAATTTCATGACTGCAGTCACCATCTACAGTGATTTTGGAGCCCAAGAAAATAAAGTCTCTCAGTATTTCCATTGTTTCCCCATCTATTTGCCATGAAGTGATGGGACTGTATGCCACGATCTTAGTTCTCTCAATGTTGAGCTTTAAGCCAACTTTTCACTCTCCTCTTTCACTTTTATCAAGAGGCTCTTTAGTTCCTCTTCACCTTATGCCATAAGGGTGATGTCATCTGCATATCTGAGGTTATTGATATTCCCCCCCGGCAATCTTGATTCCAGTTTGTGCTTCATTCAGCCTGGCATTTTGCTTGATGTACTCTGCATATAAGTTAAATAAGCAGGGTGACGATATACAGCCTTGACTCACTCCTTTCCTGATTTGGAAACAGTCTGTTGTTCCATGTCCAGTTCTAACTGTTGCCTCTTGATCTGCCTACAGATTTCTCAGGAGGCAGGTAAGATGGTCTGATATTCGCATCTTTTGAAGAATTTTCCACAGTTTGTTGTGATCCACACAATCAAAGGCTTTGGTGTAGTCAATAAAGCAGAAGTAGATGTTTTTCTGGAACTCTCCTGCTTTTTCACTGATCCAATGGATGTTGTCCATTTGATCTCTGGTTCCTCTGCCTTTTCTAAATCCAGCTTGAATATCTGGAAGCTAACGGTTCATGTACTGTTGAAGGCTCGCTTGGAGAATTTTGAGCATTACTTTGCTAGCATGTGAGATGAATGCAATTGTGTGGTAGTTTGAGCATTCTTTGGCATTGCCTTTCTTCAGGACTGTAATGAAAACTAACCTTTTCCAGTCCTGTGGCCACTGCTGAGTTTTCCAAATTTGCTGGCATATTGAGTGGAGCACTTTAACAGCATCATCTTTTAGGATTTGCAATGGCTCAACTGGAATTCTATCACCTCCACTAGCTTTGTTGGTAGTGATGCTAATGTTTGTTCATAGTGATGATGTTCACATAAATGCATATATTATCCTATATTTAAAGCTAGCATGTTTGTTTTCTGGAACTACATGGATGATTTTACTAATAGTTTTAAACTTCATAGGGAAAAAATCACGCACAATTAGCTTTTTAAAAAATTGAGGGAAAAAGAAATGTGAGCTAGTCTTCCCAAATATGAAAACATTAAATTTCCATAATGAAAACAATGCAGGACATGTGGCTGAATAGATGGTAAGGGAATGGTACAGAAAGTCCAGAGCAGACCCAAATAGATATGGAATTTCATATATGATGGTGGTAAGAAACAGAAATACATGTTTTTAATAAATTGTATGAGATAGCCATTCACTAGGAGAAAGATGGATATTTGGGAGGAAAAAGTCTGAGTCCATTTCTCACAAATATACTGGAATACAGCACTGCAAATGTATCAGAGATATAACCAAACAATGGGATCATATGTACACACACACACTTTAGAAGAAAACCTGGGTGAATCCCTTTATATCTAGTTGTAGGGAAAATTTAAATATAAAGAGAAAATTATTAAACTTAACCACATAAAAATTAAAATTTCTTAATGGTAAAAATTATAATAAAAGTAAAAATGCAAGTGACATGCTTAAGAGAAAATGTTTGCCTAATCTCACAGCTAAGTAAGGAACTCTTGAGGGATAGAAAGAGCAATCTGATTTAATAGATAAATAGGCAGAGGAAATAAATAGTCATTTCAGAGGGGGAAAAATGTGTACAAGTGGTTTTTGAATTTATAGCATTCATACCTGAGAATATGATCAATATGTTAAAGTATACAGTATTGCTAATTAATGATCTTACCAATAATGCTTCATTTGAATATTATTCAAAGAAAAGTGGAATAAACTCAGATGATGAAACACATAAGACAACTGAGTTATAAAAGATTCAGGAAAGAAAAAGATGGAGAAACATTCTAAACCAAAAGAGACTAGGCAGAAATGACAGTTGTTGTAGAAGATCCCCAGGGATAGGGCCAGATGATATTCTCACCTTTACACACTCCATTTAGTGTGTGCATGTGCTCAGGTCCTATGTGTGCACGCATTCATGTGCGTAAGGAAGGTTTGCCCCTGATCAACAGAGCACAGTAGAAGTAATGGGCTGACACTCCTAAGATCAGGCTGTAAGAGACCAAGCCATCCTTCTGGCTGCACTCTTTAGCTCTTTTCTTTCACTGCTCTGAGGAAGCAAGATGCTGTGTTCATGGGTTTCACTGAAGGCAGGAATCACCAGCCCCACATGGCAAATAACATAAGATGGGAAAACAGTTTTCTATCACTGAATAAAAAATTACCAAAAACTTAGTTACTTTAAAAAGGCACACATTTACGGCGTCACAATTTCTGTGTGTCTGGAGTCCTGCAGTGGCTTAGTTAGGTCTTCTACCTAGGTCTCAGAAGACTGTCCCCAAAGAATCAGCCAGCCTAAGTTCCTTTCTGAAATTCAGGGTCCTCTTTGAAGGTCTTGTGGTTGTTGGAAAGTATTTCAACAAAAACACAGTAAAATACTCATAAACAAGTGTATGGCTGAGTGTGTATATATGGAAAGAAAGAGAGGTGGCAACATGATAATTATTTGCAAACGTACATAAAAGTTATATAGATGGTCATTGTATTCATATTAATCTACATAAATTATATAATTTTAAACTGTCTTATAAATTAAAATCATCAGCTCTTCTGCAGGTTTTTAATTCTTCAAACTAAAAGTTTACATATCTAAGATGGATATTGCTGGAATTTCAGTATATAAGTAGAATTCTTAAAAATGAATCCATGGTGCAGGAGCAAGGTGCAATGATTAATTCCAGAGCCCTGTCAGCTGAGCCCTCAGCCTTGAAAATGACCAGAAGACACTCCTAGAGTAAGACTTCATGAGGAACATGCTTGGTTAGAAGGCCACTAAAATAAATCAGCTTGGAGGTTTTATCCTATCCTGAGCATTTACAACTTTATGCTTTTTGATTCATCATGAAATCTGATCATGAGTTAACTGTTTTGCTTTTATATAAGAAGGAGCTTCAACCATTTGAAATCCCATACCTTCCATGATAAGTTATTAGAAAGCTAATTAAGGGTTTTGAACTAAAATAAAATACCCCTACTGCCAATTTAATTTCATTTGGAGAATGGATCAGTTCAGTTCAATTCAGTCGCTCAGTCGTGTCCGACTCTTTGTGACCCCATGAACTGCAGCACCCCAGGCCTCCCTGTCCATCACCAACTCTCTGAGTTTACCCAGACTCACATCCATCGAGTCAGTGATGCCATCCAACCATCTCATCCTCTGTCGTCCCCTTCTCCTCCTGCCCTCAATCTTTCCCAGCAATAGGAAACACCTAAGAATCTGGTTAAAATGTAGATTCTGATTCAGTAGGTCTGGTGTGTGGCTGAAAAGTCACCACTTCTGAGAAGCTCCCAGGGGATGCTGCTAATGCTGATGCAAGCACATTTCAAGTTGCATGGACCCAGATCACCTTCCCAGTAGGCTGTAATTTAATGTGAAGTTGAACTTTCAGTCATTCCTGTGCTAGTAACTTACCTGTGGATTCACTTTCTCAAGAAAGCAAAAATACATAGAAAAAGAGATTTTCTATAAAAAACTTACTATTGCAAAAAAGAAAAAAAAAAAGGAAATACTCTTAATGTCCATCAACAGGAGAATGGCTAAATTATGGTTTCTCTATATAAGGCAATGTTATCTCTTTAAAAACTGTCTACCCTGTGACCCTGAAATTCCAATTCTAGGTATTTTCACAACAGAAGTGAAACAGGTCCACAAAAGACCTATGAAAGTAAATGCACAGCAGTTCCACTCATAATTGCCAAAAACTGTTAACAGCCCAGGAGTCTATGAAGAGGAAAATAAATGAACAAACTGTAATATATTCATAAAATATTCTACTACTCACCAATTTAAAAAAACAAAACAAAATATAACCACTGCTATCCTCAACAACATGGATGAATCTCAAGAACACCATACTAAGCTGAAACAAGTCAACACCAAAGAGTACATACTTAATGGGGTTGTGATAAAATTCTGTTTCTTGATGGGAATTTGGGTTACTCAGTATCAAAACTCATCAAATGTTACACTTAATATTTGTCAACTTAATTTTATGTAAAATACATCTCTCAACAGGTAAAATGTAAGCAAACACTGAACTCTAGTTAATGATATGCACAGGAAATACTCAAGGGGAATTTTATCAGTGTCAGCCAGTTACTTCATTTTAAATGCATAAAAAATGAATTGAGAGACAGACGAATGGACATGTGAAAATGCAAATAAAGTCAAATGTTAATGGTGGAACTTATGTAATGGGTAAAATTTCTTTAACTTTTCTGCACATTTAAATGTTTTTTCTAGTTGAACTGTCTGGAAAAGTGAGGTAGATATGTGTGCTGACATGGAAAGATCAGCAAGCAATATCATCATGTGTAGAAAAATAAGTTACAGATACACCCATAGACGTATGTGAGATTTCTGGCCAGATGGACAGGAAACTTCCTTGTTGTTATGTCTGAGGAATTGGAGAAGGTGTTGGTAGTAGAGATAAGAAGAATTTCTGAAAGGGATAACAGTGAAAGTTAAGAAATGCAGAACTGTCAAAAATAAAATTGCACAAGCAGAGGAAGCAATGACCCAAAGCAGCCAAAACTGAGCTCAGTATTGTACATAATGATACACGTGTTGGACACAAAACTAGCATGTATGTCTGCCCTGGTATTTACATCTCGTGCAGAAACATGAGAAACATCCCTCGATTCTGCTGATGCTCTGTGTAGTCAGCTGTTATGATACTGAGAATACTCTGCCTAATATTTTAAATTTAAATCAATATTCGACTAGGTGTTGGGATGTAATAATGAAATCAATTTAGTCTCTTTTCTCATTATACTTCTGAGATAGTGAATATTCAGATACCTAAATATGTTGAGATGTGATTTACAGTATTGGTTATGACGACAGATTTGGGATGTCTGCCCAGGCAGTGGCTCCCTCCCCAGGGAAGGTTTCTCATAGGGGTGTAATTTCAGGGGCATACTTTTTCCAGCTGACCTCAAATCTCTGGCCATGGCTGACTGGGGTAGGATGAAAACATGGACCCAAGATGGTCTAATGAAATCTCACTCTCTTGAGTTCCAAACTACATTAAAATCTAGTCATTCATGTTTTTCTGGTATTGGGCATGTAAGCTCGGGAACTACAGTGATGCTATTTTCCACCATGTACACAGAAGCATAGAAAGCTAGGGGGCCAAAAGAGAGAGCATGGGGGTTGTGCAGAGAGAAGTGAAGACAAGAGTCAATGAGGCCCCCAAGGAGCTAAAAAGAACAGCTATTGGATTTCTATTCATAACCCTGCACTTCTGTTCCTGGTACCTCATACAGTGCACTTGGGGGTCACTTCCCCTAGGTTCTGTGAGAACTCTGAAGCTGTCCAAAAAACTTCTTATTTTCTTAAACCAAGGAGAAGAATTTCTCTTTCAGCTTGAAAAGCCATAACTAAGGCAATTATCATGGAAGAATGTGCCAAGTGCATTTCAAGAGGTCAGAGGAGATCCCATCTGAGACTCAGAATTCAAGAAATTTCTTCTTTATACTACATAGGAAGTCACCTGGGACCAGGCTGGGGGGCCCTCTAGGCTCTAAACCTTGAGACTGCCTGTTCTGTGATTCCCCTCATCCATCTCTCCCAGCTAAGGAAGCAGAACATGGTCTAGAGTTGCGAAAGTCTGTATCAATCATCTCTCCTAAATTAATTTTCAACCCTGCTTTGTAAGTAATCTCCTAACCAAAAAAAGAAAAAAAAAAAAAACCAACCTTCTAACCACAAGTAAATTTCATTCCAAATTCCTTGTATTTAAAAGTCTCCAAAAAAAAAAAGTCTCCATGAAACCACAGATTCTGAGTCATTAAATAACAACATCAATGTATTATTTGTGAAACTTGCTGTTTCTCATCTTCCATATTGTACCAATGGAGAAAAAAATGAATGGCTATAGGTTCAGACAAATAGAGAATCAGGGCTTTGTGACATGAGGTTCTCATGCATTACAAAACAAAACAAAACCAGCCAGTTTCTGCATGTGCTGTTTTGGACAAGTATACAGAAAAACTGACAGCTGGCTACCACTTGCTGGCTTTTCAGTGTCTGGTGGGGTCACGGGCCCCTGTGCTGTCTAGTTCAGCACTCCCACTCATATGGAATAATGTTTCTTTGACAGACACAAATGCCCAGAGCAGAGTTAATTTCCCCCAGACTTAACGTATGGGCAGTTGTTGTTGTTTAGTTGCTAAGTCATGTTGCATGCTTTGCAACCCCATGGACTATATAGCCTGCCAGGCTCCTCTGTCCATGGGATTCTCCAGGCAAGAATACTGGAGTGGGTTGCCATTTCTTCTCCAGGGGATCTTCCCAACCTAGGGATCGAACCCACATCTACTGCATTGGCAAGCAGATTCTTTATCACTGAGCCACTAGGGAAGCCCAATGTATGGGTTACACATTGCCCAATGCATTTTGGTTTAAAATAAAGGAATTTCAAATCTCTTTTTGACACAGGCTGGGACCTAGGATCCTTTTCTTCAGTGCTTGCACCTGGACAAATGTCTCCTTGAGCAACAAAATACAAAGAAACCACAAGAGACTAAAAATAACAGCCTGCATGAACAGTTGGGGCAAAACATGGACAAAAAGATACAGAAAGATTGAAAAAACCCAACTGCCACAGGGTGTCAGGAGCACAAGCAGAGTATGGCGCTTGCCTTGCTGTACACATACACACACCACCAGAGAGGTGGGCAAACCATCTAAGGCACCCCTCCGGCCTGACCCCTGCACACACCCTTACCCTCACCCCATGTAAGGAACTAGCTCACTCAGCACCTTGGGGAACAAGCAAAGGAACCATTACTTCTTTTTGCTCCTCCCCTCTGCTGCCTTAGGGGCCAAAATAAAGTCTTGCTTGAATTTCTTATCTGGCCTCTAGTAAATTTCTGTTAATGGGAATGGCCAAGAACCCGGGTTAGTACCACTTCCATTTCAGTTACTTCTTCCTTGCACACTAGCAATAGCTGCCAAGATAAGGCACCGTCAATGTGTATTTGTTCATTGCACAAATATTTAAGCGTGCCTCTGCCAGGCTACCTATGTGCTGAGCTCAAGGGGAAGGTGGAATAAGTATATGTAAGGAATCTTGTGTTCTTTGAAGGACAATAATACAAGGTAAGAGTACATTTTAGGTAGGCTGGCCAGGAAAGACCTCTGTAACGTGGGGACATTTGGGTAGAAGCCAGAACACTACAAGGTAGCTACCTGAGAAAAGAGCATTCCAGGCAGAGGTAAACTATATGTGTAAAGGCCCCAAGGAATGACAATGCCAACAAAGTAGTCTCTAAGAAAAGCAGGTAATGTCACAGAGTGAAAACAGGCCTTGATCTGTGTAAACAAAGCATATAGTGAATGATGAACAACGGTCCTGAGTCCTTAACAGTCACCAATTTTCATAAATTCCTTTGCTATCTATGTGCCCCATCATTTTTCAAAGCTCCAAGGTAACTCATTATGGAAAACAAGGGCTCTTTGAATGTAAATTATACTTTTTCCCCCCATTTTTACCCAACTCTGTTTCATCTGCCAGGTCAAACAGTGAATCCATCACATAACTGCATTGCTTACAGATTTGATACATAGGCTCACAAAAATATAATAAAATAAAGAAGCCTTAATGTCTTTTATTAAACTCGGGCTGTCAATAAAATTTAAGGTATACACTTAACATTAGTCAGTACTTGTAACTTTCAAACTGCTTTTTTGTAGGCAAAGAGACATCAATGGAACAAAAAATCATCCAAGGAGCCCCATCATCCTACACACACACACACACAAACACACACACACACACAGACTTTCTTACACGTAAATAGAATTTAAAAGCAGTGAGAAAATGTGGATTGTTGAATAAATGGTGGTGGGACAACTGGCCAGACATAGGGGAAAAACCAGAGATGTATCATCAGTATTTATGCCAAAATGGGTTCCAGTGGATCAAAAGGTTTAAAATAAAAAGTAAAATTATGAAGGCCAAAGAAAACATTACAATTAAAAAAAGTAATTTTGGAGTAGGGAAAGCTAAAGTGAGATATATAATCCCAAAGCCTCAATGATTAAGAGTTATGATTACACTAAAATTCAAAATCATAAACAGTAAAAACAAAAGTGCTAGGGAAATGCAACATGAGAGAAAAGTCAAAATTCTCCCTTCACAAAAACATTCTGACAAATCAATGTCACAAGAGCAAACTCTCTTTCACTCACCCAAAAGAGAAGATAATATGGTAAGGTACTTGGCAGAAAAAGTTGCAAAAAGCTAAGCATATGCACAAAGGCACATTCAAAATCTAAAAAATTTTATTTAAAACTATGAAATATCACTTATCATATTAACAAATACTGACAAATTTGAAAACGTAGTGACAGTAAGGGTCTAAGAAACAGGCTTTCCTTTGCTATTATTGGTGCAAGTGTAAACTGGTACAGGCTTCTTGGAGGACAATTTGACTGCATCCATAACAATCTAAAATCCACATGTCCTTTGACTTAGCAATTATACGTCAAACAATTTATCCCAATAGATAAATTCTCATACATGTGTTAAAAGGAAAAGCTAAGGCCACACAATTATGATCTATAATATTTATTATAAAATTTGGAAACAAACATTCACTGACAAGTAATGCATTGAATAAAGGACAGCATCATCATATATTATAATACTGTGCAACAATTAAAAAGATGAAGTCAGCTTATACTAATAGGTTAGAGACAACTTCCAAGACATAGAGGTAAGTCATAAAATCAGGACAAAGGCATCAGATATTATATGTATAGACCACACACAAAAAAAATATAGTAGCAAGTACTAATGCTGGAAAATACCTATCATATTCAGTATGGCCGAAGTTCATTGGCTTTATTAGCCCATGATCATATGGCCAGGGAGGAGAGAGGCAAGGCCTCAAATCCAAATTTGTCCAACTTCAGAGAGCCTGCTGCTTATCATGATTCTAGGGGGCACAACAAAGATGGCAGAGTAAAAGGACATGCACTCATCTTCTCCTGCAAGAACACCAAAACTGCAACTAGCTACTGAACAACCATCGACAGGAAAATGCTGAAATCCACCAAAAAATAGATACCCTGCATCCAAGGGCCAAGGAAAAACCACAACCAGAGGGGCACAATCACATTTAAAATCAAACCTCATCCCCGCCAGAGATGCTTGGAGGGCACAAACAAAACCTTGTGTGCACCAGGACACTGGGAAAGGCGCAGTGACCCCAGGAGACTCAGCCAGATCTGCCTCTGAGTGTTTGAGGGTCTCCTGGGGAGGCGTGGGTCAGCAGTGGCCTGCTGCAGGGGCAGGCGCTCTGGGAGCAGCAGTCCTGGGAGGCGCAATGTGTGGCTTAAGTCTTCTTAGTGGAGGTGGACATGAGCCCCACCTTAGAGCCACCTGGTGGGTGATACACAAACTGGAAACCAATTATACCAAAGACGACCTTCCACTGTTGTGAAAATTCTAGGCCCCACCACAGACTTCCCAACCTGGGGATCCAGCAAAGGGACTGAGAATCCCCAGAGAATCTGGCATTGAAGGTCAATGCGATTTGATTACAGAATGGCCACAGGACTGGGGAAACAGACTCTTGGAGGGCACAAACAAAACCTTGTGTGTACCAGGACCCAGGAGAGAGGAGCAGTGATCCCCCAAGAGACTGAGCCAAGACTTGCCTGTGAGTGTTTCAGAGTCTCCAGTGCAGGCGTGGGTCGACAGTGGCCTGCTATCGGTCAGGGACATTGACTGCAGCAATCCTTGGAGGCACAGCTGGCATAAGTTCTTTTAGAGGAGGTTGCCAGTACCCTACCATAGTTTGGCCTTAGACCAAAATACCGGGAGGGAACACAGCCCCACCCATCAGAAGAAACTGGATTAAAGATTTACTGAGCATGGCCTTGCCCACCAGAGCAAGATCCAGTTGTCCTCACAGCCAGCTCATCCCATCTGGAAGTTTGCACAGACCTCTTATCCTCATCCATTAAAGGGCAGACAGAATGAAAACCAATCACAGAAAACTAGCCAAAATAATCACATATATCACAGCCTTGTCTAACTCACTGAAACTATGAGCCATGCCCTGTGGGCCACCTGGACTGAAGGGTCATGGTGGAGAGTTCTGACAAAATGTGATCCACTGAAGAAGGGAATGGAAAACCACTTCAGCATTCTTGAATTGAGAATCCCATAGAACAGTATGAGAAGGTAAAAAGATATGACGCTGAAAATGAACCCTCAGGTTAGTAGGTGCCCAATATGCTACTGGAGAAGAGCAGAGAAATAGCTCCAGAAGGAATAAAGAAGTTTAGCCAAAGTGGAAACAAAGGCCATTTGCGGATGTGTCTGGCAATGAAAAGTAAAGTCTGATACTGTAAAGAACAATACTCCGTAGGAACCTGGAATGTTAGGTCCATGAATCAAGGTAAGTTGGAGGTGGTTAAACAGGAGATGGCAAGAGTGGACATCAACATTTTAGGAATAAGGAACTAAAATGGACAGGAATGGGCATTTTTAATTCAGATGACCATTATATTTACTACTGTGGGCAAGAATTCCTTAGAAGAAATGGAGTAGCCCTCATAGTCAACAAGAGTTTGAAATGCAGTTCTTGGATGCAATCTGAAAAATGACAAAATTAACTCCATTCATTTCCAGAGTAGACCATTCAGTATCACATTAATTCAAGTCTATGCCCCAACCAGTAATGCTGAAGAAGCTGAAGTTGAATGGTTCTTATGAAGACATACAAGACCTCCTAGAACTACCACCAAAAAGAGATGTTCTTTTCATTATAGAGGACTGAATGCAAAAGTAGGATGTCAAGAGATACCCAGAGTAACAGGCAAGTTTGGCCTTGGAGTACAGAATGAGGCAGGGAAAAGACTAACAGTTTTGCCAGGAGAACACACTGGTCATAGCAAACATCTTCTTCCAACCATACAAGCGATGACTCTACACATGGACATCACCAGATGGTCAATACTGAAATCACATTGATTATATTCTTTGTAGCTGAAAATGGAGAAGCTCTTATACAGTCAACAAAAACAAGACCAGGAGCTGACTGGCTCAGATCATGAACTCCTTATTGCAAAATTCAGACTTTAGTTGAAGAAACTAGGGAAAACCACTAGGCAATTCAGGTATAGCCTAAATCAAATCCCTTATGATTATAACAGTGGAAGTTACAAATAGATTCAAGAGATTACATCTGATAGAGTGCCAGAGAACTATGGCAGTTCATAACATGGTACAGGAGGTGGTGATCAACACCATTCACAAGAAAAAGAAGTGCAAGAAGGGAAAATGGTTGTCTGAGGAGGCCTTACACATAGCTGAGAAAAGAAAAGTGAAAGGCAGAGGAGAAAAGGAAAAATATTCCCATCTGAAAGCAAAGTTCCAGAGAATAGCAAGGAGAGACAAGAAAGCCTTCTTAAGTAAACAATACAAAGAAATAGAGGAAAACAATAAAATAGGAAAGACTAGAGATCTTTTCAAGAAAATTAGAAATATGAAGGGAGTATCTCATGCAACTGTGGGCACAATAAAGGACAGAAATGGTATGGACCTAACTGTAGCAGAAGATAATAAGAGGAGATGGCAAGAATTAACAGAAGAACAATACAAAAAAGGTCTTAATGACCCAGACAACCATGATAGTGCGGTCACTCACCTCAAGCCAGACATCCTAGAGTGTATAGTCAAATGGGCCTTAGGAAGCATTACTATGAACAAAGCTAGTGGAGGTGATGGAATTCAAGTTGAGCTAATTCAAATCTTAAAAGATGATGCTGTGAAAGTGCTGTACTCAATATGCCAGCAAATTTGGAAAACTCAGCAGTAGCCACAGGACTGGAAAAGGTCAGTTTTCATTCCAATCCCAAAGAAGGGCAAAGCCAAAGAGTGTTCAAACTACCACACATTTGCTCTCATTTCACACGCTAGCAAGATTATGCTCAACATCCTTCAAGCTAGGCTTCAAAAGTACACGAACTGAGAACTTCCAGATTTACATGCTGGACTTAGAAAATGCAAAAGAATCAAATTGCCGACATATGTTGGATCTTAGAAAATGCAAGGGAATTCCAGAAAAACATATACTTCTGCTTCATTGACTACACTAAAGCCTTTGACTGTGTGGATCACAACAAACTGTAGAAAATTTTTCAAGAGATGGGAATACCAGACCACCTTACCCACCTCCTGAGAAACCTGTATGCAGGTCAAGCAACAGCAGTTAACTCTGGATATGGAACAACAGACTGGTTCCAAATAGGGAAAAGAGTATATCAAGGCTGTATATTGTCACCCTGCTTATATAACTTATATACAGAGTACATCATGTGTAATTATGGGCTGGATGAAGCACAACCTGGAATCAAGATTGCCAGGAGAAATACCAATTACTTCAGATATGCTGATGACACCACCCTTATGGTAGAAAGTGAAGAGGAACTAAAGAGCCTCTTGATGAAGGTGAAAGAGGAGACTGAAAAAGCTGGCTTAAAACTCAACATTCGAAAAACTAAAATCATGGTATCTGATCCCATCATTTCATAGCAAATAGATGGGGGAAAAATGGAAACTGACAGATTTTATTTTCTTGGGCTCCAAAATTACTGCAGATGGTGCCTACAGCCATGAAACTGAAAGATGCTTGCTTCTTGGAAGTAAAGCTATGACAAACCGAGACTGTATTAAAAAGCAGAAACATCAATTTCCCAACAAACGTCTGTCTAGCCAAAGCTATGGTTTTTCCAGTAGTCATGTGTGGATGTGAGAGTTGGACTATAAAGAAGGCTGAGTGCCAAAGACTTAATGCTTAGTACTGGAGAAAGAGTCCCTTGGACAGCAAGACGATCAAACCAGTCAATCTAAAGGAAAACAAATGGATTGATGCTGAAGCTCCAGTAATTTGGGCACCTGATGTGAAGTGCCAACTCATTAGAAAAGACCCTGATGCTAGGAAAGTTTGAAGGCAGGAGGAGAAGGGGATGACAGAGGATGTGATGGTTGGAGGGCATCACCGACTCATTGGACATGAGTTTTTAGCAAACTCTGGGAGACAGTGAAGGACAAGGCAGCCTACCGTGCCGCAGTCCATGGGGTGGCAAAGCATAGAACACGGCTGAGCGACGGAACAAAAACAAATGTCATTTGATGAAGAAAAACAACCACAGCGGCAAGAATACAAATGGCACAACCTTTCCTATCTTCTACTTCCTATCTTCTACTTCTTCAGTGTAAAAATGAACAGATCCATAATGAAGGAAATCACAGAATTTTTACAAGAGAAAGGCATTTTCATGTTTAAGTCCTTGAAGTGAAAAAGCTGGCATGGTGATAGAAGAATGTTTATCCTTGTCTCCCTTTCCCGGGGATAATCTGGAAAAATACCAGAATTTTTCAATGCAAAAGTCTTTTGTCCCTAACTGAGTTTTAGGTAGAAAGCCCATCAGGCTGGAATTCTTACCTTCTGGCCATCTACGGACCTGGTGTTTTCTCTACCAGTTTCAACTAAATTCTAGCCAGTTTAATAATTAAATAAATCCCCAGCATGACAGTTTTTCTATGTCAAATAAACCTATTCATCTATGGCCAGAAATATAAACATCATTCTAACACACCGCCAACTCACTGGGAAGGAGTGGAAATCCTTGGATGAATTCTAAAATTTGCCAGCCTATAACCTGGCAAAATTGCATTCTAGCCCTTGGGTTAAGTTTTTCTACACCGAACCAAACACTGTAATTGCCCAGACCTCAAGAAGTCACTTTTTTGGGAGCAAGTTCTAACACTGTGGGTCAGGCAGAGCCACAGGCCATCTCTGAGCCCTGTGACCCTGCCTTACAGACAAAGCAGAGGGGACAAGTTGAAACTAGGGGCCAAATCCTCTATTCCAGGAATCTGAAGTTTGGAGAAAAGTGGCTGGGAGCCTGGTTCATTACTGAGTCAGCTGAATAGCAATACCCTAGAGACAAAGTCCACAAATTCCTGCCGCTAGAGCTATCCAGCATCTACCCTCCCCAGACTTTGATAATCCTTTTTCCATTTCTGCAAGCCTGCTCAGTGTCCTTTCTCCCAGGCTGTCCAAGACAGCTTCTGTTGTTTTCATCAATAACCAGTGTGAACAATACTTCCACTTGTTGCCCAGCCAATCTTCATTTTCTGTATCCCTTGTTACCAGAACGCTGATGTTGTTTGCTTAAAGTAATACCTAGTTAAATACTCAATCCCCCATCCTCCCTTGCAGCTGAAGGCAGTCACGTGAGCCAGCCCCACTGATGAAACATGTGTAAATCATTGGTGGAGCTGCCCAGAGGTTCCTTCAAAGTGACTGGAGGCTAGGGCCTTTTTACCTTATGTCCTTCACTCTTACTGTTCTTTGGCTGGTGATATGATGCCTGGAGATGACTCTGCCTTTCTGTAACCATGAGGCTGGGAGTCAGGCACTAAGGACAGTGGGCCAGGAATAAAGAAGGAGCCTGTGTTCCCGAAAGCATCCTTGAGCAGCCGCACTAGCTTCCCCTCAAGATTTTCTGCATGAGAAAAATAAACCCTGCGTTTGTTCAGCAGTTAGGACAGGTTTCTGAAACAAATAGCTAAACATGGTCCCAAGGGACACAATGCCGGTCCTTTTGTGACATCTCTCCTATAAATTTAATTCAATGCAAGTGTTACCCATCAGGGCTCTTTGCCTTTTCCAATCAATAGAAATTGACTAGAGGTCAGACAGATTCAGGCTTTACTGGGGACTCTGCTATAGCAGAGGGGAGGAAGAAGAAATATTAGGTCCCCTTGCTTGCTTGCTCACTCCCTGAGGCTGGGGGGAGTTTGTTCCTTATATGGGATGAAGGCAAGGGTGTGCCCACAGGTCGAGTCAGATGGGTGGCTTAGGTGGTTTGCCCACCCCTCAGGTGGTGTTGTCTGCAGGGGGCATGCAGAGTACCCTGCTTTTGCTCCTGGCTCTTCAAAAGTGGCCGTTGGTTTTTTGGTCTCTGTATCTTTTGCCAGAATTTGTTTTAACTGTGTATGCGCGTGGTTACTTTTAGTCCCATACAGTTTCTTTGTATTTTGTTGCTCAAGGAAAAGTGTGTTCAGGTGTAAGCATTGCGGTACTGCAGCAAAGGGTCCCAGGTTCAAAGCCTGTCTCCCAAGTATTAGGAGAGAATAAACTTGTAAAAAAAGTTGCCAGTCCAGAAAGGAAATGATGACATAAGGACAGGTCTGCCCTCTTGTGGTTAAAATATGCAGATGCATGACCCATCCTAATAAAAAGTGGAGTTAAATAAGTGATGAAAAGCAGTACAAACACCTGCTGTGGAAACACAGAGGAAAATATGAAATCTGACTGACAGGAGAGGGGAAATTTAATAGCAACAATATTTGCTATTAACAATAATAGCAATATTGTTGTTAATAACAACAATAACTCATCTGAGCCTTGAGAAACAAACAGACTTTTGATAGGCAAAGTGCCTACAGGCCAGACACAGAACATGAACAAAGGCTTGCAGCTCTATTAGAAAATGGCAGCTGAAGAGCTCCTTTTCTGCTGTGATGGTATAAACGCTGACAACGAGAGCTGTCATTTAACTCAACACGTACCCTGCACCAGCTCTCTTGCATGCATTTTCTCAGTAAATCCTTACAATGAGCCACAAAACATAAGGTACTATTGTTATTATTCACATCTTACAGATGCTGTGAAAGTGCTGCACTCATTATGCCAGGAAATTTGGAAAACTCAGCAGTGGCCACAGGATGAGAAAAGGTCAGTTTTCATTCCAGTCCCAAAGAAAGGCAATGCCAAAGAATGCTCAAACTACCGCACAGTTGCACTCATCTCACACGCTAGTAAACTGATGCTCAAAATTTTCCAAGCCAGCCTTCAGGAACACCTGAACCACGAACTTCCAGATGTTCAAGCTGGTTTTAGAAAAGGCAGAGGAACCAGAGATCAAATTGCCAACAGCTGCTGGATCATCAAAAAAACAAGAGAGTTCAAGAAAAACATCTATTTCTGCTTTATTGACTATGCCAAAGCCTTTGACTGTGTGGATCACAATAAACTGTGGAAAATTCTGAAAGAGATGGGAATAGCAGACCACCTGACCTGTCTCTTGAGAAACCTGTATGCAGGTCAGGAAGCAACAGTTAGAACTGGTCATGGAACAACAGACTGGTTCCAAATAGAAAAGGAGTACGTCAAGGCTATAATTGTCACCCTGCTTATTTAACTTCTATGCAGAGTACATCATGAGAAACGCTGGGCTGGAAGAAGCACAAGCTGGAATCAAGATTGTCAGAAGAAATATCAATAACCTTAGATATGCAGATAACACCACCCTTATGGCAGAAAGTAAAGAGGAACTAAAAAGCCTCTTGATGAAAGTGAAAGAGGAGAGTGAAAAAATTGGCTTAAAGCTCAAGATTCAGAAAACTAAGATCATGGCATCTGGTCCCATCACTTCATGGGAAATAGATGGGGAAACAGTGGAAACCGTGTCAGACTTTATTTTTTTGGCCTCCAAAATCACTGCAGATGGTGATTGCAGCCATGAAATTAAAAGACGCTTACTCCTTGGAAGGAAAGTTATGACCAACCTAGACAGCATATTAAAAAGCAGAGACATTACTTTGCCAACAAAGGTCCGTCTAGTCAAGGCTATGGTTTTTCCAGTAGTCATGTATGGATGTGAGACCTGGATGATAAAGAAAGCTGAGCACCGAAGAACTGATGCTTTTGAACTGTGCTGTTGGAGAAGACTCTTGAGATTCCCTTGAACTGCAAGGAGATCCAATCAGTCCATCCTGAAGGAGAACAGTCCTGGGTGTTCATTGGAAGGACTGATGTTGAAGCTGAAACTCCAATACCCTGGTCACCTCATGTGAAGAGTTGACTCATTGGAAAAGACCCTGATGCTGGGAAGGATTGGTACAGGAGGAAAAGGGGAAGACAGAGGATGAGATGGCTGAATGGCATCACCAACTTGATGGACATGGGTTTGGGTAGACTCTGTGAGTTGGTGATGGACAGGGAGGCCTGGCGGGCTGTGATTCATGGGGTCACAAAGAGTCAGCCACGACTGAGTGACTGAACTGAATAGATGCAGAAATTAAAGTATCAAGAAGTTAAATCATTTCTCCAGGATGACAGAGTTCATAAATGGCAGAGACAGATCCTGGCTTGAATTACTCTGGCTCCACAGCTCAGCCTCTTAATCTCTCTGTCCAGATGCTTGATCATGTCCTAATAAAGAACTTACTAAAAGATGAGAGTGGCTACTGGCACATGGATCAAGTGGAATCCAATGGCTAAGATGACTACTAAATTCTTAAGAATATTGTATTGTCAAGAGCCTGAGCTATAAGTGAGTGACTGTTTAAGACTTGAAATAACAGTTGGTCTGCCAAATATCACTTGTCAAGAAAGGAGCTGAGTTAGTTCCCAAGAAAAGTATAAACACCTCTACAGCCACAATACTTGTGATTAAGAATACTGCAAACCGAACGCTCTCCCCAAAGAAGAGACAGGCTCTGGGAAGAACAATTTACAGTGGAAATACTCCAAGGGAGCAGAATGCAAACCTCTGAAGAAACATCTTCCAATAACAAGCCAAGAAGTCCCGAAAACGTGAGCCTTTCAAAATTGCTCCACACCAGGGACTACTGTGTACCTCATTTTTCCCCATCCCAGATGGAAATGATAATTAAAATTATTCTAGCCCTACCTCTCTCATCACTGTATATTGTCATCTTAGATGAAAAAGTATCTTTTCTAAGCCACCTAAACATCATCAAGAAGAATGACAATCTGTTTTCAGCAGTATTATGGATAGATTCTTCTCCCCTCAAAGCAACTAGATCCCATACACAGCACTTTCCATTTCCCTGCTGGACTCAGAGGAAGCAAAAGTACTTCACAAGGAGGAAGTAACACATGTGTGTTCCCACTCCACTGCTTCCCCCTGCCAAAACTGAACTTAATTAGAACCATGAGCAGTAAGCACACAGGAATGGTATAGCTACACAGAGAGTGAGGGGCTTTACACAGCCAGGGTTTTGATTCTAAGACTAGACCTTCAGTCAATAGCAAGTTGAGGGTGGAGGCTCAATCTAAATTTCACAAAATAAACCAGAGACTCTGGGATGAACTAAAGTATCCCCAATGTTGGCAGCACTACTTGTTCCACATCATAAGCAAATAATTACAAGTTCTCTCTGGAAGAAACCATCTTCAATTTAAATGCAACCTCATTAATTCTCACAACCAAAAATTACCACACACATGAGCAAAGCACCACAAGGGAGAGTTGGCAGAGGGAAACAATGACAGAGTTGAACTCTTCTTTGCCCAAGGACCTGAAATATTGGAATCAGGTTGAGAATTTAAAATGACACTTTATGGTTTTAAAAGTAAGAGACGGAATCAGAAGACTATTAAAAATGAACTGGCAGTTTTAAAAATGGACCAAATAACTTAGAAATAAAAATATTTTATTATACATGAAATGTATTATAGACAAAATGGTACATACTTACTATACATTAGTTTCAATAGGTATGACAGATAGAGACTAAACATTACTAATTAGATTTGTAGTTTGGAAGGTGGATATGAAGAAATTACTCAGAATAAAGTACAGAAAAACAGACATGAAAATTCCTAAAATGGGAATTTAGAGTAAAATGGGGCATAAAAAGGATTCAAAAATCCTAAATAAAACATTAGCAAGGGGATTTAGCGACTGATTAACTATATGAATAAGATAATTTTTTGACAGTAAGAGAAGAAAGAAGATAGTCTTATATACAATAAAAATTCTGATAAAAATAAACAACTATGATAAACTCAGTGAGTAAAATAGGTATAGGAATTCCTTAATCTGATAAAGGAAATACATCTGAAACATCTAACAAATACTGCACTTGGTACTGAAACAACTGAGACAATTGCTTTAAAAGTCCGGAGAAATGTCCATCACTGCTTCTGTTCTATTTAGTTCAGTTCTGTCACTCAGTTATGTCGGAGGCTTTGCAACCCCATGGACTGCAGCACGCCAGGCTTTCCTGTCCATCACCAACTCTAGAGTTTAGTCAAACTCATGTCCACTGAGTCGGTGATGCCATCCAGCCATCTCATTCTCTGTCATCCCCTTCTCTGCCTGCCTACAGTCCTTCCCAGCATCGGGGTCTTTTCCAATGAGTCAACTCTTCACATCAGGTGGTCAAAGTATTGGAGTTTCAGCTTCAGCATCAGCCGTTCCAATGAATATTCAGGATTGATTTCCTTTAGGATGGACTGGTTGGATCTTCTTGCAGTTCAAGGGACTCTCAAGAGACTTCTCCAACACCACAGTTCAAAAGCATCAATTATGGTTCATGTACTAATTAAGCCTAGCTTGGAGAATTTTGAGCATTACTTTGTTAGCATGTGAGATGAGTGCAATTATGCATTGACTTTGAGCATTCTGTGGCATTGCCTTTCTTTGGGGTTGGAATGAAAAGTGACCTTTTCCAGTCCTGTGGCCACTGCTGAGTTTTCCAAATTTGCTGGCATATTGAGTGTAGCACTTACACAGCCTCATCTTTTAGGATTCAAAATAACTCAACTGGAATTCCATCACCTCCATTAGCTTTGTTTGTAGTGATGCTTCCTAAGGCCCACTTGACTTTCACATTCCAAAATGTCTGGATCTAGGTGAGTGACCACATCATTGTGGTTATCTGTGTATTCTTGCTAGCTCTTCTTAACATATTCTGCTTTTGTTAGGTCCATACCATTTCTGTCCTTTATTGTGCACTTCTTTGCATGAAATGTTCCCTTGGTATCTCTAATTTTCTTGAGGAGAGCTCTGGTCTTTCCCATTTCATTGTTTGCTTCTATTTCTTTGCATTGATCACTGAGGAAGGCTTTCTTATCTCTTCTTGCTATTCTTTCGAACTCTGTATTCAAATGGGTATATCTTTCCTTTTTTCCTTTGCCTTTTGCTTTTCTTCTCTTCTTAGCTCTTTGTAAGGCCTCCTCAGACAGCCATTTTGCCTTTTTGCATTTCTTTCTCTTGGGGATAGTCTTGATCACTGCCTCCTGTACAATGTCACAAACCTTCATCCATAGTTCTTTAGGCACTCTATCAGGTCTAATCCCTTGAAACTATTTGTCACTTCCACTGCATAATTGTAAGGGATTTGATTTAGGTCATACCTGAATGGTATAGTGGTTTTCCCTACTTTCTTCAATTTAAGTCTGAATTTGGCCATAAGGAGCTCATGATCTGAGCAGCAGTCAGCTTTTTGTCTTGTTTTTGCTGACTGTATAGAGCTTCTCCATCTTTGGCTGCAAAGAATATAATCAATCTGATTTTGGTATTGACCATCTGGTGATGTCCATGTGTAGAGTCTTCTCTTGTGTTGTTGAAAGAGGATGTTTGCTATGACCAGTGCAAACTTGGCAAAACTCTGTTAGTCTTTGCCCTACTTCATTTTGTACTCCAAGGCCAAATCTTTTCTATAGTAAATCATAAATTCTAGTTGGAAGAACAAGACAAAAACCTTAAAGTTCATTCTGATCACTGAAAGAAGCAAAGACTACCCACTGGCAACAGGCATAACTAACACTTAGAGATTGGTCTCTAACATCCTTCTCCACTGAAAGAATCCATGGAATTGATTCTGATTCTAAGGTTATGCTAGCTTCTATTTTCTGGAATAGACCAGAAAATAAGGAGGTATGCAAAAAGTCATGAGAGCATGTTACAGGGGCACAGAAGGCAGCTTTATGCACCAAAATAATTAAGGACAGTAATGAATTATAAACCACTGAGAGAAAATACAAGAATTTATGAGTTCATTTATATAAAATATAAACAGGGAAATAAAGTAGAGATAATTATACTACGATGCTAAGGGCTGAACAGTGAAAATGCAGGGCATGCTGCAGCTAGAAAATTAAGTTTGCAACCATGTTAATAAAGATTAGATCCATGAATACTAAATCTATAGGGAAATTTCCATGAGGAGCAGGATATTTGCACAGGCTTTATTATTAGCTATAAAAGGGAAACATCGGATAGTACAGTGGAGAAATCAGATGGCACCTTAACTGAGTGATCAAAATTACCACTACAAAAGAAACACAGATGGACATCAGGTGTTCCCAGATGTGATACCCTCACTCATGAACCACTCATTGGGTGTCCTGGCCAAGAATGTTTAACTCAAATGCAGTTACAAGGAACCATTAGGCAAATGCAAACTGAAAGACATTCTCTTAATGTGGAGAGAAGGGAGGGGAGAGAAAGGAGAAGGGCCTAAATGCAATGTGATATCATGGATTGGACATGGGAATAGAAAAACAGACACCGGTGGAAAAATTGATGAATCTGAATAAAGTCTTCGGTTTATTTGAATTTCAGTAGAAATTCAAAAGTGGGGTTGTTTTCGGGCTTGATTAACTTTGTAGTTTGACAGCAAGAATAAGAAAGCAGGTTTGTTCTACCCCTCTGTTCTGCCACCCTAAGTGTGGTAGCTTTTCCCCTCAGGCTGACACTCTTCATAGCCACAATATGGCTGCCAGCATTCCAAGCATCACATCAAAATCAGTAATGATGCAGGCAGAAAGGGTAAATTTCTTATGCTTCTTTCCCATAAATTACAAAACCTTTCTAAAAGTCCCCAAACAAGGGGAGGGAGAGTTAAAGACTTTGGGAAGGCCATGTACACACTGCTATATTTAAATTGGATAACAACAACAAAAAAAACCCTATTGTACAGCACATGGAACTCTGCTCAGTGTTATGTGACAACTTGGATGAGAGTGGGGTTTGGGGGAGAATGGATACATGTATTTGTATGGCTGAGTCCCTTCACTGTTCACCTGAAACTATCACAACATTGTTAATAAGCTGTACCCCAATACAAAATATTTATAGTGTCTAAAAAGAATTAAATTTTAAAAGTAAATAAATAAAAGTCCACAAACAAATTTTCCCTTAAAGTGTCTTCAAGGCTAGTATTGCATTACTCACTCAATTCCCAAACCAAAAATACTCGTTCCTAAATAAAATATTGGCAAGGGAATTGAAGTCAGCATGATTGTTTTAGACAAATCATTCTAGGTAGAAATGATGTTGGGATGTCAACGATCTAGGCAATAATGTTAATTTTGATTGGTAAGAAAAAACTTTGATGTTATTCTTTAAATATTTTTTCCTTTTTAACCTCAAAATTAAAAGGTAAATCAACCCATCACCCAAAGAAATGCAGATGTCTTACTTAAAGGTCATCATATTCAGTCCTCTCTTTGAATAGACATGGGACCAGTTTAAAAACTCACATTTGTTGAGTTCCTACTAAATGTCAGATATTATGCTAAGCATATGATCACGTTTAAACCTCATTAGCCACTTTTAAGTCTCAGTAATTCTCATTCAATGAATGATAAAAACTAAGTCTAGAGAAGGAAAGTGACTTATATGGAAGCACCTGTTGAATAAGTGGTAGAACTGGGGCCATACCCTGATCTTTGAATAAATACCTTTTTCTTCAATCAGACCTGCCCGTGTTGTTTGCAGGGATGGAAAGAAACAATTATCTTTTTTTTTTTATTAGTTTTGCCATACAATGACATGATATCGCCATGGGTTTACATATAAGAAACAATTATCACTGGAGATATAGATTCACAGGCTAAGGACAGTGGTATTTTCTTCAAAAATTATGTAAGAAAATTATGATAGATTTCAGAATTCTTAAGATTCAATCACCAGACAATACGTTGGAGCGTATTGGAGGGTGGTAGACTGCTTCAAAACATGGAAAACTCAATCTGTCTGCATGCATCCCTATATCCATAGCAGCACTATTCACAATAATCATGACATAGAAATTACCTAAATGTACATCAAGAAATAAATGGATAAAGTTGTAGTACATATATACAATAGAATGCTACTCAGCCATAAAAAAGAATGAAATAATGCCATTTACAGCAACGTGGATGCAACTAGAGATTACTATACCAAGTGAAATAAGTCAGATAATGACAAATACCATTTGATATTACTTATATGTGGAATATGAAATAAGGCACAAATAAACGTATCTACAAAACAGAAACAGACTCAAAACCAGGGAACAGACTTGTGGCTGCCAAGGTAGGGGAGTAGGGGTGTTGTAAGAGGATGGAGTAGGAGTTTGGGGTTGGCAGATGCAAACTATTACATTTAGAATGGATAAACAAGAGAGTCCTAATGTACAGCACAGGAAACTATATTCAATGTCCTGTGAAGATATGGAAAATATAAAAATGGAATGTATAAAAACAAAAAAAAATGTATTTATGTGTGTAATCACGTCAGTTTACAGCAGAGACTGGCACAACATTGTTAAGCAACTATATTTCAATAGAAAAACAAAGTTAAAAAGTAAATAAATAAAAACAATAGGGGATAAACCTGATATATAGGATTGAATAATAAAAAATAAAATTATTTTTTACATAGTCAACTCAATCTGTCAAATTTCCCAAGAAATACAGAAAACCTCTGTGTGAAGAAGATATTTCTGAGTTTCTCCTTTATGCTCACACTACCACCACACTTCTGACACCAGATGTGTGCATTTTCCACATGTCAAGCAATTCCCTGTGACTCCAGTTGGGTTTCCTACAAGTGGATTCCATTCTGACACTAACTGGGATTAACAGAGAGTCTGTAAGGCCAGGACTCAGTCGCAGGAGACTGTCCCCCACTTTAGACCTCAATCTCAAGCAGTAGGTCCCTAGGTTACTCACAACTTCTGTCCAACTTGGCTACAAATCGGAGGTACCCATGATCCCCTGCCTTGATTTTCATTATTTGCTAGAACAGCTACAGAACTAGGTCACCAGGTTATTACATAATAAAAGATAGGATCAAGGCACAGATGAACAGCCAGAAGAAGAGATACACTGGGCAAGGTCCAGAAGGGTCCCAAGAAGAGGAGCTTCTGTCCCCAAGAAGCTGGGGTACACCACCAGGCATCATGGCATGTAGATGTGTTCACCAACACAGAGGCTCCCCAAATCCCGTCTACTGGGATTCTTGTGGCAGCTTCCTTATGCAACCATGGTCAAGTATTTACTCCATTTCCAACCCCTCTTCCCTCTCTGGAGAATCAGGGGTGGGGCTAAAAGCAGCTTGGTCTTTCTAGTGACCAGCTCCATCCAGGAGCCCACCAAGACTCACCTCATTAAGACAAAAGCTACCCTCCCCAACTTTACACAAGAAATTCCTAGGGATATAGGCACTCTGTATCAGGAACCAGGTCAAATGCCAACATATATATTTTTCTTATTATCTCAGTCTGGCATCTCCGTTGTGCCCATCTATGCAAAACAACTTTCATAAATACTGGGACACATTGGCTTCCTTCAATGATGGGCACGTCAGGGATGTCAACAACCCCGGTGACTTAGGATTAGATGATTAAGAGAAGAGCAGCCGTGTGACAGGAGAAATATTTGAGGAGAAAAAGATGAACCTGGCTGGTCAGATGGAAACTGAATAGCCCAGTTCGGGGGAGAATCACCAGCCTGTGGTGCAGGCGTGATGGATGGACCCCTGCAGGGTGGCCCGAGATTGAAGCCAGATGGTCAGGAACAGACAGTAAGCCAGGAGAGAGAAGTAAGAAGTTGGTGCTGTCAACTTGCCAGGGGATATGCAGCCAAGAGTACGGGATATGCATGAAGAATGAAGAGAGAGAAAAAAAAAAAGGCAAAGTGGTGCATAAGTTTCTTTTAAACAGCCTCCAAGGACACCTGTGAAAAAATCTCTGGCATCTGATGCTACAAATGATGTGTTGGCATCACATTTCAAGAAGTGAAGTTCTTTGCTGGTACCAGGTCTGCAAGCTGAGGGGAGCCAGGTGAGGATCCCCATCTTCTAGCAAACCTCGGAGATGCAAAGGGCGTGTCCTCTGGAACACACTTCCGCAGCTTCCATTTCAGGAAACTCAACAACAGCGGACAAGCCAGAAATGTCGGCTAGTCTAACCCCTGTCCCACTCTGGAAGGAAAGGATGCACTCCAGGCTGTGCATGACAGAGGGATGCATGAATGGTAACTTCATTGTGGAAAGACAAGCCGGTGGGTCTTCAACCAACCAAGAAATCCAAAAACCCCAGGGGAAAACCAGTATATTTACAAGGTGCTGTGAAAAGTCCTAAGTGTCCTGTGCAAATATCCCAGGGAAAGAGTTAGTGAGTAGCTGGGAGAACAGCAGGCAGGGCCCCAGACAGAGCAGCCAAAGGTGGCAAGTTACGGCTAACATTTATCAGGGACTACAACATGCTATGGAGAAGGAAATGGCAACCCACTCCAGTATTCTTGCCTGGAGAATCCCCATGGACAGAGAAGCCTGGCAGACTACAGTCCATGGGGTTGCAAGAGTCAGACATGACTTAGCCATCACCACACCACCATCACCACAATATGCTAGGCACTGTACTAAGTTATTTCACAAGCAGTTCTCATAGCAACTCACATGAGGTGATGCTATTAACATTCCTATTATAGTATTAACATACAGGTGAGGAAATTGAATGAAGCACAGAGAGGTTAACTAACTCGCTCAGGGTCACACAGCTAGTACTTTGCTGCAGTTAAGCCCAAGTCTTCACCACTGGGTTATACTGCGGCTCTCCGTCAGATTTTCCTGTGGTGAAAGAGTTTTCTCCCTGCACACAAGAGAAGGTTTATCTAAGGTGCCTCCACAGGCAGCAACCTTAAGGCTGACAGGTTGAGGCTTATCAAAATCCCTGATGGCAGCTCCTGAGTGTCAGAGTCATAGCTGCTCTACGATTCACCCTGCCATCTGCTAAAATGAGGAAAATATTCAATATTGACCTCTTGTGGCTCAGCCTGGCTTTGTGAGTTTTCAGGATTTAATGTCTGAAAATCACCTCCTGCGGGTACTGGGGGCACTTCACAGTAACCCTCCTGCAGACATCACCCCAGGACTAATGAAGAAGCAGGGGCCATTCTGAGGGCTTTATCCATCACAACAACCATCTCGAAGGGCAGCCTCAACACAAGAAAAAGGGGGAAGGGGAGAAATGAGCAAGGGGGCTGTCAGTGGATATGGCAAAAACGCTGAATAAACACGATAATTGGACAAATGAAGGTTGTTCTTTTATGCTAAAGAAGGAAAACAGTTTGCCTTCTGGAGAACTGCTGTTTCTTTTTATGAGACCATGAAAGACAGCCCTGTTTTCTTCCTCCTTGCCTGTAAGAAGACTCAGTTAAATTTTATGCCCAATTTCAGTCTGTTTCCTTACCTTAGGTTTTTGCCAACCAGCTTCTTCCTTACAATAAAACTGAAAACTCCCTCAAATGAGGTAACTGTGCCTTGTTATGATCAGGCTTCATATTCTCATGGAAAAGCAGGCAGAAGATAGTAAACTGCTATGCTTAGAATGAAGAGAATATGTACTGGCCTAAGAACAGTGTGCTAAAAAAGACCTGGTCTTTACTAGGATTTGCTCAAAAACAATTTCTACTGCAGGACACAAAGTCCAAGGGAAAAAGAATTGCTCTAAAAAATTTTATACTTGATTTATAAGTGTCCAAGTTTGAAAAATTAACCTAAAATGTTTATAAGACAGAAAAATCTAAAACAAACAAAGATATAGTAGCAGCTGGGTGGTAGACACACAGCTCTAGCTTTTTCTTTGCATTTTCAATACCATAATTTTGAAAATAAACCCAAATTGCTGAGAGAGAAGACCAGCTGGCATGAGAACTAGAAGCTCTAAGCAGCCTGATTTTTGTGATATAAACTACTCTATTTTGAATCAGAAGTTGAGTGAGACCCAGATAAGAACAAACTCCTGTCTTCTCATCAATCAATCCTTCAAAGACTTTTAGAGAGCTCCACTGTATACCTAGTGCATTTCCAGGCCTTAAGGACATAAGGTGAATGGAAGAGATACAGTCTCTACCTTCCTTTAGCTCGCAATCTAATGGAAAGAAGGGACAAGAAGTAAACAAACTAAGGAGTAAATAATTACTCATGGGATAAGTGCTCTGAAAAAAAACCAACAGCGTTCGGATAGAAGATAACGGCAAGGGGGCTTACCCAGTTTAGACACAAATGGCCTCTGTGGGGAAGTCCTAGCTAGCTGGACTGAAGCAAAAGGAAGATCAATCCACGCCAACCTCAAGCAGGACAGGGCTGTGTGAGTCCTAAGGGCAGAGCAAGGCAAGACTGGCGAATACCCATCACTGAGGAGGAAAAGGACCTGAGATGAGGTTCAACGAGCAGTCAGGGGCCAGGCCAGGCTTTAGACACATGGGAAAGAGTTGGCCTTTCCTCTAAAACAAATACGGCAGCCACTACACACCTTAGTTGCAGGGAGTAACATGTTCTCAATTCACCTTATAAAAGAGCGCGCTGGCAGCTGAGTGGCTTGGAGTTAGTGAGAGGGGAAGCAGGGAGATGAGTAAGAACCAGAGTCAACTAATGGCAGACAAAACCCAGCGCGCCAGCCAGTTCCGTAAATGAAGTTTTATTACAACGCCACAGGACTGTTTGTTTACTGTCGTCTGTGGCTGGTGTCGCACTGTAATGGCAGAGTCCAGCGGTTCACAGAAGTGCTTTTACTCATTTGAAAACATTTGTTATCTGGCCATTTATAGGAAGAGTTAAGCAGTGCCTGCCTAGAAGTCTGTGGCAGTAGTCCACAATATTATACAGCTAATCAGCATTCAACCACAAGGATGGCTGAGCATCTACTGGGTGCTTAGGAGAAACACAGGAGCCCAGCAATATACACGCTATGTGAGACCATGTGTCTTCTTTGATAATGTTCAGTAGCATGAGATCCTTCTCCTCACTGACCCTGACAAAATCTGCTCCTGCAAAGCCTCAACTATTCCCTCCCAAACCTTCAACTTCAGCTCAAGTCCTAACCCCTCCACCTAGTTTTCCTTCATTTATTCATACCTTACTCTCTATTTTTTTAAATCCTTGTCCTAAATATATCCTATGATCAATCCTTTAGCTTTGAATAATCTGTGAATATTCACAGATTTGGATAACCAAGACTTTTTTCTCCATGGTGATGAAACCATGAAATAGCCCTGCCTGTCCCCTAAGCTCTGAGGTGCCAAGTAAGCCTCTCACCCAGTGAGAGAGCTCTACTGGATCAACGGCTATGGCCATTGGTTCAGAGTCAGAATACAGCCCTAACAGAATCTCTCCCTCAAGCCTATCTGCTGAAATTCCTAAGAATTATTATCTCTTGACTCGGCTGCCATGGTACTGGAAAGCTTTAAGTCCAAGACAGCCAGCATTCCTGACCAATGTGCTCTTTCCAGACACACAGAGCCCACCTTCGGTGAGGTGAGAGGCAATGGGGAAGCAAACAGAGAGGTGTGAGTCTAGATGGGCTTCCCTGAGCCCTGCATCTCACAACACCTCTCATCCTTGCTAACTACACAAGCTAATGAATCCGAATTATTTAAGTTGATTGTGTTTCTGCCAAAAGATAACCAAAGCAAGGCTGTTTGGTGTCTCTGCAAGCCTCTGTCTTGTACCGGGGAACTTCATTTTACTGGGACATTAGCTGCTGGCTGGTTGGTGGGCACCTATGCCGCTTACACATTGATCTTGCCTGTTAGGGCTTCACCTATGATCAGACTTTGCCAAGAAGAAACCTAGAGAAGGTATGGTACAAAACCAAGACGCTCTATCTTTTGCTCCTTCTGGGGCTGGCTTGGTACAGTAACTTGCCATGTGATTTCAAGTAAGTCCTTCATACCATAAAAGCCCCTACCTTAAATGAGGAAATGGGCCTTTTGAAACACTGTTCCCCATTCTCTGATTCCTGACCTTAGGTTTGTCCAATTCCTGGGAAAATGAGCATTTTTAGCCCATCATTTTGGAACCAAGGTGACTGTTTTCATAGAACATTATTTGATTTTGTTCTGACAAATTTAATCTCCGAGCCACATGCAGAGGCAGGAGTCTGCTGTTTATATTGGACTTCTCACTCTGCTCTGGCTGGGGCAGTCTCCACACACCCGGGGACAGGCTAAGGGAAATGAGAGCACTTTGTTCTTACCATGGTTATGTGTGTCTCATGAAATATTCCAAGTGCTTCTTGAGAAACAAAACAAGGAAGTACAAAGGGGATTTACAAATGTCTTAGAGGTCAGTATAACCCATGAGGAATTTTAAAGCTGGCTGAAAGTGTTGTTTTCTTATTTCCTATAAAAGTACCTTATTTTAAAAAATCAAATCAGATCTAAAAGTTCTCTGGCAATGGTTTCTTGTTTCCAACCCTTAGCTCCATTTCTCCTGAGCTGTTATTCATGGACTATTCTGAATACAACAGAGATTAAGACCATTACAGTGTTTCTCAGCTGGGGTGCTGTTAGCATTTTAAATGAGACTCTTTCGTGCACTCAAGTCCCCTGTATCACAAGATGTTTGCCTGCCTTCTTAGCTAAATGCCAGCCATACAGTCCCCTACCACTGTGACAGTCAAAAAATACCTCTGTGCATTTCCAATAACCTGAGGGAAGCTGGAACAAGCACTTTTCAAGTCCATTTAACAAATGGGTTCACTGAGGCCCAGACATGGGAAAGTAACAGGATTTCTAAGATCACGTAAGACTAAGGATTGATTTTGAAGCTGCATGTTTTGACCATCCAGTCCTAGTTATCTTTATACTACTTAACCCACCTCTAATAGCAGTGGGTTTCAATTTGACTGCTGAAGCTGTTAGACAACTGAGAACCAAGTTATTACTATTAATGCCAATACCAACCATTACCCCCCAATTATACTTGATATGTTCTTACAATGTATTTCAGCAAGTTTTTTCATCCTCATCAGGTTTTCATTACCATAAGCTCATCATACTTGTACTGGTTAGTGGACAAGGAGTAACCTATCAGAATTCGAAAGCAGGATTCTAACTCTTGCTCCGTGCTCTCAAGAGAGCAGAGATGAGCTGGTGGGAGCACACCAGAAGGCAGAGACTAAAGATATTCAGCAACTCAGGAAGAGCTGCTTTGTCCATAAAATCCTAGCATTTCTGACATTAGGAGCACTGTTTGGTTAATGTTTATATCTTCCCATGAGTTGCTCTTACTGTGTAACCCACAAGTGGTTCACAATACTTAGAGGGGTGGGAGGGTGTGTGTGTGTGCGCTAATTGCTCAGTTATGTTCAATTCTTCACAATCCCATGGACTGTAGCCCACCAGGCTCCTCTGTCCATGGAATTCTCCAGGTAAGAGTACAAGAGTGGGTTACCATTCTCTTCTCCAGGGGATCTTCATGATCCAGGGATCAAACCCAGGTCTCCTGCACTGCAGGCAGATTCTTTACCACTGAGCCACCTAGGAGGCCCTAGCAATAATATTACAGTGAAACCTTCTCATCCCTTGCCTGTTTATAGGTCCCCAGATCCTACCCCATTACTAGATTCAAGAAGAGGAAATAGAAAGGGAAAGAAGTACGCTTCATTAAAGAGTGGGTATTTGCATCTCACTTTTCTACTACAACAGAGTCACTGGCAACAGGAAGGAAAAATCTGCCTTCATGTCATGTGCCTTGGACTCCTCCTCACCCTCATGCACACCTGATCCATCAATATTGTACAAAGGTGAAAAAGGACAGAGCCTTCAAGACTGTGTTCTTGTGGTATTTTCAGAGCAATTCATGAGCCTCTTTTAATTCATTTGGTCTCTCTGAGATGTGCTGTGAACAAGTCCACATGATCAATGATGGAGTGATGCCCAGTCACTTTTTCAGAGTTTTGGTAGAAAAACAGGTCTGGAGTTGCATTTTAATAGCAATACTCTCTTACCATCCAGAGTATTTTATTCTTCCACAAGAATTTTAAACACACACACAAACCAACTTGACTCAAAAGTTTAACACAATGTGAAAAGAACAAAGCTAAGGTCTCAAGTATGGATACTTTCTAGCTGAAAGCACTTACAGTAGTATATATGACTGCAAGGGGAATGCCAATTTATAGCTAATAACCATCAAGGGAAAATTAAAAATATATATATATTACACACACTGCTCAAATAAGCTTGTAATGGCAGAGTTTTCTTTTTCTTCTGTGGACCACATAGCTTGGGGGATCTTAGTCCCCTGACCAGGGATTGAACCCGTGCCCTTGGCAATGAAAAGTGCTGAGTCCAAACCACAGGACTACCAAGGAGTCCCTCTTTTTCATATTTTTAGTAGTATTACTAGGGATTCATTAGGAGACAATCATTTAATTTCTCTATAATATCAATTATTGTTTTGCTGCCCAGGCATATAATTTTTTTAAATGTTTCTTAATACCATATGACACTTAAAACTAAGATTTTGTCCTTCTCTCCCTCCAAAACCAAAGGAGAGTCAATTTTGAGCTATGAAAAATTGCTTTTCTATTTTTTCCCTTTTTTTGGCCATGCCACTCAGCTTGTGGGATCTTAGTTCCCCAACCTAGGATTGAACCCATGCCCTCTGCAGTGGAAGCACAGCATCCTAATCATGGGACCACCAGGGAAGTCCCTCCTTTTCTATTTTTGACAGTCATCTTCCAGAAGAACCAGAGAAACTAGCTTCAGTCCTGGAAAAAGGCTGCCAAGCACAAGAATATCCTTTCTATCTCATTTCCTTTTGTAGAGCTGAGAACTGCCCATGTGTTTATCCAAATCTGCTGCTGCTGCTAAGTCACTTCAGTCGTGTTTGACTCTGTGTGACCCCATAGACAGCAGCCCACCAGGCTCCTGTCCCTAGGATTCTCTAGGAAAGAACACTGGAGTGGGTTGCCATTTCTTTCTCCAGTGCATGAAAGTGAAAAGTCAAAGTGAAGTGGCTCAGTTGTGTCCGACTCTTCGTGACACCGTGGACTGCAGCCCACCAGGTTCCTCCGTCCCTGGGATTTTCCAGGCAAGAGTACTGGAGTGGGCTACCATTGCCTTCTCCATTATCCAAATCTATTCTTAAACAAATATTTGAGGCAAACAAGAAAAAGGCATAGAAAAATTTACTGTTAGAGAGAGTTAAAAAAAAAATCAGGACTGAAAGGAAAAAAAAAAATGCAATTATCTGGTATGCCTTAAAGCTAGTCATAACTATTTTAAATTACTTTGCATATAAATACCAGTTATCCCCATGGGAAAGCGTAAACCTCCAAAGAGAAATGCCTGGAAGTGATTGAGTTATAAATCTAGTGTTCTACAGTAAACTTATACCATAGAAAAATGCCTTACTCTTTTTTCCACACCCCCAACTCGATGTCAGTACTTTCCTATGAAGCGTGTTGGCAAAGCAGAACTTTAAGGTGGTGAAGAAACAGTAACAACTTGGACGCAAATCAAAATAACTGCATCAGACAAAAATCAATATGGTGGATCTTCAACTCAATTATTTCCCTTCTGGGGATGAAGTGCACTCATGATGAGATATTTGTAAGTATGCTATTGGTATCTATTTGGTTTGCTTAAACACAGTCACCTCTCAATCCACAGTGTTCTTTCACTCTTCTCCTCCCCAAGGCCTCACCTCCATCCTCAAGAGGTAGTCAGGGAGCGGGGTGTTGCTGCTGCTGCTGCTAAGTTGATTCAGTCGTGTCTGACTCTGTGCAACCCCATAGACAGCAGCCCACCAGGCTCCCCCGTCCCTGGGATTCTCCAGGCAAGAGCACTGGGGTGGGCCGCGCCGGAGAGGGGTGTTACCTTGCTGCAAACTGCAGATGGGAAAGGAGTAAATGATCTTATTTTGAAAAGTTTGCCAGAAGGTGGAGGAAAGAGTTTTCAAGGCTGAAGTAAATCAAATTCAGTTTGGCTTCAATACTCTTTGACTAATAAAGGAAGATCTCAAATTCCTCCAACTGAAAATAACCAAAATCCTCAAGCAAGAAAAAAAATCCTTTTTGTATTCTCCTGAGACCAACTTTAGTGTGTTACGAGGCCTGGGCAAAGCCATAGGACACCAAACTTTATATGTGTGTGTGTGTACACATATACAGGGTTTCCCTAGTGGCTCAGGAGTTAAAGAATCCGCCTGCAATGCCGGTGTCAAAGGAGACACAGGTTTGATCCCTGGAGGAGAGCATGGCAACCCACTCCAGTATGCTTGCCTGGAGAATCCCATGAACAGAGGAGCCTGGCAGGCTACAGTCCATAGTGTCACACGGAGTCAGACATGACTGAAGGGACTTAGCACACACATACATATATATACACACACACAAGTAGGGCATTGTTCACATTAATATCCAGGGCAAAGTAGGAAGCCATTTTGGAAAAATAGTCATCACAAACATTGTGGACAAAAAAGCAAGAAACTGACAGAGGCTCTCTGCTTAACCAAAGTGCACTCAGGTTCCTCTAAGCCCTTCTCAGCTCAGCCTCATCCTTGTATCTTGTTCTCAAGAGCGAGGATCTAGCTAACTCTCCTAGAACCACCTCCCATCCTCTGAGGATAACTGTTTTCAGGTTAAATCCCTCATCCCCTTCCATCTCTCAGGCGATAATGGATCACTCTGGCCTGCCCTCAGCAAAAATCCTATTAGGTAGGTTTAGCCAGAAATCCCTCTTGGCCCCTGATGTTTACTGTAAGTAACCTCCCACTCACTGACTCCCATCCAGCCCCTTAATTCTAAACCCTAACTCGTCCATGGTACATTTAGAAGTGAACACAACTACACTGATGTCTCTGTTTATCTATTGCAATAGTTCCTCAGTAAATACGCTTTTAGCATTTTAACTTCTGTCTGCTCTGGTTTGCTATTGACAGAAGTGCAGAAGTGCAACAAATTTTTTTAAAAGGTCATAAATAAAAAAGGGCGTTTCTTGGACAGATGTCCTGTATGTGAGTACCTGCTTTTTTTTTTTTTTTTTTGATCAATTGAGCTTTAATGTGGAAGAGAGTTATGAAAGCAAGCCTGTCTTACATTCTTGTTTTAACCTGTTAGCTCAAAAATTCTTTCTCTTCTTTCTCTTTTCCATAGAAGTATGTGATACTACAGGGATTCAGAATTTCCTATGGCTCCCACGCACTGTACCTTAAAGATGACTCTTCTTTATTTAGAAAAGGAGCTTGTTGTTTAGTCACTAAGTCATGTCCAACTTTTTGAGATCCCATGAACTGTATGTAGCCCACCAGGCACCTCTGTCTATGGGATTTCCCAGGCAAGAATACTGGAGTAGGTTACCATGCCCTCCTCCAAGTGATCTTCCCAATCCAGGGATCAAACCTGTCTCTTCTGCATTGGCAGATAGATTCTTTACCATTGAGCCACCAGGGAAGCCCAGAAAGGGAGCTATATTGCAATAAAATATAACCATCTTGCATCAGTTCAGCTCAATCAGTTGTGTCCGACTCTTTGTGACCCCATGGACTGCAGCATGCCAGGCCTCCCTGTCCATTACCAACTCCCAGAGTTTACTCAAACTCATGTCCATTGAGTTGGTGATACCATCCAACCATCTTATCCTCTGTTGTCCCCTTCTCTTCCTGCCCCCAATCCTTCCCAGCATCAGGGTCTTTTCCAGTGAGTCAGCTCTTCGCATCAGGTGGCCAAAGTATTGGAGTTTCAGCTTCAACATCAGTCCTTCCAATGAACACCCAGGACTGATCTCCTTTAGATTGGACTGGTTGAATCTCCTTGCAGTCCAAGGGACTCTCAAGAGTCTTCTTCAACACCACAGTTCAAAAGCATCAATTATTCAGCTTACATATCTGATCTGAAAAGGAACTTTGAAGGTGGTCAGGTCACTTTAATCGTTTCAAGTTTGTTCCACCTGGAGTTTTATTCAGTGATCAGTGAGGTTCAGAATGTTGTTCTAGTAATATTATCTCTTAGTCATCTTGGCAAGTGCTAAGAGAGCAGAAGGGAATATTTGGAAGGCTTTTTATGAACAAAATTCAGATGAGGTATTTCTGATTTGAGTGTGGGCTGAGGGAAGAAGAAAATTTTAATGACACTCATATATTCTGATTTATTAAAGATGTGTAGTTTGTTTTTGAAATTGTCTGTCCTGTAGGATGAAGAGCAATGAGATAAACCAGAAAGGCAGGGATGGGAACCTGGATTTTAGACTTAAAATAACAGACACTGGGAGAAATGGTAAGAGGTAGTTCACCTGAAACTTGTCACAAATTTGTTCATCAGCTATAGCCCAATACAAAATGAAAAGGTTTTATTTATTTATTTTTTAAGATATCTACCTAGAAAGGGAGGTGGGGGTTGACAGATAGCCCACAGAACCCATTAAATGTCCAGCTCAGGCATGGTGATGGTATCTCTGGGCAAGGTGAGCCATCAAAGGGTTTGAAGAAAGTAAGGACCTTGATTGAAGTGGTAGTTTAAACAGTTCCCTGTAAGCCTAGGTCTTTGATGAACCAATGGAAGGGGAAAACAACATAGGCAGAGAAGCCAGTCAGGAAGCTACTGTGATAGACAGTGTATAATGAGGGCCTGAAGCGGATGAGCCAGCAGGGGTGTGAGATGGTGGATATGAGGAAGCCCCAGGAGGAGAGGTCAGGTATCAGATGCTCTGTCTGGAACATGCATTCAGGAATGACATCTGGAACACTCTTCTGGCAACAGCAGAACATGAGGGCTAACATAGGTAACAGGCTATTGGAAATTCAGAACCCAAGTAACAGCTAAAATTCACCAGGTTCCGGCCAGACTTCAGATTGCTTTAGCTATACATGAGGTACTGAAGCAGCAGATTTATCCACACAACTAAACTGTATGCAACCTGCTGCAAAAACCACAGCTGGCTCTTAGAAGCAGCCCTGCTCAGTAAGCCAGGATTGGAAATGGTTCTATGTATTCCCAGCCTCCCTCCCTCAGCAAACTCTTTCCCCTTCTACCTGGGTTGCTCAGCGACAGTGCCAGCCAGTTGCTAGGTTAACCGGATATGCTAGGGCCCCTCTCCCTAGGTGAAGGCACTACTAGCTGGTGAATGCTGCCCCTGATGCCACAGCAGCTCTACCCCAGCCCCGAGAGAGCACTCTGCTGCACCCTCTCAGCCCATCTCCCAGAACCTCAACCCTGGTGGTTCATCCCTCTGCCTCCACAACAGCCTTCTTAGTTCCCCTCTGTCTTCATGGTTCCCAGTTTGGGAGAAATGTCTTCTCTCAGTAAAAACTTCTAGATGACTTCAAAGTTTGTGTCTGACCACCTTTCACCCAGACTGTTATTTCATCTAGCTTCAGGGAACCATGAGCTTCCTTCCATGTCTCCTACTCTGTTCCCTGAAACTGCAAGTTCAAGATACTGGGAAACATCCCAAAAGTCCACCAATTTGTGATGGTTATTCAATTAGGGACTCCATACAGCACCATTCAGGAGGCCCAGTGGTAAAAGAACCTGCCTGCTAACGTGGGAGACACAAGAGATGTAGGTTCCAACCCTGCTTCAGGGAGATTCCCAGGAGTAGGAAATGGCAACACGCCCCAGTATTCTTGCCTGGAAAATTCCATGGACAGAGGAGCCTGGCAGGCTACAGTCCATGGGGCCACAAAGAATCAGACACAACTGAGCACATACATTCCTAAGGGTTCCTCAAAATACTGGGGAACATCCAAAAAGCTCACCTGATTTGTGATGGTTATTCAATTACAGACTCTCCATGCAGTTCATCACCATTCAACACTTAAAAGAAAGATCAATGAAGCTCATCTATGCCTGCTGGGATGGAACCGCCACTACACTCAGTGCGACAAAGAAGAAAAATGCATAGTGGTATGTATTGCACCCTTTCAGCTAGGAAAGGGGCTGGAGGTGGTTTTACTTTTATCAAACAGCTCTGGTTGAATGCTGTTTTTAAATTTTAAGTGGTCAGTCTCAGAAATGCAGCGCCCGTAGATTTGCCCTAGTTGTGAACACATCAGGAGAAACAAAACTTACAATGAAATTATTCTAGTCACTGTTTGACTTCTTCTATTCTACGGAGATTGGTTTAAAAATAGTTCTCTGCTAATGGCTTGTTTCCAGGATACCATTTTTCCAATTACTCACAAAGAGCAGAGATTATTAACCCTGTGATTTTATTCCAGTGGGACGATTCAAAACCACACTTGCTGCCATCCACAGAGGTTAAGCAGTGAATTATGAATGGCACAACGATAATGAAATTCTCAGAACGAACTTCTGCAGGCTTCAAATAGGTTTTGCTGGTGGGGTGAAGGGTGGGCAGAGAGGGGAAAGGCAAGCATTAACAGTCTGAAGGTCTGACACACTCAATTTGATGGTACAGCATAGTAAGGATGCCCCCAAAGCTTCGGTCTGTGAATTTGCCCTAATTCCATGCAACAAACATTGTTAAGTCATAGTATCAGAGAGACTACAGAATTAAATGCGGTAGGAACCAAGGGCGACAGTAGCTGCTGCCAAATTAACTTACCTGGAGCCTCTTCTGAACATCCAACAGGTTTGTTACCAAACTCTGACCTGGACTGCTCTCTCCCCAGAAAGAGAAGCGGGCTGACGGAAATAGCCGCCCCACCTCATCCTTCCCTAATGAGTTCACGTGGGATCCGCGCCCTCCAGACCCACGCCCGCTCAGGTGAGTCCACCAGATGCAGGTCATTAGGAGGCTAGGCGGGACAGAGGGCTGAGTCTGGGCTCAGTGGCAGCCCCCCATCACCAGGAAAAGCTGTAGATGCTCCTGTGGGCATGTCAGAAATGCAGAATTACAGGCCAGCCCCTGACCTACAGAATCTTCATTTTAACAAGATCCTCAGGCAAGGCATAGGCACACACAATGTGGGAAGCACTGAGGGTGAGCAGCACGACTGGGAAATGCTGGCTGCATTAAATTTAAAGAAGCAGAAGAGAGGGGGAAGCCCTCCCTTTTTCAGCCTCACCTTACAAAATGTTCGAAACTTACCATTTTCTCAGCAGAGAAGCATAGCATGCCCAGCTCACAGTGCATCCAGGGAAGGAAGGTAGGGAAACCTGCAATGAACGCTGCATCTGGAACTTGGTCTGCTGTCAGCAAGTCCTCTGTCCTTTCTGATCACACATTCCCCATCAGTAATATGAGGACTTCAGAACTAGGCAGTCTTCTAAGCCTTTGCCTAGGCAGTGATAGGTTATAGTTCTCTAACTGAGAAAAAGAATCTCCACTTAGAGGTCTCTAGATCACAGATAAAAATGCCCTCCCTCCTTTACTAATCCCTGGATTGCACAGGGCCTCTGTGGAAAAAGCCTCTTTAGCCCTTTCTGACTTCCCTGGTTGTGTTAAGCTGCCCATCACTCTGCCACAAGACTCTACGTTTACTTGGGGCCTGCTGGTCTGCATTTCCTGGACCCTGTTTCAGTAAGTTCTCTTAGTAACTTTAAAGATACAGATTTTTTTAAAGTCTGAGCTTTCTTCAATATACCTGGTCCCTTCCCAGAAGGAAGGATAATACACATTCACACGTACACATACAAAATCTGTGAAGATGAAATAGTTTAGCTGTTTTGGTATTTGCCACGTAGGGATAAACACAAGCCACAGTGGCTATCAGCACAGCTGATTATAGTTAACACAGAATCCTGCGGTAAAATGTCTCCTTAAACTTGATCCTTAAAGATCAAGTACCCTAAATTATATTTTTGTTGTTGTTTAGTTGCTAAGTCATGTTCAACTCTTATGCAACTCCAGGGACTGTAGCCCACCAGGCTTCTCTGTTCATGGGATTTTCCAGGCAAGACATATTGGAGTGGGTTGCCATTTCCTTCTGGGGATCTTCCTGACCCAGGGATTGAACCCGAGTCTTGGGCATTGGCAGATGAATTCTTTACCACTGAGCCACCAGAGAAGTCAAAAATATTTTATGTAAATATCTCTTTTATAATACTCTGACATTTTGTCCTTCAGGCTCTGAATATCACCATTATTAGTAAAACCAATAGCAGCCACACCATTCCACTTGTTCTCTAGAAGTTTCCCTGAGGTTATGGACCACAGAGCAACTTTCTGGTCTTCTACCTACCAGGACTGTCTCTTTCTTATAAAGCCCCTCAGCATCCCTTTTCTCCAGCATAGCCTTTAAGCTTGTGTTCCCTAATTAAGCATTCCCAGTTCCTCTTAAGATGTTGTTTAGCATTTCTTTAGTAGGCTCACAACCCTTTTAAAGCATAGAACCTGGGCTTGAAATCAATATTCTGGAAATGGAATAGGGCAGGACTTAATTAGGGCTGTTTTGCTGGTTCCCTTCTTTGAGAAGGAAGTGAAAGGATCATATCATATGGCAGGATGTTAATTGAGATATAGTTCATGTTTTGTTCTTTCTGTTTGTCTCACCACGACAACCAGACCAGGTAAGGGACTTTTGTGCTCCCATGCTTCTGGGGAAGTTTGCATTGCAAAGTTAAAAGGAGTTGATCCCAGAATGTTCTTAATTTCTCTTTTCCAGGATCTTGTACTTGGCAAACTTGGAGGATGGCAAGAAAAGCAGAGAGCTTCTCAGGTGGCACTAGTGGTAAAGAACCTGCTTGCCAATGCAGGAGACATAAGAGATGAGGATTCGATCCTTGGGCCAGGAAGATCCCCTGGAAGAGGGCATGGCAACCTACTTCAGTATTCTTGCCTAGAGAATCTCATAGAGAGAGGCGCCTGGCCGGCTCAGTAGTTGGACACTACTGAAGCGACTTAACATGCACGCATGCAAAAAAAGCAGAGCTAGAGCAGTGCCAATGCAATAGTAGGGTTAAAGCAAGAGGAAAAAAGACGAGATGCCCCAAGTATGGGCAGGAGATGGAGATAATCCACAAAGTTGTGGAGAACTTTGCTGTGTTAGATTCAATAGATGTGGTCTGCTTTTGGAGAGTGGAGTGCCTGCCTGAGGGGGCCGGGGGAGTTGGACTCTGGTCCTTGAAGATCTCACCTGGGTAAACAAATATTCTTGGAATAAGCTTGGCACAAAGGGAACTGAGACATTTGTCTTCAAGAGATTCCACTCTCCCCACTCAGACTTGGTAATGGGGATTTCAGTGCAGTTTAGGATGGATTGAAAATAGAGAAGTATTTCCCCCATATTCTAACAAAAACTCATGTCTCCAAAACTTGGATGTGACTGAGGGAAAGGGAATGGAGCCTCCAGAAATGACTGAAATGTACTTGCCCTCCAGCCTCCCAGGTTATAGGTTTAGTTTGATTTAGAGAAAATGAAATGCTTTGATTTTGTTTTATATCTACACTTATTGTTTAAATTTTATTTCGATTATAACTGTATGAAGTATTGTGAAGGGACTCAAAATAACGATTTCTTGCCTCAGTGAAAGTACTATCTAATCTAGAGCTAACATTTTGATTTTGCTCAATAATGAAAGGAATTATAGTCAATGGAAACCAATGTGACTCCTTGTCATTTCGTCTCTGTGTGTCCTACTTTCCTCCTCTGACAAATGGAGATAATAATGACATAACTTTACAAGGATTACTGATAGTATGTGAGATTCCCATGCAGATAGCCATAAATTTTTAATAAGCATGGGATTTGTGGAATTTGTTTAGGATATTGTTTTAAAGCTTGGGTTCCAGGGTCAGAACATCTGGGTTTACACCCTAGCTTTATGTGAGCCTGCATGGTTTTGGGTAAGCCAGTTACCCTCCCAGATCTCAGTCCTTCCATTTCTTTAACTTTAAGATGGGGATAATAATAGTAGCTAGTTTGTAGGAAGGGGCATGAAAATTAAATAACATAACCCATGTAATGTTCCCAGCAACATGCTTGGTACATGCTAAGTGTTAATTAATTTTTTAACATTGAGGAAATTGAGATAAAACATTAAAAAAAATTAAATACATCATAAAAGTTTTTTCATCATTATTAAGTACTTGGTATTCTATTGATTTGAAAAGAAATTTTCCTATTTTTAAACATCTAGACTTAAAATATGTAGAATTATAATAACAAAAGGAGAGAAAACATTTATATCCACAAATGGGGACTATTACTTTTTAGGGTCTAAAAATAACACAACACTGTGATATAACTCAGTTCCAGTTTCCATAAATACTCTTTTCATGATTAAATGACGGAGAAGTAAATGACAATACTCAAAACTTCTTTTGTGCTTATATGTCTGAATATGGACATCTTTAAAATGAAACAGTTTCCTTAATTTGCCAGGCAGATGATACAAAGGTCTAATCAATAATTCATCTTGGCAAAGAAACTTATTACTCAGCCAAGGCTATGACGAAAATCCTGTTAGGAAGCCTTGCTTTGGCTAAACAAGACAACTAAATTAAGTGCAAAGTGAATAACCCAACTCTCTATAAATCATTCATTTCAGGATTAAACATTATGGATTTATCCATTAAATATGCATCCCAGGCCTGGGCATGTATTAACTTCTATATTACTCAGTCCTGAGAGATAGCTAATACAGTCCTCTGGGAGTCTCTATGAAGCTACCAGCCTACTGAGTAGAACAAAAGCAAATAATGGAGAGTTTTGGAGAAGCCTTAGAACTGAAAGCCAAAAATTCTCAAACCAACCTTTCACACTACCTGGGCACCCCTTCCAACTTACTCTGAAGGCTGGTCATCCTCTTCTGTGTAAATGCTGCGAGTGGGGGCTTAACTATCCATTTTTGATAAAGCTCTTTCTATTTCAAGTGGCAGAAAACTCAACTCAATCTAGCTTAAGCAAAATGGGGATTTATTGCATCATATCTCAGAACACGAATGATCTAGCTTCATACTTTCAGTCTTGGCATAATCAAGACTCCACCATTGTCACCAGGGTTTAGTCTTTATTCCCACATTTACTCTGAGCTCTCCTCTTCTTCTCAAGTGGACTCCCCTTGTGGAGGCACAATGCCAGCTACAGCCCTCTGTTGTGTCCTTCAGCGCCAGTAGGTAAAGATCCACACCTCGACAACTCAGAGAAACACAGAATGGTTTTTGGCTCTAATTGGCCTAATGAGGGCTGGTGCCCACCCCCAATTCATTCATTATTGTGAGAAGTGGGGTAGGTTTGTGCAGTGCCCTGATATCCCAGGCTCAGTTTACATGCCACGGTTGGCAGGGGGATGAGTCAGCTGCAATGGAATGATAATGAAAGGGAAGAAGAGAGGTATTGAAGGAATCAGTCCAAATAGAAAAGCAGAACAAATGAATGCTTAGTGACCAAAATCCTACTCCACACAATATTCACTGCTGACCATTACTCTAACTTGTCCTAGGAAAGCAATCCTTTAATTAGATGTAAATTGATTTTTGGAATTTCCATTCCCAGTCTTTTGCCTTCTGGAATCACATAGAACAAGACAATTTTCTCTTCCCAATGGCAGTTCTTCAACTATTTTGTAGATAGTCATTGAATCCCCTTTGGTCTGCTGTCCTCCACATTAACTGTATAACATATCAGGAAATAGACTTAGACTGAGAATAAATCAAGGTATGTTATTAAGCAGATTTTATAATCTTATTGTGAAACTAAACATAACTTTTCATTCTGTTTACCCTTGTTTCAAAGAAACTGATTTGATTAATAACACTGGCAGGGTTACTGGGAAAATAAACATTTTTAAGGACAGTTGACTAAGTAATATCTATTAGGTAAGTTATACCAACCATCCAATTGAGGACACAAAAAACCCTGAACAAAACATTTAAAAATATTCTTTAAAATATCAAAGAGCTAACAAAATAATGAAAAACCACTAGATCCAAAACTAAAGAATATGCCAAACCAGAGACATAATAGCACATCTTGAAGTTTCTTTTGCCATAGAAGCATCTTCTGACCTGGAAGGGATATCTGCAATTTTGTTTGGGCTGCCTGATTAAGTCAGAGAGCAGGTGTCAAGGTCTAGAATCCACCAAAGTTAGAAATTTTGATAAACCACGATCCAGCATAAGCTAGGACAAAATGGGCTATACCCTCAGGATAAGGATGAACCTCTGGTCAAACCGGCTTGCAACTGTTACCAAGTCATCTAAGTAATTCATGAAACTTCAAGCTTTGAAGATGAATTATGGTAACCCTAGACTGGTGACAAAAAGCCTAGTAAAAGCAAATTCAAAAAGTTCTTTCTGGAGAAGATCACATTATACTGGGGCTCATACAATCAAGATAGCCAGGCATACAAGAAATGAAGACAACAAGAGTTAAGAACCTACAGAGACAAAGGACAACAAAAAAAGAGCTGAAAAGACCTCAAGTAGTGGAATATATATACATGTAACTAAATCACTTTGCTGTACACCTGAAACTGATGCAATATTGTAAATCAACTCTATTTCAACAACAACAAAGACTAAGCCAAAACATTCTCACAAGAAAACACAGGGGTATATTTTCATTACCTTGGGTTTGGATATGGATTCTTAAAGATGACACTAAGATAACCAGCAACAAAATAAACAAATAGACAAAATCAACTTCATCAACATTAAAAACATTCATGCAAAGGAGATCAAGAAAGTGAAAAGACAACTTATGGAAAGGGAGATAATACTTTCAAATCACGTATCTGATAAGAAATGAATATCCAGAATATATAAAGAATGCCTACAACTCAATAACAAAAAGACAAATCCAATTTTAAAATAGGAAAAGAGCTTAAATATATGCTTCCCCAAAGAAAATACACAAATGACCAATAAACATATGAAAATAGGCTCAACGTCGTTAGCTATTAGTGAAATGCAAATCAGAACTAGGAGATACCACTTTACATCTACTAGAATGGCTGAGGTTGTTTGTTTTTAAGGAAATAAAGAGTGCTGGTGAGAAAGCAGGACAACTGGAACCCTTGTACATTGATGCTGGGAATATAAAATGGTGCACCCACTGAGGAAAATGGCATGGTAGTTCCTCAGAAAGCTGAATGTAGAATTACCATATTTCCCAGTGATTCATCTTAGATACACTCCCCCCACCAAATATTAAGCAGGGACTTTAACAGATACTTGTACACCAGTGCTCACTGAAACATTATTCACATATCCAAACAGTAAAAACAATCCAAGTGTCCATCAACAGATGAATGGATAAATAAAACATGGTGTATACATACAATGGAATGATTCATCCATAAAAAGGAATGACGTTCTCACACATGCTACAAACTAGGTGAAACTTACAAACATTACACTATATGAAATAAGCCATACATAAAAGGACAAATATGACATGGTTTCACTTACATGAATCTAGAATAAGCAAATTCAGAGAGACACAGAGTGGAATGGTGGTTGCCAGGGGCTGAGGGAAGAGGGAATGGGGAGTTATTGCCTAACAGTTACCTTGTTTCTGCTTGGGATGATGAAAAAGTTTGGAAATATATAATGTACATATTGTTGTACAACCCTGTGAATGTAATTATACTGCTGAATTATACATTAAAATGGACAAAATGGAAAATTTTATGTTATATATATATATATATATATATAAAATGACACTTTTTTTTAAAAGAAAGAATCCAGATAGAAACTAGGGCAATTTTCTATATACAATCTTCACCACTTAGTGGGGGTAGAAAACCCCCATAATGAACCAAAATATATAAGATGAATTTAAAATTCAAATAGAAAATAACTCAGCATACAGTAACATAAACATTCAATGTACTGTCTATACTCCACATTCTTAGTGTTTTAAAATTATGATTCAAGTTCAAAATGGTGCTCTTACTGTAGTTCAAAATTCTCCATCATATTGGAAATCCAAAGGGGTGGCTGGTAGGTACCAAATGAGAGGCAGGAAAGGACAGCAAGTGACAACCATCAACAGATGTACTGAAACCACAAGAGGACCAGCATTATCTTGGAGGAATTTAGGATGGAAAACAGAATTAAGTCAAAAGCCAAACCTCAGAGGTGCTCAAGAAAATTAGCTGTGAACCAGGAGTAATAGCTGAGAGCAAGAACCACAGACAAAGTGGGGTCAACGCCCGGGGGTTGACCATGGTAGACCACAGAAGAGAAAAATCAGAGTCGAGAACTGGGCACAAAGATAAAGATAAAGCAAAGTCAGAGTTCAGAAGAGGCTGTCCAGGCAGAGAGGTCAGCAGTTGGGAAGGGTAATAGGAGCACTGTGTGAACATGGGCCTCTGAGCCGCCCTAAAGGTCTCCTGCTCCCTGCTTCAGAGCTCTACCAAATGAAGCTATAGAACACAAGTAATAGGACACAATTCCAGACTCACTGAATCATCATTTCCAAACAGCTTATTAAAAAGCAGAGAGATAATTGCTAACAAAGGTTCATCTAGTCAAAGCTATGATTTTTCCAGTAGACAGGTATGGATATGAGAGTTGGACCATAAAGAAAGTTGAGTGCTGAATAACTGAGGCTTTCAAACTGTGGGGCAGGAGAAGACTCTTGGGAGTCCCTTGGACTGCAAGGAGATCACACCAGGCAATCCTCAAGGAAATCAACTGAATATTCACTGGAAGGACTGATGCTAAAATTCTAATACTTTGGCCATCTGATGTGAAGAGCTGACTCATTGGAAAAGAACCTGATGCTGGGAAAGATTGAGGGCAGCAGGAGAAGGGGACGACAGAGGATGAGATGGTTGGATAATGTTATTGACTCAATGAATATGAGTTAGAAAATTCAGGGAGCCTGGTGTGGTGCAGTCTATGGTATCAGACGCAAAGAGTTGGACATGACTTAGTGAGTGAACAACAAACAATACGCATTTTAGCATTGTTTCCAGATGCTTCTTATGGGCTTCCCTGATAGCTCAGGTGGTAAAGAATCCACCTGCAATGCAGGAGACCCCGGTTCGATTCCATGGTCGGAAAGATCCACTGGAGAAGGGAAAGCCTACCTACTCTAGTATTCTTGGGCTTCCCTTGTGGCTCAGCTGGTAAAGACTCAGCCTGCAATGTAGGAGACCTGGGTTCAATCCCTGGGTTGGGAAGATCCCCTGAAGAAGGGAGAGGCTACCCACTCCAGTATTCTGGCCTGGAGATTTCTATGGACTATGTAGTCCACGGGGTCGCAAAGAGTCAGACACAACTGAGTGAGTTTTACTTCAAATGCTTCTTAGGCTCTCTAAATTGTGATAACTGCAGGTCATTCACCCAGCTTCTGAGATAGACCACCAGTCCCCAGGTTCAACACTAGCCCACAGGATCGATCCTCACTGGGGGACTGCAGGTCCTGCCAGCAAGTTTTAATAAACACAGATTCTGAGCTTGTGGGGCTGGAGAGAGAGCTATGACAGTGGGCACCTACTAGTCATGGAGCACCTACCCTGTGCCATGCTTTCCTAGCATTGCTACATTTAATGCTTACTTATGAGGAGAGTCCCATGATCAGGCCCAATTTATAGATGATGAAGCTGAGACTAACAGAAGCAAAGCAGCGTCTCCTGGGCCTCCTGGCCAGGCTGGAGCAGCTTCAGGTTCTGGGCCAGTTTGACTCCAAGACCTATGCTCTTTCCATATACCACAGTTTACAAAAATGTTTCAACAACTGTTTTAAAAATGTAGGGGACAGAAGAGGTTTTAGCATTAGTTGATGCTGAGTCTTTCGTTAATGGAAAACACCTTTCTCACCACGGAAAGCCCAGGGCGTTATGGGGAAGCAAGACTGAACCGTCTTCTCTAATCCTCTTGATCCCCCAGCCAGAAGGGATTGTCAGGTGATATAATCTCGTTCGGCCATTTTTTTTCTTCTTCCATTTCAGTGAAGAAGGGTCTGAGATTAAGTTTGGGAAGAGATTGAAAACCAAAGCTCAGGGGAATAGATTAAAATGAGGCATCCTGAATCACGAGGGGAACAAGTGATAGCACTTCCTTGATGGAGCTGCTGAAGGAAGATAAGACACTGAAGGCATCTCAGAGGGAAAGAGGGGCTGGGTTGGGAAAGAGAACAGAGCAGAGGGAAGAGATAACCGGGTGGAGAGCAGAGATAAGAGGCAGGGTGAGGCAAGGCCAGGGAGGAAGAAGGCCAGACTGGATTCTCTGCAGGCTCTCCAGGACGCTGCCTTTCTCTCCCTTGTTGGTCTCTCAGAATATATCTTAAAAGGGAGGAAGGAGGCCATATTTGTAGTATATTTGCAGTTTACCCTAAATGTTCAATTCTGATCACTCAGTCTCTGTGCCTGAAAACATAGCCACATTGACTGGTAAATCTAAACCAGTCTCTTCATGACTGTGAGACCCAGGCCCAAGACCCTTTGGCATCATGTCCTTTATATCATGGCATCATCCCCCTCTTCCATTTCTAGGCTGGTCCTATTCAAACATATGCAGGCAGAACACCTGATCTTACTGAGGTTATCAGGGGGAGACCTACAACTCCCAGCTGACCATCCTCCCCACCTCACCCACTAGCATAATGAATGGGAGGTCACTCCAGCACTTTGTGTGCCTGGAGGGGCCAGAGCACAGGGTGGAGCCTTTGGCTTTGGAGCTGCTCACAGCTCGTGTCCCAGCTCAACTGCAGAGGGGTTACTCTGGGCAGCTGAGCTTCCCTCATCTCTCAAACAGGGATAAGACTGGCAGCTCCCTCACAGAGTGATTGTCATGATGAAATAAAATAACGCACGTACAGTGCTTAGGGCAGCGCCTGGCACACGGAAGTGCTCAGATGGTGTTCGTCTGACTGCTGGCCCTGTCAGGAGGTCGAAGTGCAAAGCTGGGTGCACATGGCAGGAACCCAATGAAGATGACATTAACCCCCTGGGTTGAGGATGCTTGATTCTAGTTCTATCTCATTCGCCATCAAAGGAAACAGGGGTGTCACTGGACCTCTCTGTGCTTCCATTTATCTCCTCTATAAAATGGAGTTCTGCCCTTCCTCTGACACAGATTGCTATGTGTTTTAAAATGCTTAGGAAAGCATGAGACAGCATAGAAATACAGAAGTGATCCCTTCCATTACTCTAACACTGCACTTTTACCAAGCTGATCACTCACTTCTGAGCTTATCAACTTTCACTGTAGCTAAGAACTGTTGCTATAATTTGCCTTCAGCTCCTAGGGTGGAATGTTTCCTCCTTCCTCCATTGACTCCAGACACTGGCATCAAAGTCACAGCTGCAAGGAAGTTTGCAGGCTGAATTCCAAACTTTCATTCTTTTTTCCTCTTTTCCTTCTTTTTGCTTCTCAGGTGCATTAGAAGTGATTCAAGTCTCTATATTTTGTGCTTAGCCTAATAAAGACAGAAATGGCTTTATAGACTGTAAGTGTCTGGGAATGAGGAGCAGATCTGTCTAGTTCATTCTTAGACCCCAGCACCCAATAGGACCCTTGGCACATAGGAGACATCCAGCACACTTTTGTCAGATGAATGAATGTGGTTGAAATTAAGATCCTTTACCCAACAACTATTCCCAGTTTCTCCATGCAGACTGATCCTAAGTTTTGGCTGAACGGCAATGTGCACAGCCTGTAATAATCGGTGTAAATTGGTCCCAGACAGCTCAGTCCCCCTTGCTAAGGATGGGTCTATGACCCAGTGAAATGAATGGGCAGTGAAATATATGGGGAAGTTCTCTGGTTGATTCTAGGAAATATTTCCCTTTTTGATAAAAGGTAAGTATCATATTAGGGGGAAAGTCCCATTTCCCATCTACCTCTTCCTTCCTGCTTGGGATGCTTTTGTGGAAGGGTATTTTAGAGCTGTGGCAGCCATCTTGGGGCCAAGAGAGAAGAGTCGAGGAGAGTCACAAAGACTCTAACATCTCCTTGTCAACTAAAGAATGTCACTCCCCATCTGGCTCAACAAGGATTGAGTAACTGCCCCTCCAGCTGCTGATCTTTAACATATTCAAAGAAAGTTCAGGGTGGAGATCAGGAATGAGGCGCTCTGTTCTCTGAAGGAAAAGGCAGAACTGGCCTTCTGATAATTAAATATTTTCAGGGGAAAATTTTTATGAACTTGGATTCTTGCATTTTCACATACTTAGAAAAGCACTAAAAACATTAAATGCTCCTTGTGACCAACAGTGACCTGCTGTCACTGCTAAGATATCCATTCCTTGTAACTAGCAGTGACCTTCTACAAAGATGTGTGCTTGGTTGTTGTACTCCTGTCACCAAATTCACATATACATGGGGACTCCTATTACAGTTAGTTGCCAGAGGGCACAGGGTTGCCTTTTGGCCAAGTTGCTTCTTCTACACAAAGGTTTCCACTGAACCCATCCATTCTACACATTTCCCTTGTCAACTTACTGCCATCTCATTATCCCTCTGATATCTCTTAACAGACTAATAGCATCACCTTATCCCTCCAGACATTCCTTCTCTGTTTATCTTTGCTGTTTTCTCATTATCATTTTCCACAGACCAAATATTATATCTCGGTTTTTAATTACTTTAATGGGCCTTGTCCACAGTAATTGGGACATTGAGGTCATTATCTTGTCTCCTCAGATCTTCTTGAAAAATTTTATTGATCATTTCTTAGAGCAAAATCACATGGGGGTACTAGACCCACATAAACTTGTAACTTAGGCCAGGAGTTATCCTGATTAATTAGCAACATTGCTTTCAGGTGCAAAGCTGCCCTCCCTGTAGACCAGTGCTTTGCAAACACAGCTGTATAGCAGAATTACATGAGGGGCTTTCAGAACTCCTGAAGCCCAGGTCTCCCCCACGGCAATTAAATCAGGAGAGCAGAGGGGAATCCAGCTTCAGGATTTCTTTAAGTTCCCTATAAGGTTCCAGTGTACAGACACATTTGAAGATCAATGCTTTAGACAAATACTTCTTCATCTTTAATGTGCATGTGAATCTCACAGAGGTCTTGTTTAAATGCCGATTCTGAAGGTCTAGGGTGCCACTGATATTCTGCATTCCTCACAAGCTTCCAGGTGATGATAACAGCTGCCTGAGGCCCATATTTTGCAGAACAAGGGTCTAGAAAACAGATTTAGTAGTCTATTCTAATGCTGGAAGTGAAAGTGTTAGTCACTCAGTCACATCGAACTCTTTGAGACCCCATGGACTATAGCCTGCCAGGCTCCTCTGTCCATGGAATTCTACAGGCAAGAACACTGGAGTGGGGAGCCATTCCCTCCTTCAGGGGATCTTCCTGACACAGGAACTCCTGCCTTGCAAGCATATTCTTTACAGTTTGAGCCACCATTCCAAAATTAAACTCCCCTTGGGTCCAATTGCAAAGTCACAGAAAAATAAATAATGCCTGAAGTAAAGCCAAGTGCTTTACACTATATTAAAGAACTCAGAGGAGTGTTGCTTTTGATCCCCAATTTAGTTATGTACTTAGGCTGACCAACCATCCCAGTTTGTCGGACACTGGGGTGGTGAGGTTCTTGCGTGCCAGAATTTTCAGTCTTAAAACTGGGACAAATCGGTCACTCCTGTTAATGGCGGCAGCTCTAAGAAAGCAACAGTCAAGCTTGGCACTTGTGTCCGAGTCCTCCTTTCTGGGAAAAGGAGGGAGTCCAACAGGGTCAAGTGTGTGCTGGGAAAGACAAGCATAAGGGAAAGAAATGTGAGGTGCAGGCCCAATAAGAGCTTAAAGAATGTGACTTCAAAAGAGTAAAGAATCAAGCAAATCCAAGTGGAATTAGAAAATTCTGAGAAGATTATCATATGGCCATACATACTCTTATCCTATCACCTGGGCCTCCCCAGTGGTAAAGAATCAGCCTGCTAAGGCAGGAGACACAGTTTGATCCCTGGCTCGGGAGGATCCCCTGGAGAAGGAAATGGCAACCCACTCCAGTACTCTTGTCTGGAGAGTCCCGTGTACAGAGGAGCCTGACAGGCTACAGTTCATGGGGTTGCAAGAGTCAGACATGAGTGAGCACAGCGTGCAGAACATACAGAAGAATCTAGGGTGTGTGGTTTAGCTCTCTGTTCTAGCACTGGCTTTCTGTATAGCCTGGTTGGTAGCCCATTCCTCCTCTCTGGGCCTCAGGTTCGGTGACTAAGAAACGGAGTTCAATCAAAGGATGCGAAGGGTCTTTCCTGCTGCCCCACCCCCCAGTGACTCTCGCAACATGAATAAAGCTACCACTGCAGAAGCACCCATTAACAGCACAATTAGACAGTGAACCCACCTTCTGTTTCGGGAGCAGCCATCTCCAAGGCTCCCCAGGATCCTGCACAGCACCATTAGCTTCATCATATTCGGGAACGCCTCGCTTTGCTGGCCTTTGATGCTCAGAGAGCCGAAAACTCACAGTTCTTTATTTCTTTTTTTTTTCTTGAGACTGTAACATGTTTACAAATCTAAGTGAAACTCCATCTCAGACCCAGCCTTTCAGTTACAAATGGCTTCCTCCTTCTGCTCTTGCCTCCAGGCAGGGAACCCACTTCTCAACTTTTTGCTTTCTTCAGAGACACAGAGTCTCCCTAGCCACCCATTGCAGGATTCCTGTTAACCTTTCATTAAGCCTGCTGACAGCTGGCTTCATTTCTTCATAACTTAGTTCAACACATTCCCATTTCAATGGGTCCCACCTGGCTTCATTAAGGTTCCTGCCAGCTTCTCCACTAGCAGCTTCCTCGGCAAATGCAAACAGACTCTGAGTAAATAATATGGGGACTGGGGAAGACTGAGCTATAAAGGGGTTGGCACTGGAGAACCATCAGAATTCTCAGGTTGCCCTGGATCTGAGTCAAAATCTAGTTCAGACCAACTCCGGTCAAGGCCTCAGTTTTGAATGTGTGAAGTCTTAAACCAGGGCTGTCATGGTGAAGGACGGGGTGGTGGTTAGAGCATGGGAGTCCTTCCAGCCTGGTTCCAGACCAGCTCTGTCATAGGGGTAGGACTATGAGCAAATTCTTTCAGCTCTTTCTGTTTTTCTGTTTTCTCGAGAATAACAGACCTGTTTCACTGGGCGGCTGTGAGGATCCAGTGATCGTGCCTTTATTTTTTTAATGGGAGGAGAATTGCTTTACAATGTTGTACTGGTTTCTGCCACAGAACAGGGTGAATTGGCTATAAGTATGCATATGTCCCCTCTTGACTGTCAACGTTGTCACAGAGTAAGGGTTTATCTCCCTGTGTTGTACAGCAACTTCCCACTAGTTATCTATTTTACACACAGTAATGTATATGTTTCAATGTGGTAGAGACCCTGGAACGCAGCAGATGTTTCTAAGGATGAGACGTTATCTCTGTCACTTAGCCTAGAAAGGCCAAGGTTCAGCTCGCAGAATTAGGCTGCTCTAAATCCTCAAGGTCTGACTGTGGTCCTGCCGCGTAAAAACAGCCGTCAGAGCTCTGTCTCCACTAAAGTCTTTCCTTGTGGAAACGGAAACAAGACACCGGCTCCCTTCTATTGCATTTTCTATGTGGGTTTTGTCTCATTTAAATTTTTAAGCTTCTTGAGAGAAGCAGTCCTCTCTTCTGGGCCACCCACAGAGTAGATTCTAGGGGGCTGTTCACAGATGCTACCAATTCATCCCGATGGCACAGAGAGGGAAAGAGGAACCAGTACTCCAACCGCCTACTCTGATCAAGGAGCCTCAGGGTAAGAATTCTGGATGTATTCATTCTTATCCTGTGACTCCCACCCTCCACCCGCTAGACCTTTGAATCTCACACTGGCTGCCTTGTTCCAGTTTGAGGCCATCCAGTTCGAGGATGTTATTTACTAAGTGTGGTGTGAGTGCCTGTAAGTGGACACACAACATTCCATGTCAGTTCAGACCACCTCACTCCCAGCTCTTCACTCCTCTGTACCAGCGGCCTGGCCTCTGAGCTCCCCACTGCAGCCTGGGGCAGAGCCTAAGGGTGTTTCCTCTCTGTCCCCTTGAGTGGAAAATAGGAGACAGCAATCTCTCATCTGCATCTGGAAGATTCCTCTGCCACAGCATGGAGGACAAATTGGAGAGGGAAAGGAGTGAAGTTGGTGAGTGTAGTTAGAAGCTACCCTAAGAACCCAGCAGAAAGCAATGCCAGCTTGACTGAGGGCTGATAATGATTCCACTGGGACCTTGGCCATTGGCTGCTGGAAACTAACACCCCACCTCACCCCACCCCACCTCTGTGGCCACGCTAATCATCACTGGCCCTGGTTACAGAAGAGTCTTTTCCTAAAATCTCCACCTTCAAATTATATGCTGACATAGTTCTCAAATTCTAAGGCGCATCTTAACTTAGAACAAATTAAAACACAGATCTCTGGGCTCCTCTCTGAGGTTTCTGAGTCAGTAAGTGTGAGGTGGGGAGGAGAATGCATGTGATTAACAGGTTCCAGGAGATGCTCGGGTTGCTGGTCTGAAGTGCCCAGTTTCAGAACCACAGAGTGAGAGCAGTGGTTCTTGCCAACCACTCAGAGCATTAAAAATAAATAAATAAATAACAAAATCAGATGCCCAGATCAATTACCAAGAGATCTCCTAAAGGGTGGAACTCAGGAATCAACATAAAAATTCCCCAGATAATCGCTGTGCTCCGCTAGGGTTGAAAGCTACTATCTTAGAGGCTCCTGGAGGACATTATCATTTGCAGAATACTGTGATTACTCATTTAAGTGTTTCTGAATCTGATCAAGAGTCAGAAACATACTTGGGAAAAGATAGTAGATGGCTCCTGGCCAAACACAAATATACTCACTGAGCTGAGATATTAGGTGCAGGGAGCAGGGTATTTGCTGTCATCTCTTCTAGTCAGGCCCAAGTCGGTGGTGGTATTGGTGGTGCTTTGGGAAGGCGGGTAGGGAGCATGAGCTAAGTTAGGATGGGGTGTCTCATTAACCCACAACATATTAAAACCTGACCACATGTACAAGGTCATCTAGTCCCACCCCATTTTCCAGATGGGGACCCTGAGGCCCTGTACCTGATTCTAGATCTATCATCCCCCACCCACTCGGGTTCGAAATCTGAATTTAGCCTGCTGGTCATTTCCAGTATTTTGAGTTCACATAGAGGGGAAAGCCCAGCCAAATAAAGAAGCAACCTGTGTGCTGCTAGTTATTCCCTTCACTTAGTCCAACCCTGCCACTCATCTTGGTGCCAGGTAGGTGGGGCAGAAGGCTTGCTGCCCTGGGCAGGTGGTTCTCCAAGTGCTCGGGTGAGAGGGGGTGCTTTTATTAACTGCTCTACCTGTGTGAACTAACACTGGAGGGGGCTGGAGGCTGTAGTGGTCAAGTGGTAAGACTGGTACTTTTTCCCTCTTTTAAAGTAATGTCAGGAGGGCCAAAATATAAAGCATGGCTACCTGGAAAGACTGTACCCCTATTTCATGAGGAGCTACTGCCCCAAACATACCAGGAAGTATTTCAGGCAAATTTCTTTCAGCCCCAGCTGACTTTCCATATTTCTTCCCAGCCAGAGGCCTCTCACTGAGGTGCATATTCTTTCCATTCAGTCAATGACTGCTTGTTCTAACCTCTCTCCATGGTTCCTCATGCTACTGGCTCTGCAAGTGTTTAAATAAACCTGTTCCTATTGAGAAGCCAGTTCCCATGGACTATATACTTAACACTGATTTGGACTGCCTCAATCACATCATCCAGGGACTGGCCCTGTTTGAACATCCATGTTATTTACCTTACCTTACTTTGAGGAACTCTTGCCTGTTTGCAAAATTTATTCCCCAAGCAAGAATTAAGATGTGACATCTGGTCATCTTTAAAGATAAATAGTTGTGAATGGAAAAATAATAGAAAATCTGGGCCTTTTAGAGGTAAGTCAAAATGATGGTGTGATTCTACAGACTTTGTTGTAAATGTTTTAAGTCTCAGAAGGGCCCCGAGATTGAATGGACTTCCTTAGGTGCAATAGTGAGTTCACCGTCACTCAAGGCATTCAAGTATCCTGTGGACTTGCGACACTACAAGCCTACAGTGTCACTACTACAGCTACAGAGACTAAACCATGAGACAGAGAATGCGTGGTCTCTAAAACAGCTTTCACTTGTGAAACTAAAGCAAGATGGATCAGTGACACCACTGCCATAGATGGATTAAAAAAAAATTCTAAGACTCATTTTGATGATTCACGTGTCATTCCCACATCATCAGTCCTAAGAAAAAGGGGCACATTACAGCGTGAAAAGACCATCTTCATCTTCTGTTCCACTGAGCACATCTTTACCTTCTCCAACATTGTCTAGCCTGTAAAGAGAGAAGAGAGCCTGCTGATGAGAACACCAAGGCCAGCAACCAGTGGATGCTGCTAAATTACAAGATGACTAACCAAGGGCTGTTAGAGTTAAAGTGGCTCAGAGTCCATCCAGTCCAAGTTTCTTATTTCACAGATGGGAAAACTGAGGCCACAGGAGACAAAAGGCTTTTTGCCTATCTATTATAAGGAGATTTAAAGTTCTTGTGTTAGCAAAACATAAAATCATTATCTAAACATGTTTGTTTACTAGGAGGATCTCCAAGTATGATTTGGAAAAATTACCTTGCTAACCCTCAATTTCCCTAATTATTAATATTTACTTATTTATAGATATTGTAGTCTTGATGCAATTATTAAGTGAAAGCAAGTTCTTAATCACAGTTTACACAAAATCCTTTCATTTCTTTTCCAAAAAACCTATGTAACAGGACAGGTAGGCAAAATCACTTTCCAGAGACTCTTCAAACTGTTTTTTTTTTTTAAAGATAAAACAAAAACTGGTCCTGTGGTCTAATTTAGTAGAGGAATTAAATCCCCGGAATTAAATTGTTTGTTTTTTTTCATTTTCCATGCTGCCAGTGCTCCTTCAATAAAGTCCAGTTTAACAATGACCTTTTGAAGTGAGTCACCTAGAATTGAGCAAATAATGGGTAGAATGGCATATCACTTTCCTTCTTTTGTGTGTCATGCTTCTGTTAATGCAAGCTGCTAATATATTTGCATATTGGACAAATACCACAGTGTTATCCAAGACAGAGGTTAATGTAAGCTGAATCCCCACAACATTTTTACCTCTAAAGCCACATCTTTCCAACTCTATATTTAATCAGAATGCAAGCCCAAGGCATTAAACCACTGAATAGTATCTAATCATTTGCAACAGCTTGTACAATCATTACAGCAATCACTCATGCAAGATGAATTACCTGGTGTGTTTCTGGAAACAATTGGCTTTCACGAATTTCCCTGAAAAGACAAGGCCATGTTAGAAGCAGAGTAGCTATGCTTATGTGAACAAAATGCTGGGGAAGCACAGAACAACCTGATAAACAGCAGAGGTGGTCCAAAGGCGGAAACAGGAACTGGACTTGGCAGAGAAAGCCACTCCTTTCCCAGATCAGGTGATAACTTCTTTTGGCCCCTCATTACTGCCCAATTACCAATTACAAGATTGTTCCAACATTATAGACAACTAAGTTCCTTATTTTTGGCCATGCAGCGTGGCTTATGGGATCTTAGTTCCCTGACCAGGGTCTGAACCTGTGCACCCTTCACTGGAAGCGCAGAGTCTTAACCCCTGGATCATCAGAGCATTCCCTAAGCTGTTTTATTCTTAAGTTACTTATATTCAGTTACTCACTTGGGTTTTAAAACACTTCCTTAGGACATATATCGAGAATTCCCCAAACTGTAACATGACTTTGTATGACGGTGTGGTGTGTAAACAAAACAGCTTCCGTGACAGGCTGCTATGAGATACAGCAGGCCCTAGTTCCAGCGACCTCCCCCACCCTCCCCTCATACCTCCCCCCACAAGCCAGGAAAGTCCTGCACGCGCCAAGAGATAGACCATCCAGGGCAGATGCGCAGTTTAAACTGACCAAACATTGACTGCCAGCTATACCAATGCTGTAACAAAGAACTGCCTGTATAAAAGCAACTGTGATCTGGAGCGCGGGGCTCTTGTCGGATTCCACTGCATGGATGAGACTTGCGCCCTAGCCCGGCTAGCAATAAACCCCTTTATGCTTTTGCATTGCTGTGTGGACTTGGTCTCTTCAGGGGCTTGGGACCCGGAGTTTGGACTTAACAGCGGTTAATGGAAAATGTCCACTAAGCTCCAAATTTCCTTTTGCATGTTCACTAGCGTTAGGTGGAGAGACGCCTGTTTCACTATTGCTGCTCAAACAGGCTGAGATGATTATTGCTAGTCAGAGGTCCTCACTTATTACCAACTTCTATTAATAACTATAGAGAAATTTTTCCCTCCATTTTTACAGGACCATTTTATGTGCCTGTACTTTGCATGAAAACAATGAACCCTGGCTCATGACTTCCTTATGAGGCTTCAAAAAACTATTTTTTTTGAAGATGGAGGAGGGCAGATACAAGACTGTGGACCAGCTGGAGAATCTAATGACAATCATGGACCCTACTCCCTGAAAAATACAGATGTGAACATTTCAAGGAGTTTACTGGTTCCCAGGAGTTCTCTCTCTGGATCTTAGGTCAGGAAGTTTTACTTCAAGCGAATAAGAAGACTAGGATGACTCATGGCTCTCTTCCTGGAGGCATTCGCAACCAGAAGAGTCCTCCACCCCAAGACAGTGATAAGACAGTACTTAAGAGAGTCAGGAGGATGAAATGAAATAGGAGATGTCAAAAATACAGCATCATAAAACACACGAAGTGTCCAATAAACAAAGGTGCTCTTATGTTTTTTTCTTTCTCAAAACATAAACTCTGTCCGGAGATGATGCTCAAAGCCTTTGGCATCAAACAGGGAGAATGAGTTTACCTGTTATCCTCCTTGATAGCTGAGGGCAATGACAGAAGTAGGACTCTAAGGAATGGGGTGGGGGAGAGCAGACAGGGGCAGGAAGCAAAATCCATCCACTCTCAGATCCTCCTGGAGTTTCCAAAGCTCTGAAAGGCTTCACCCCACTTGGTCCTGCCCTCCTTACCTCGAAGGAAAAATGCCAGAAGCAGTGCCAACAGCACGAATCCCAGGGAGGGAACAATGATCATGAGCAGCTCGGAGGTGCTGGTCATTCTTATCTGGTGAGACACAGGGAAGCCCATTGACCCCTCATTTCCCAACATCATCCTCCTTGTTTGCCATCACCAGCACAGCTGCCAGTGGTGTCACCCTCTCCCTGCAGCCCACCACAGTTTTGCCCAATGCATCTCAAGAACAAAGCTAGCCTTACAAGTAAACGTAAAAAAAAAAAAAAAAAAAAACCTTGGAGAATCTGAAACGTTTTACCCAGAGCCCCCAGATTTTCCTAACTCTTAAGCATCAGGCAGATTGCTGTGAGCTGTGCTCTCCACTGTCAAATCACTTTGCCAGCCACTGCCTAAATCCTTTCAGTTCAACCTACCCTGTTCTCTTCTTCTCCTGGCTGACTCAGGCTTCCAGAGGTAACCAGGTAAAAGACAAAGTGGAACTCAATTTCAAATTTTCTGCAGCAGTGATTCTCAAAGTATAGCCAGGGGATCCCTCCATGAGATCAAAATGATTTTCAGGACACATTATTTGCTATCTTTACGGTCATTCTGGCCATACCACACAGCATGTGGGATCCCAACCAAGGATCAAAGTTACGCCCCTGCATTGGAAGCACTGTCTTAATGCCTGGACCACCAAGGAAGTCCTGGGAAAATGACCTAATTTTTCATAAAACATTATTTGTGTTAACATATTTGTTATCCCTTTTAATGAATTCATAGTTTTTAATTTCTCAGTTCTAATTTTTATGAATATAAAGGGGTCCACCAAGTGGTCTGAGAAACACCGCTCTATGGGCAGCATCCAGTTTCCTGGGGGCTACACCAGGTCCCACTGGCCAGGCCAGGCTTCATCCCTTCAACTTCCAGTCCCTTCTCTTACAAGGCAATAAAGGCAACACAATCACCTCTCTTTGAGGAGAGAGAAAGGTAAGAAGGAAGAGGGATGAGACCTTCACTTTTCCTTTACAGGTTGTTTATACTGCCTGAAGGATTTCCATGAAGCAGTTTGAATCACTTTTGTAATAATAAAAATGAATGACAGATAAGCTCAGAAAATAAGAGGAATGCTGGTGACAGGTGTTGGTGCTGTAGGCTGTCCCTAATCCTGGGCTACCAGGGAAACCACATAATAGTTTCAATGTTTTTATATACATATATTTTTTTCTTTTTTTCTTTTCAAAGCATCTATACATATAGAAGTGATGATATCAATGTCATTTCTGCCAAGAGTGTCTACAAATTCCTTCACTATTTCATAACAGTTGTAATACATTTTGCCCTTGGATAGATATGCTCCCCCTAATCCATTTCTGCAAACCTTTACTGTGGATTTTAAAACTCCAAGTCATATACTTCAAAATACTTCACACAAATTTTTACCTGTTCTGGTTCAACTTCATTTTGCACAAGAAATGATGTCTCAGGTGCTGAGGAGAAAGAGAAAATAATGCTTATATTTCCTATGGGAGAATAAAATACTACATCCTGAAACATTTTAGTTGATGTGCTTAACCTTTTAATCCCGGCTTTCCTTTTTTTCCCACAATTTATTTATCCATTTTTGTTTTGATATGTTTCTATCTAAAGCTCATCTGCTGTCTGATATCCCCCAGGAGCACTCTATTTTATAGATGGGAAGGGTGAGTCATTAGGCCTCCAGGAAATTGAATCTAATTTTTCTTAACCACCAGTAGTAAATTCAGGACTTTCATCCTGAAAGAAAATTTTTTGGTCTATGGGTTAATAAAGTTTTATTAAGCATTTTTAGTAGGCCATGCACTATTCTAGCCGTACTATCAAGCTTCTCAATGGAATTTACAACTTAGTTGTTGTTGTTTAGTTGCTAAGTCATGTCTGACTCTTTTGAGATCCGATGGACTGCAGCCCGCCAGTCTCCTCTGTTCATGGGAATTCCCAGTCAAGAATACTGGAGTGGGTTGTCATTTCCTTCTCTAAGGGATCTTCCTGACCCAGGGATCAAACTCTTGCGTCCTGCATTGGCAGGTGGATTCTTTACCTTTGAGCCACCAGTAAAGGCTCTTTAGTAAGTCCCTTACAACTTAGTACAGACAACCAAATTTAAACAAATACTGTGAATAGCTGGAAAAATAATTGTGCAAAACTCTGGGCAGAAATAGTACAAGATATCGGAGGGATATATCATAAGGATGGCTGACCTATTCTCGAAGGTCACATTCTTGAGAATGTGAAATTTAAGCTGAGACACGGAATCATTTATTTATAACATAGTTGAGTTCAACCAGGAAAACAGAATCTACCAAGTGCAAAGCATGGTTCTGGGCATTATAAGAATGCAGAGATGAATATGGCATGACCCCACCCTCATGAAATTTATGGAATATTAAAGAAGAGTTGTTGTTTTTCAGTAGCTAAGTCGTGTCCAACTCTTTGTGACCCCGTGCACTGCAGCACCCCAGGCTTCCCTGTCCTTCACTATCTCCTGGAAGAGATAAGTCTCAGATAATTCAAAGCTGAGTTAGTCTCAGAACTGAAATGAGTCTCAGATAACTTGAAGCTTATTCCTCCTCGTGACACTGGGCCATTGCCTGACCCAATGTTAGCAGATTGGGAGGAGCAGATGTGCAAGAAAGGGGGAGAAAGGTGAGGAGCTCAAATTTAGAGTCACTGATGGAATGTACCCCAGGAACAATGCAAACAGTAGTTGCATAATAAGCAGCTGACAGGATTTGAATCTGGATCAAACTGGGGAAGAGGTTGGAGCTGGAGATACTGCTTTGGGAGTCATCAGGATCCAGGGAGCAGATACAAACCTCAGAGTGTACAAGAAACCCGAGGGCTGCGTGTCCAGAAAGAGGAAGTCAGAGGAGGTGGAGGAGAAGGAGTAGGAAGCAGGCAGAGAGCAGGGGGTGAGAGCAGTGTCCCAGGGCAGGGGAGAATGTCCAGCAGGGATGCAAAGTCATCTGTGCAAGAAAAGCTTCCCACAGAAGCAGAACACTGAGCCACACATAGAGGAGGCCTGAATGTAACAAATATCCAGGCTAATCATTCTTGAAATTGATCAGTTCCCCCCAAGGTTCCTCACACTCAAGGCGAAAGGAGAAATGTGACAGAGTTTGTAAGGTTTATAGTTTGATACAAGAGAGCATGTTTCAAGGGAAAGTGACTTGTAGAATGCCCAGGAGCAGAAAACTTAAGAGGGGGGAAATTCAGCATGTTTTCATATCCTACAACTTAATGTTATTTTTCTCCTAGCTATTATTCCCTAGAGCTGGGAATTGCAGGTAAATATTCAAAATTCCTACCCTGGTCTGACAAAATCCTGTTGTATGACAATCATTTGTGATGGGTAAGCCTGAAACTGAAACCATCAAAGAGAAAAGCCAGCCTGGGTCAGTTTTGTTGGAGCTAATCTGTATTTTAAATTGAAGTCTTCTAAAGGGAGACAAACACTGCTGAGTGATACCAAACAGTACTTTCTCTTCTTCCCTTTCTCCTTTTCTTCCTCCTCTTTCTTCTGAAAATGCCAGAAACTGGAATGGAAGCCCTCATAGGACTGCAGCGTTACACACCAAAAAGCAAGAAGAAATACACATCGATGGTTGGCTTTCTCTCCTCTTGAACAGCAGCAGTGCTAACGGCAGGGGTGGGAGTCAGGTGCGGACTACTATTTCTTGTCTTCTGTGTTCTGCTGGCTTTACACTCTCAAGGCCCTGAATCCTGCCACGAGCACATTCAGGCAAAGGCAGGGGCCTCCCAGAATTTGCCAGAAAAGCAGTTCTGTTAGGGGGCAACTGTAGTAGGTGGAATGTTGTCCCCACACCCCCCAAAATCTTGTTGAGTCCTGCCCCAGGCCACAGGTGCAAGATCTTGCACCAAGGCCATAGAAGCAGAGCCCAAAGCCAAGGTGACCTCTGAAACTGACTGCGCCCGTTTGTAACCGTTGCCAAAAGCACCCCTGATCATCACTAACAAGCTTCCTGACTTCCAGGTAGGCAAAGAGGCACACTCCAGTAAACACCCTTTAGTGCCCCAACCAATCACCTAACTCCAACTTTCCAGCAGGAATTTTCTTTGTCTCGAGAATATAAAAATGGGCTATCAACCCATGAAAACGGTCAGGTTGGCCCACTGTGCTTGCAGTGCCCACATTTTCAGACCCGGGCATTTCAGAAGGGAGTGAGTTTATTAAGACCAAAGAGCAGAGATAACGTGGCACTGCGAACACAGTGGGCAGACCTCCTGACTCCCTCAACAATCATGTGCAAGCAGAACCTCATCTTGCAACCTTATCTAGAAATAGGGTCTTTACAGATGTCATTAGTTAAGGGTTTTCAGATGAAGTCATCCTAGATTTAGGAGCAGCCCTCAAAGATACCAATGGCTGGGATCTTTCGAGTAAGAAAAGAAGACACAGGGCCACACAAGCAGAGAAGGTCATGTGACCACGGAAGCAGAGCTGGGAGTGATGCTGCCGTAAATCAAGGAATCCCTACAGCACCAGAAGCTGGAAGGGGCAAGAAAACATTCTCCTCTAGAGCCTGAATTCAGAGAGGACGGGGCTCTGCTGACACCTGGATTTCAGACTGCTGGCCTCCAGGTCTGTGAGTGAATAAATTCCTGTTGTTTTAAGCCACTTGGTTTATGATACTGTTACCATGGCCCTGGGAACCTGACGCAGGAATGAAAGGGAACTGACATACGAAGGATGAGAGAGAGCCTAAGCAGGAATCAGGAAATGGGTGCTGAGCACATGTAAGAAGACTAACGGAACTGAAAGGCCTGGCATTTAAGCTCAAAAGAGCATTGATCTAATATCATATTCTTACTGGCATTCCGCTGACAATTTAATTGTCAGGAACAACCCTGCAGGGAAGATGTTGTCACAAATTGCCAGTGAAAAAACTGAGATTCCGAGGGTGGAGCAATGTGACCAAGGTCAGACAGGTCAAAGGTGGTGAGGCTGGAATTTGAATCTGTCAAATGGACACCAACATCTCTGCTCTTAACAACCTTCTTACAGTGGAGTTCAAGCACAACTGTACCATGTAAACTGCATGTCACACTGAGGCAAGAAGGAACGCTCAGTATGATTTGCATTCAAACTGGAAAAGGGATGGTCCAGAACTGTGGTCTCCAGAGAAGGCTCGGTGCTCACCTGGACTGTGCAAGGCCATCCACTGGGAGTGGGGAAATTGAGAGCTCCTGTTTATATTTAATTAAATTGAATCCTTGCAACATTTATCCGGGAGGGATATATTTCAGCATGTACATGCTAGATGGAGGTGTGGTTGAACAAATTGTCAATAAATGTTTTACCGCTTGTGATACATTATTATTCTGGTCAAGAGGGGAAGAATGAGTTGCTTGGAGACTATGGTAGGCAGAGTAATAACACCCAAAGTTATCAAGTTTTAATCTTTGAAATTTGTGATACGTACACGGCAAAAGAGATTTTGTAATACAAGTTAAGGATCTTGAGATGGGAAGATTATCCTGGGTTAGCCAGTGGCCCCAGTGCAATCACAAGTATCCTTATAAGAGGAAGGTCAAAATGCCAAAGTTGGGTTATGTGATGATGGGAAAAAAGATCAGAGAGAAAGATTTGGAGGTGTTATGTTGTTGACTTACAGATGGAGGAATGGGTCCAAAGCCAAAGAAAGCAAGTGACATCTAAAAGCTGGAAAAGACAAGGCATTCGATTTCTCCCTAGAGAATTCAGAAGCAAAGTAGCCCAACTGATGTTTTGATTTTAGGTTCTGACCTCCAGAGCTATAAAAAAAAATCTGTGCTGTTTTAAGCCACTCATGCTCAGTTACTCAGTCATGTCCAACTCTTTGCCACTGCATGGACTGTACCCCACCAGGGTCCTTTGTCCGTGGGACTACCATTCTGGTAAATTCTTACAACAGCAACAGAAAACTAAGACAGAGACACTGGCCTCTAAGATCTTCCTAGACAACAGTGGGTCTGCACAAGGGATGAAAGGAAAGTTACTTTTTATTTACAAGCTCTTTGAACGCTTTGTACTTTGGCCACATATGTGTAGTATCTATCTTAAATTAGTAAAATTGTAATAACAACAACAAAAGAATCTTAAAAATTAACCATGCTTTTGTCAGGTAAAGACACTCACTGATGCTTCTGATTTTCCTACAAGGTGAGAATGTATTTACACACAAAGAAATACCAAAATTGGGACCCCTTGGCAGCTAGATTCTCACTATAAGTTAGTATGGTTTGCTGGTTTAATTTTAGGCTCTTGAGTTCTGGGTATGCATGGGTACTCGGATTAAATGGATTTTCTGTTAAAAAATCAGCCCTAGACCTCAGAGTACAGTGAGACTGCCAATCAGCCTCCTTAATGCTTTACCACCGCTAAATATTTCCCCCAGACTTCCTGGCTCTATGACCTTGGGCAAGATATTTTCTCTCTCTAAGCCACAGTTTATTCATCTGAAAATGCTGCTATTTCGCCAACTGCTTTTGTTATGTCCCATTTAACCTTTATACCTCTGGATAACTTTTTACAAAGTATTTGAATGACCTGAAAAATTTATCATTACATACTAATTTTTTTAAGGATATAAAGCTATACTTAGTATAGGGAATGAATATGTAAATACTTCAAAATATATATATACAAACACATATATACCTCTTGTTCCCCAAAGAAACCTAAAAAGAAATCCAAAAGGCTATCTATATCTGACTTTGAGTGGAAATATTGTAGGCAATTCAATTTTTTATTAATACTTTAAATGATTTCTAAATTTTCTCAAAAGTGAAAACTTTATAAAATGTTCTGTGTTGTTTAGTTGCTAAGTCGTGTCTGACCCTTTGGACCCCATGGACTGTAGCCTGCCAGGCTTCTCTGTCCATGGGATTTCCCAGGCAAGAATATTGGAGTGGGTTGCCATTTCCTTCTCCAGGGGATCTTTCCAACCCAGTTATAGAACTCTTGTGTCCTGCCTTGGCAGATGGATTCTTTACTACTGAGCTACCAGGGAAGCTCAAAATAGTCTGAGTATCTTGTGTTAATTACTAGAAACTCTGCAAAATGCCTTAGCTAAGGGAAACTGTTAGGACATGTGTCATTTATCTGAAGCCAGACCACAGTGAAATTCTAAGTGAAACTTTGAAGACAGCTGTTAGAAACTCATTCACCTGCAGCCAAAGAAGGGTTTTGTGGTGCTTTTAGAAAAAAGGTACCTCTCAAGATCTGAGTACTGAGGAATATAAAGATGAAATAGGATATACATATTAGTTGCTTTAACAGGTCAAATATGTTTTTTATAATAATGGGTGCATATAAAAACTGGTGAAATCCAAGTAGAATTTGTAGTCAAGTTAACTGTATTGCAACAGTGTAAATTTTTCTTTTTGATAATTCACTGTAATATAAGATCTTACCACTAGGGGAAGCTAGAGGAATGTATAGATCTCTCTGTACTGTTTTCTGCAAGTCTGTGGGAGTCCAAAAATTATTTCAAAATAAAAAGTTTCTTAAAAAGTGGCTTAAATACCAGCTCTTTTATATAGCTCAATCTAATCTATGCATGATACATAGTAGCCTGGCAGTAAAGATTTATTGAAAAAAAAACGTTGAATGAACTTTAAAGCACGATTTAAAAGAATATAGAGAGAATGACTATGAAAACAATTTGAAAAACTTTTTAAATTGCTGTTATACTATGTTGTTAAGGAAAAAAAATGATCTGAGAGGACATAGCACAAACTGTTACAGTATTATCCCTTGGTCTCAATCATTAGGGTGAGGACTGGGGAAAATATTTGAAAAACAAGAAACTTCCATTTTATAGTTTAAACTTTTTCTTTTATGAGAGCATGCATTTATTTCATAACATGAAAAATAAAGTTTAAACTTTAACAGTATGGCATGAAAGCATCCTTTCCCTTCAGAGGACTTCTCATCTAGTAGGGTAGGGGATGATGTTCAGTGCACACGCTGGAAAATGAACATATGTAAATAAACTCACAGCTGCCCTTTCTAAGAAATGCATCTACTATCTAGACAGTCTAGATGGAGCCTTGCAAGGGATGGCCTAAGTAAGGGCCAGATTCCCCTGCCACCTGTTTTTGTACAGCCTCAGAGTCAAGAATCCTTTCTATATTTTTTAATGGTTGTGGGGAAAAAAATCAAAAGAAGAACTCATAACACATGAAAACTGCAGGCAATTTATATGTCATTGTCCATTGACATGGTGCTGTGGAAGCCTGGAGGCATCATTTGCATATGTGTTGTCTCTAGTTGCTCCTGAATGCTAAGGCAGGGTTAAGCAGCTGTGGCAGAGAACAGCGTGGCAGCTTGTAAGGCCTGAAAATGTACCAGCTGGCCATTCACAGAAAAGTTTGCTGACTACTGGTAAGTGAATCTACCAGTGGAAAAACAATGTCTGCAGAAGCAGGGAATGCCATGAGTTTTGAATACAATTTTGAAAGCCTTCAGATCCTAAGATGATGAGAGAGCTCCTTTCAAAGTGGTTTTATGTCTGAGGGGGTAGATTAGACCCCACTCTCTTACTCAAATAAAATCATGTGCTTTGTGCAGCTCTGGAATGGAACTGAATTTTTAGGCTAGAAAATTTCTTAAGAATCCATTCTGAAAATTGCCCCTATTTCCACAGAAATGTGCTTCAAAATTTCTAGAACCTTTCTCTCAGAATCAGTTACTGAGCAGCTTAGCAGGCCTAGCATAGGGATGAGCACTTCATGTAACTTATTTTATTTTGGTGCTTATAAAACTGATTTCACAGATGTGTTAACTGAGGCTGAACACTTAAACCACTCCACCTGAGGTAACACAGACAATAAAAGGAAATTTGAACCCAGCTCTGAATGACTCAAAAATTCATGATGGTAACCACTCTGATAGAAAAGAATAAAGGCATATTAAAATCGTATTGGAAAACATGGACACTCTAACCATTGAACTTCACACCAGAAATTACCTGGCACTATCTTCTCAGTGCGTATATTACCTATGCTGACTCATTACTGAATTCATAGACACTGGGACTCATCTGTCTCTACTTTGAAAACAAATTTAGCTCTGAAATAAGTCGGTTCCATGATAGTCTTAACACACCCCTAGAATTTTAAAGGAGAAGGCAATGGCAACCCACTCCAGTGTTCTTGCCTGGAGAATCCCAAAGACGGGGGAGCCTGGTGGGCTGCCGTCTATGGGGTCGCATACTATGGGGACACGACTGAAGCGACTTAGCAGCAGCAGCAGAATTTTAAAAGGGACAACTTCAAGACTTCAGAGGTTTCTTACCTTTCATAGGTAGCAGCTGGCTTATGCTGCCCCCTTGTGGATTAGTTGTGGTATGGCCTTAAAAATCCAAAGGACAGCAAAAGGATCCCAAAGTCTGAATATTTTAGAGTTAAAAGAAATTCAAAATTATCTCCTCTGATTCCGTTGCTTTAATCAAAAGAAAAATTTAAATCTACACAGACAGTTTCACTCGCTCAAGGTTTCACAGTGATGACTAACAATGAAAGTGAGTGACCAGAATCCCTATTTTCTGACCTCACTTGGCAGCACTAAGACAGATCTAGAATTTCAAAACATGTTTGAAAATAGAGTCATTTACTGAATTCACATGCTCTCTTTAAATTTTGGAGACCTCTGAATGATCAACACGAATACTATGAACTTCAATCAATCCACAGAGCATCACCTAAGTGAATCTGGTGTTCCTTACCTCCAAGGGCAAATTGGGTAGGATCTACTTAATTTTGAAAGGAAACAGAGAGCAAATTAAGTATCGGTGCACAAAGTGGCTCATAAAGGGGAGAAACGATGACTTTGCATTTCACACAGGTGAGGTAACAGAAGGACACCAGAGATTCTAGAACATCATTATTTAAGAGTCACCCAGTTCCAAACTGTGCCTCAATCTTCCACTGCCTCCAAGAGTGCCCCAGCAACACAAACATCCTCATCCTTGTGAGAGCCCGGAGCCACCGCCTCAGGCTACTGCTTTCAGACAAGACTTCATCCCTACTCCTTCCCCGCTGGACTCTCCCCTGTAGGGCAACGCCTATCCCTGTTCTGCCCCCACCAGCCAATCAGTAAATCACTGCGGGAGCGGGCGAGGTGCGCATTTCAGAACGACTCCTCTGGGTTATTAGCAACAACAGTAATGAGTGGATACCAGGTACCAAGCGCTCACTTCATGCCCAGCACAGTGCCAGGTGCTTTCCAAGTTTGATCTCAGAGTATTCTGTGCTAGGCATCACGACTGTGCTCATCTCACGGCGGGAGTCCTATGGCCTCGCCACGTCAGGCGACTGGCTCTACTGACAGAGCTAGGAAGGCAGAAAGCACACTTCTGAGCCAGGATGCTCCCCTTGCAGAGCCCAGGCTCTCGTGCTCTGGGTTCTGTGGCCTTTGGAATATATAGCAAGAGCTCACACACACGCTCTGAAAAGAGCAGAGCTGGAGGGTGGCTGACCACGCTGTTTCACGGCACAGTGGGCAGTGGTCCAGTTGGATGGAACGCTAGCCCTCTGCTGTCTAGATGGGTACACAGTTTCTGGAAAGAGATTCTAAAAATTATTACTGTTGATATTGCTGCTGCTGACAATACAGTAAGGAGAAGTAGTTGAAAATGCACAAAGCACTTTCACATTTATTTTCATATTTGAACTTCAAAATGAATCGAGGTAAGTAAACTTGGGCAGAATTATTGAAAGAGAAGGAAACTGAAGCCCAGAGAGGTCTCGTATTTTGCCCAAAGGTGCAAAGCTAGTGCCAAATGCTACTGAAGGTAGAACAATGGTGTCTGATTACAAATTCTGCTTCCATTCTCGAGACTCTTCTGTTTCCGGGAATCACAGGAGTTAAGATTCCACAATTGTGGGGAGGTTCTTGCCAAGGGTCATTGGTACTTTTGTTCCTTGACTTGTTCACAGTGGGAGAATGGATTCCTCACCTCTTCACAGAGCTCGCTGTGGTTTATCCACTGATCCCAGCCTCCTGTGAAACCAGGGATGTCTCCAGTGCCTGACTTGGTGTCTGAGGGACACTGTGGTCTGCAGCGACCACCCAGCTCACCTGGCTAACCATGGGTGAGGAACCTCTTAGAGCCAGTTTCAAGTTCTAGTTTCAGAGGCTGGTATGTAATTTCATTTTTGCTCTCTGATTGCCTTACCACCAACATGCCTCCTAAAGCTTGGCAACTTTCTTTCGTCTTATTTGGTTGACCTTTCTGAAGGTGAACTGTTACATTCTAGAATTACATGATTCAATTCCAACTTAATTAATGAAAGAAAAAAACATTTGTATGGTTGGTAGAATGCAACACTACCAAGAAAAGCATCCTGAGAATCCAGTTTTTGTCCTTTTTCCTTTATCCCCAGACTGCCAGCCTCCCAACTGATTCCAGCACACGAACAGCACTGGGCCTGAGAGATAAATCGGCTAATGCCCGCAAAAGATGTTGCCTTTGAAATCAGTTGCATCCAGTTTCTTTCCTCTTAACACTGGCATTTGTGAGTGAAAATGAGCTTTGCTTCCTTCTTCTGTCTTTGTTTGTTTCTTCTGCTGAACTTGGTGCCAATTCCTCCTACAAGTCCTATATGCCCTTGATAAACTGAGGGCCCAGAGAGTATCAAGTTCTGATGGGGCTCAATTTTGGCTTCAAGGAAATAGTGCAGCGACAGCGGGACAGCTCTGATTCAGGAGCCAGAAGAGAGTCCTACGTATGACCTACTTCGTCTTCTATTTGATCTTTTTTGTGCCTCTGTGCCTGCTTCCTTCCATGTAGAATAAAGAGAGTCTACCACACTGGCAGTTCCTCTATGTCCTCTGGGGCCAGGAGTGGGCTTCAGGTCCTTGGACCTACCCCTAGACCCTTAGAGGTCCTCATTCTTCAAATCTTTTGTTGTTCTGGCTTGCTTTGTCTTTAACTGGAGCATAACTGCTTTACAGTGTTGTGTGGGTTTCTGCCTTACAACAGTGGGAACCAGTCACATTTTATATATATATATATATCTCCTCCCTCCCGAGCCGCCCTCCCCCTTTCCATCTCACCCCTCTAGGTCATCACAGAGTGCCAGGCTGGGCTCCCTGTGTTACACAACAACTCCCCACTAGTGATGTATTTTACACATGGTAATGTATATATGTCAATGCCACTTTCTCAATTCGTCCCACCCTCTCAGTCCTCCACTGTGTCTGCAAATCCAATCTCTATGTCTGTGTCTCAATTCCTTCCCTGATGAAATAGGTTCATCAGCACTATTTTTCTAGATTCCACGTGTATGCGTTAGTGTACAATGTTTGTTTTTCTCTTTCTGACTTACTTTGCTCTGCAAGTCTTGGACAGAGTAGGGCCATCTATGTTTTAAGTTCCCTGTGGTTCCAGCCCATGGCCAGGCCTGGTATAGATGGGCTGGATGATCCCAAAGTTCAAGGTCTTGATTCCCTAGTCTTCTCCTACCTCCCGAGGAGGTCAACGTGAGATCTGATTATGCTTCCCCTTTCATTTATACCAACCTAACTCCCTTGTCTCCGATCTCCACATCGAGACGCAAACCCTGCCTTTCACATTTTTGATTGCCTCTGTTTCTCCTATACCAGGACAAGCCTTCTCCCTCCCTCTGCCTCCTCTCTAAATGATTCACCCTCCTACTCCTTGAAAGAACATCTAACATTTCTTCTCTGACAATTGCTCAGCATTGGACTTTAGGGTGTCTATCCACAAGCTCACCCTGCTTCCTTAACGGTCTTCCTGCCATAGTTCATGGTCACTGTCTGAACACCTCTTCCTACTAACCAGCATTTAGAATTTCCTTATATTTACCTGCACACTCCATAACCTTTGTCTCCTGGACCCCTTTCTACCTTTGTGGTTCTCTCTGCATCCTCAGCTGGCTCTTCTGCCTTCACTTCATCCTCTCTCAAGGTACTTGTTCCTGTAAGGAGGTGGGTATCTGCCTTCATCCTTCCATTCAGGTAGGGCATTTAGACAATGCCAAAGGATCTTCACTTACCCCCTCTGCTAATGAGATGATAGAGTAAAGGGTTTAAGAGCTTAGTTTCAACAGCCAGGAGACCTGGGGTTCAAACTCTGGCAAATGTCTTAACCTATCCACGCCTCAATTTCTTCTCCTTTATAATGAATGTAACAGTACAATCTTCCTCACATATCTGGACAATGCCTGACTATGAGATAATGCACTGAAGGCATCAAGCCCAGCCTTCTCCTAAAAGCACTCAGTAACTGTCATTTGTTATCAATGACTTCCAAAATTATGTCGACTATCTTGAACTCTTCCCTATGAGATGATAAATATGAAAGTTTCGGTATAATGGCAAGACCCTATTCAGCACTTACACTGTATCATCACAGTAATATATTTGACCAGAGGGAGGTGCCAGTCATCAGACACCAATCCCCACCAAGGTATCTGTAGCCCCACATTTCCAACTTCCTGTTAGACATCTCCCAGGGGCACTTCAAACTCAAGAGCACCCAAATAATTTTCACTCTTCCTCCTGGGGTTCCTCTATCGGTGAACCCATCGCATCAGCTAATCTCCCAAGTACAGAGACTCAGTCATCCTTCCTTCTTACTCCAGCCACCAAGTCCTCTCATTTCCAAGTCCTAAGTGGCTCTGACTCTGCCCCTTCTCTGCTGTTACTGCTACCATCATTCTAGTCGAGACACTCCTTCCCGTCTGAATTATAGCAGGAGCCTCCTGGGGAGCCTCTCTGCCTCCGGGTTTACTCCCCTCCTGTACATCTAAAACTTTTTACAAAGCAAGTTTTCCCAAAACAGAGCTGAAAATGCCATTCTCTACTCCAAACACATGAATGGTTCCTTGGAACCCTGGAATGAAATCTGAATTCTTCAGCCCATTAATCCGTCCTTTAAGAACCTAGGCTACTCCTAGCTTCCTGTCTCCATTAGATTAAACTAGACTCTTAAACAGCCAGAGATTCCATGCTCCTGTAAGTCCCCCTATCTCTGCTCATGCTGTTCTCCCTGCCTGTTCACTCTGCCCAATGAAATGCTCTCATCCATGAAGAACCAATTCAAGGATCTTTGAGAGAAATCATTCTGGGCCTTCTTTCCCAGTTAAAATCCTTCTCTCCATTCTTTGGGTCCCCAGGGAACCCCTTCATACTTCTACCCCAAAACGAAGCCCACTGGATGGTGGTTTGCTCCACATAAGCTTGTCTCTCCCACTGCTTTCAGGACAGAGGTCAAGACTTCATCATTTTGATATGTTCTAAGGCAGAGAAGTAACCTGGTAAGCCATGTTTAATGAATGACAGATTTGAAAGGCCTTTACCAAGTATCATGCTACGTATTTCTATGTATCCAAATGGAGTACCAAGATGAAGATAAAAAAAATCTCATCTTCAACCACTTTTCCATCTGAGAATCCTTTGATTTGCTGGAAAGGCCAGCTTCCTTTGGACTGTGAAGCTTGAGCTGGTTTATTAAACAGAGAGATACAGTAAGAAAACAAATGCTCCTAAAAGTCCCTCATCACTCCCCCACCACCCAACCCTGGGACCAAGAAAAAGCTACTGTAAAAATTTCAAAGAAAGGAAAATGTGACAATTACCAGAGGAGTGTTTACTTTTTCCCCAGTTTTCCTGGGTTCACAGAGAAGTCCTCATGCATATTTGGGAGCTTGAAATTTGAAATGATTTTACTGCTTAGACTTCATGCTGTTCATGAGCATAATAATTCACCTTAGGGCTAGGAAAAAGTGAATCAGTGGTAAAGAATCCTCCTGTTACCTACTAAGATAATAGCCACCTTTTGCATGCTTACTAGCTAGCCAGACACTCATCTAAATTTTTATATGCATAAGGTCACACAACAGAGGCCAGAGACCCCCCAGGGAAAGGTAGTGCAGCTGATAATCAAGCCCAGGCAGTCCCTTCTAGCACCTCCAAGGCTGTGAATTAATTTTAGGGTATTCTCTGCCCTTGCTGCTGTTGCTGTGGGTATTAGTCTCTAAATTGTGTCTGACTCTTCACGACCTCATGGACCATAGCCTACCAGGCTTCTCTGTCTGTGGGATTTCCAGACAAGAATATTGAAGTGGGTTGCCATTTCCTTCTCCAGGGGAATCTTGTTGACCTAGGAATCAAACCCACATCTCCTGCTTGGCAGGTGGATTCTCTACCACTGAGATACCCAAGGAGCCCTTTTTCTGCTCCTGGTCCCTAGTATTAATAAATACTTAATGAAGTCAGGTGGGAGGAAGAAAGGACAAATGAACAAAAGAACACTCCCTCCACAATACAGAGGCATGGAGACAAGTGAGTATACCCTCTGGGGCTTCAAGGAAGAAGATCAGTGTGTTTGAAAATAGGGTGAGATAGCAGAGCTCCACCCAGCCTAGAGTGGACAGGCAAGTATTCTAGAGATGATCTACCATGGAGAACTGAACCGATGAATCAAGGTCAATGGTCTCCCTTACTCTCTAAAATCCATAGGGAGGAACAAGCCACAAACACAGTCTTGACCCCAGTGTATCCCAGGTGGGCTTCATGACTCACAGGACCCAAAAGCTGTCTCTAGTCATCTGACTCAGTGACACTCTGTTGAGAGTTTCCCTTCAACTTAAGGGGAGAGGGAAGAAGAAGAGAGAACCACACCCACATACCCTTGGATGTGAGCAAGGCAGTGCTGCGGTGAGAAGTCGCCTCAATGCTTCTCTGAGAGGTCTTGGGGAGCAGGACAGTCTCTGATTCTGGAAGAGAAAAAACGTTTGATAAAAGGCAGCTAAAAGTTGGTGCTTGTGCCAAGCAGTTTTTATAGTTGTCTTTGTAGTTTTCTATGTTTATTTTAGGCAAGTAAAAAGGCAACTGTAAAAATTGCCCCCGATCCCTATGTATATTTGAGAATTTCCTGCTGGCTCAAATGGCAAAGAATCTGCTTACAATGCAGGAGACCTGGGTCAGAAATATCCCCTAGAGAAGGGACCTATCAGCTACCCACTCCAGTATTCTTGCCTGGAGAATTCCATAGGCAGAGAAGCCTGGTGGACTACAGTCTATGGGGTTGCAAAGAGTCAAACATGATGGAACAACTAACACATATATATTTTGAATTTTTTTTTCAAGGATTGTAAGTAATTTTTAGAATCTAGGGGAATTGTAGATGTTGTATTTGAAGATGATTATTTTAAGGACTAAAGGAATAAAACATACAAATTTGCTTAGGGTTCATGGACCTTAGGTCAGTACTCATAGTGTAATGGAATTAGCCAATTCATTACTGTAAAGTTGTTCAAATGAATCCAGGCCTTATTGAGGCAGTTGAAATACCTAAGCCTTTGAGCTATCTCATGATTGTTTTCTAATATCTTTACCTCAGAATTAGAGTTTGAATCATGATGAGGGCTTTGACAAGGGCCCATAATTAATGGAGCTAGTAGCTCAGCGAGAGTTTCAAGGTGTAGGATCAAGAAGGATTCAGGAGGGAGGGTGAGAGGGAGGAAGAGAAAGGGAGAAAGAGGGGAGGAGGAGATGGAAGAGAGAAAGGAAGGGAGGAAGTTCACCATCAAGGGATATTTTAAGGCATCTGGAGGCCTTTCCTCTAATGCCTAAGTAGAGAGTTGAGCCTTGGCAGGATGGAACTGGTGTCTGACCCAGGGTGACATTTCCTGGTTTTTTACTAAGTATCTGCAAGACTCCTAGGAAGTCAAGTTGAGAACTAAAAATGCTGATTTTTCAAAAACACAAAGGAAAAAAAATTGGAACAAAAAAGGAAACCATAGAACAATGAAAAGAAACAATTTAATGACTCTACACCCCCCCCACACACACACATGCACACACAGAGTTATGGGATGAATTCCGACCTCCATCTCACTGCTTCTAAATTCATATTTAAAGCCCTAATCTCCAGTAACTCAGAACATGACTGTATTTGGAGATAGAGCCTTTAAACAAGTAAAAGTGATAGTATATGGATGGCCCTTACTCTCATATGACTGATGTTCTCACATAAAGAGGAGATCAGAACGCAGACACACAAAGGGAAAGAGGATGTGAGTACAAAGTGAAAAGATAGCCATCAAGGAGAAAGACCTCGGAAGAAACCAACCCTGCTGACCCCTTAGTCTCACTTCTTTCCTCCAGAAGTAAACTTCTGTTGTTTAAACTGCCCAGTCTGTGGTGCCCAGCCCTGACAAACTCGTCACACACACACAGAGACCCTAGAGCACGTTGCTGGGCTGCCCCATTCAGTAGGAGAAGCCTCTGCCAAGGGAGCCCAGGTACACCTGAGCCGCAGAGGGGAAAGAACGGCCAGGTGAGCCAGGTACCTGCGGTGAGGATGGGCCCCCCGGTGGAAGGCTCGAGGGTCAGCAGCATCGTTTCTTCCTCAGGAGGGGAGCTCGGTGTTGTCAGAGGGCACACGGAGGCTGTGGTTGTGAGCGCAGCTGTAGTTCTCATCTGAAGTGGCGGTGTGGGTGTGAGGACAGAGGTAGTCACGACTGTTGTTGGAAGCACAGCTGTGGCTGTTGTCACGGCGGTGATGGTGGTGGAGGTGGAGGTGGAGGTGGAGGTGGTGATGGAGGTGGAGGTGGTGATGGAGGTGGAGGTGGAGGTGGTGGTGGTGGTGGTTGGGCGGCGGGTGGTTGTTGAGCGCGTGGTTGTGGGGGCTGTAACCAATACACGAAATGTCTGGTACCAAGGGGAGACAGAAGAAGAGGAGAACACCACAGATATTGCTCATCCATCCCTCTGTCTGTGTTTCTACAACCTCACCTGGTCCGCAAGCCTGGACCATCAAAATGCCTATGAGAACTGGGACTCTAAACCCTACGCTTGGCCTTTCCAGCCTATTTTTCACACTCTGGCTAGACTAATCTTTGACAATGACAAACCTAATTGTGTCAGTCCCCAACTTAAAACTTTGTTTTAACTGGATTCTCCTTGACCTTCTGGTGAAGATCTAATCCCTAATCCCACCCACAGGGCCCCACTTGATCTGGATCTTTCTTTTCAACCCCACGCCTCCACTCTATTCTTCTCATATTCCCTTGCCCATGGGCCTTTCTTCAGTTCTTCAACTATATTACTGACCTTCCCTCTGGAGGAACTTTGTACCGACTACTTCCTAATCCCTCTCTTCCTTAGAATGACTCCTCCTTGAACCTCATGTCTCAGCTAAAAGATCACTTCTGCAAAGAGGTCATCCATAGTCTACAATAACAATGTTTTTTGTACACTCATACTTGACCACAGATTTTGTAGCATTTCCTAAAGACACATTTATTTGTTGATTATTATATAATGTCTGCTTCTCCTAGTACACTGTAATCTCCACAAGCAAAAGCTGGAATTTATGTTGTTCTCTGCTATAAATCTAATACCTATCATGGTATTAGTAGATGTTCCTAGTAGGTCTACAGTAGATCTACCTAGTAGATGTTGCAAAAATGTGGCATGAATGATTGCATCAAAAGGGAACCCAAGCATAACATTTCAGTCAAGTAAGATGAATAAGCTCTAGAAATTTGCTGCATACATTGTACCAAAGTTAACATTGTTTATTGGACACTTGAAAACGTGTGAAGGGAACAGACTTCCTTCTAGGTGTTCTTTCCACAATAAAAATCAAGATCTAAAACAAACAATTTTCAAGAGTGTAAAGATAGATTCATGCCCAAACTGCTCACCCCATAAACATCTGAATTTGGGTTCATTAGCAACAGATATTCTGCACATATCACCCTTTCTTAAATATGCCAAATTTCCATTAACTCTAATGGACCAGAAAGGCATCATCGGTTTCAGGTGAGCTGAGAACTGATGTCATAGAGTATTGAGGTCAACCAGTATTTTAGAAAATAATATTAATAGCTGGTTATATCAGGTCTGAAAAGCAAAGACTTGGATTGGCATCATTTATCTTCAACAAATCCAAATAATACCTTCTGTCTCACAATACCTTCTATCTACTTTGCTTTGGGAGAAAAATACACTACTGCTTATCAAAGGTCTCGAACTAGAAGCATCCATGTCAGTTCTCAAATTTTAGAGCCCATGAGTCACCTGAGAAGCTACATAAGGCTAGTGAGACCTTGCCTTCCGAGATGCCAGTCCAGTTAAGAACAGAGCCCAAGAATCCTTGGTCCTTGGTACAGGCTGAGCACAGAGCTGACTTTGAGAGGCTCCATTTCAGACTAGCAGGAATGGTGATTATTGTTTACATAATTCAACCACAGACCCTGCTTGCATGAATGCAGCTCAGATCTTTAGGAGTTCTGCCGTATTTCAAGTTTCACCAAAAGCAGCTGATAGTAGCAGAAGGAAAGACCACCTGAAAACTGCTGTTTATGATTGTCTCCAAATCTCCTGCCCTTTCCCCTCACTGGAAGTAGCCCACTGTTGGTTTATGGATGAAGCTAATGCATGAACAAAACATTTTATTTTGTTCACCCAGTGTTTTTTAAAAATTTTGTAATCTTTGACAACATGAAAAAATCAATACAGTTCACATAAAAATGGGCAGATCTGAAAGCCCTGGGCCCAAATTTCTTCCGTTCCCTAGGTAAGAAGCAACTGCCCTCTTCAGATTGACCTTGAATTTCACTGGTTCTTTCCCCCACCCTGTATTCCTCACCCTCCACCCTTTCATTCATTTCTGTGGGGTTCCTCAGCTCCCACAGGCTTTTTTCCACAAACACGCCTCAGGTTTAATCTGTCCACTCATGGCTGAAGCAACTTCAGTCTCTCTGTCACCACCCTGTGACTCCATGACCTGTGAACATGAACCTCTCCACCCACAGACACAGCTCCTGCGGGCTCACCTCTCCTCAGATCCAGGCGGATGTTCTTCTTCACATCGTTGAACCAGCCAGGCACCTCTATGCGGCAGCAGTACACACTCTGGTCCCCTTCACTGGTGTTGATGATTGTCAAGGAGACATCCCCTTTCTGGATAATCCCCCGAAGTTGGTATTTCGGTGACTTGCTCGAGACCACCCTTGTCCCATCGGTGTAGAGGAGCTCATCATTGCATTTGGAATTGGGGCACTGGCCCTTGCCCCAGCACATGCTATTACTATCTGGAGACCAGGAGGAGTATGTACAGGGCAAAGTCACTGGCTGACCCAAAAACGCTCTCACTACAGTCTGTGATGCTGCTGGAGCTATGAGGAGAGACGAGAAAATCAACTTGTGAGGTATTGGAATCTCTCAAATATGCTCCACAGGGATCATGCATGCAGATGCTTCCAGGAAGATGAAGGGAGTTGTACTGTATGTTTCTTTAGCTCAAACTCTGGCTTGTCCTTTGCCGCCACTAAGCTCCTAAGTTCACACTCTGCTATCCCTCAAGTGACTACCTGAGTCTGAACCCATCTCTGCTACAGATTTGCTGATTTGAGGATTTGCTGACCTTGAGTACCATTCAATAAAGCAAATTCTCCAGTGGAAAATTCTGACCCTTTAATCTAACTGCACTGACTCCCTCTGTCTTCTACCCCAGAGTGTACTGTGGCAGGGAGACAGGCTGTTGTTGTTCAGTCACTAAGCCGTGTTCAACTCTTTGTGACCCCATGGACTGCAGCACGCCAGGCTTCCCTGTCCTTCGCCATCTCCTGGAGTTTGCTCA
>ML661892.1:245773-277039 GCA_007570785.1 Antilocapra americana | reverse complement strand
CAATATTCGCAAATCAATCAATGTAATACACCACATTAACAAATTGAAAAATAAAAATCACATGATTATCTCAATAGATGCAGAGAAAGCCTTTGACAAAATTCAACATCCATTTATGATAAAAACCCTCCAAAAAGCAGGAATAGAAGGAACATACCTCAACATAATAAAAGCTATATATGACAAACCCACAGCAAACATTATCCTCAATGGTGAAAAGCTGGAAGCATTCCCCCTGAAATCAGGAACAAGACAAGGGTGCCCACTCTCACCACTACTTTTCAACATAGTTTTGGAAGTCTTGGCCACAGCAATCAGAGCAGATAAAGAAATCAAAGGAATCCAGATTGGAAAAGAAGAAGTAAAACTCTCTCTGTTTGCAGATGACATGATCCTCTATATTGAAAACCCTAAAGACTCTACGAGAAAATTACTAGAGCTAATCAGTGAATATAGCAAAGTTTCAGGATACAAAATCAACACACAGAAATCCCTGGCATTCCTATACACTAACAGTGAGAAATCAGAAAGAGAAATTAAGGAAACAATCCCATTCACCATCGAAACAAAAAGAATAAAATACTTAGGAGTATTTCTACCTAAAGAATCAAAAGACTTGTATATAGAAAACTATAGAACACTGATGAAAGAAATCAAGGAGGACACAAACAGATGGAGAAATGTACCGTGCTCATGGATTGGAAGAATCAATATAGTGAAAATGAGTATACTACCTAAAGCAATCTATAGATTCAATGCAATTCCTATCAAGCTACCAGAGGTCTTCTTCAAAGAATTAGAACAAATAATTTCTCAATTTGTATGGAAATACAAAAAACCTCGTATAGCCAAAGCAATCTTGAGAAAGAAGAATGGAACTGGCGGAATCAACCTACCTGACTTTAGGCTATACTACAAATCCACAGTCATTAAGACAGTATGGTACTGGCACAAAGACAGAAACATAGATCAATGGAACAGAATAGAAAGCCCAGAGATAAATCCACGCATCTATGGACACCTTATCTTTGACAAAGGAGGCAAGAATATACAATGGAGAAAAGACAACCTCTTTAACAAGTGGTGCTGGGAAAACTGGACAGCCACTTGTAAAAGAATGAAACTAGATCACTTTCTAACACCATACACAAAGATAAACTCAAAATGGATCAAAGATCTAAGCATAAGACCAGAAACTATAAAACTCCTAGAGGATAACATAGGCAAAACACTCTCTGCTATAATCCAAAGCGGGATACTCCATGACCCACCTCCCAGAATATTGGAAATAAAAACACGAATAAACAAATGGGACCTAATTAAAATTAAAAGCTTTTGCACAACAAAGGAAACTATAAGCAAGGTGAAAAGACAGCCTTCAGAATGGGAGAAAATAATAGCCAATGAAGCAACGGACAAACAATTAATCTCAAAAATATACAAGCAACTCCTGCAGCTCCATTCTAGAAAAATAAACAACCCAATTAAAAAGTGGGCCAAAGAACTTAACAGACATTTCTCCAAGGAAGATATAAAAATGGCTAACAAACACATGAAAAGATGCTCAACATCACTCATTATCAGAGAAATGCAAATCAAAACTACAATGAGGTACCACTTTACACCAGTCAGAATGGCTGCCATCCAAAAGTCTACAAGCAATAAATGCTGGAGAGGATGTGGAGAAAAGGGAACCCTCTTACACTGTTGGTGGGAATGCAAACTAGTACAGCCACTATGGAAAACAGTGTGGAGGTTCCTCAAAAAGCTGCAAATAGACCTGCCATATGACCCGGCAATCCCACTGCTGGGCATATACACCGAGGAAACCAGAATTGAAAGAGCCACGTGCACCCCAATGTTCATCGCTGCATTGTTTACAATAGCCAGGACATGGAAGCAACCTAGATGCCCATCAACTGACGAATGGATAAGAAAGCTGTGGTACATATACACAATGGAATATTACTCAGCATTAAAAAAAAATTCATTTGAAGCAATTCTACTCAGATGGACGAAACTGGAGCCCATTATCCAGAGTGAAGTAAGCCAGAAGCAAAAACAACAATACAGTATATTAACACATATATATGGAATTTAGAAAGACAGTAATGAGAACCCAACATGGGAGACAACAAAAGGAACGCAGATGTATAGAATAGACTTGTGGACTTTGTGGATGAGGGTAAGGGTGGGATGAGATGGGAGAAGGGCATTGAAGCATGTTAATTGTCATGTGTCTAATCAATCGCCAGCCCAGGATTGATGCTCGGGACTGGTGCAGCGAGATTTCCCGGGGGGGGGGGAGGAGGGAGGGGGGACCCGGAGGGGAAGCATATGTAAACCCATGGTGATATCATGACAATGTATGGCAAAAACAATAATAAAAAATAAATAAATAAATAAATAAATAAAAAGAAATTAATTGCTCTAGACCATTTGTTTGTTGTTACGGAATATGAAATTAGGTAGAAGTTTGTATATTTTTTTTAAAAGTTAGAACAGCAGAGGAATCATAGAATTCTTTAGAATGGCAGCTGTGACTTAAAGATTCTGGAAGATAAGGTTGATCATGTTAGCTATGTGCAATGGAATACATCACCATTTTAAAAATGCAGTATCTCTGTTTCCCACCTTCAACTGATCATCAGCATGGCCTGAGGAACTTGTTAAAAATACCTGTTATCTTGCCCAACCCTGAGTCAGAATCTCAAGACTGAGGCCCATGGTAATGTATACAACCAAAGTCACTGAACACTTGCTCTGTGCCTTTTCTAAGATAACTTCCATCTCTGAGAATCTACGAAACTTTTCCACTGCTGCAAATATTAAGCCCTCTGGTTTAATTGAGCATCAGTGATCGTTCTCAATCAAACCAAGCTATTGAAGGGACAGCCAGGCAGGCCATAGCTCTAGATCGTCAGGACGACATCCTGCTCCTTCTTGGGTACCTAGATCTCTGCTTATTGCTTCACGGTGTGTTTTCTGCTGCAGAAAAGCACACATGCACAAGGAAGCCAATTTGAAATGTTTACTGACAGGTCATGAGTGTGGGAGGGAATGAACACGTGTATGTGGGTAGCGGCTAACCTATGGCACAGTCCTTCTCTTGAACAACATGTACAAGATTAATAGAATGAGACCGATTTATAATCAATGGTGTGAAAACTCCAAGGCTTATTAATGTACGAAAAGTGGAAATTTCAAAATGACATTTAAAATACAAAACCATTAAAAAAAACAGTTTGCAGGATTTGTGGGCACAGACATAAGAAAGTAAATGTATACAAAAGTGGCTGACGGGACGCACGTGCAACTCACTGAGTCAGCATCTCCTTGATCAGAGACTGAGGTTGAGGGTAGTAGTGTCAAAGCAGATATTAGCTTTATAACAATTTAATTGTTTCACCAAGGGTATTTCTGTATTACTTATTTGTTAAAAATTAATGTTAAAAAAAGGAAGCAGGCGTGGCAGAAAAACACCTTTTATGCTTATAATGAAAACCTCATTCTACCAGTTACTGCTTTTGTGTTCTCTGGAGGAAAGCCACAATAATCCTGACCTCATTATCTTCATGCAGCCAAGGGGAGAGATCATGCTCGCCTTAGAAATAGTTCTCAGATCCACATGAGGTGGAGCATTAAATGCCACATGAAACAAATAAGCTGTTAAAACAAATCACCAAGCATATCAGAATGTAGAAATAGGAAAGAGGCTGTTCTTTCCAGCTGCAAAATTATCCTGGAACAAAGCAATTAAATCAGTTTCTCTTTTCAGCAATTACCCAGAATGGTGGGTACAACCTGGGTTCCGGCACCAGCCGGGCTCCTTCCCTAGCTGGTGACCTTAACCAAGGTGTTTCCCCAATCTGGGTCTCAATCGCACCATTGACAGAATGAAGGGTTTGATTTGGCATCTCTGAAGAGCGATTCAGCTCTGATCCTTAATGAGTCCAAGTAGTCAGTGTCTTCCAAAGGGTCATTTTAGAAAAGGCACAAATCGAAAAAACAAAAGAAATCATCCACCAGGCACCGTCATCTTCAAGTAGGGTTGGAGAAGCTCGCTCACTCAGTGTCCAGCCAGTAGCTGGAAAGGCGATCATAACAACCATCCGCAAACCCTCCACACTGCCAGTCCACGGGACAAGATGAGGCAGGCAGAATCAATGACAAAGAAAGTGACAGGAACTGCTTTCGTTCCATTAACTCCCACATTGTATCTGGAGAGAGAGGTGGTTAAAGGAACAACTACTACAGGGTAAGAAGTTCTCTAATGGGGGGACTTCAGGGAGCACAAGAACGCATAGCAGACTCACTTAAACCAGTCTGGAGGCCACCGGTGGTCAGAAAAGCCTAATTTAGGTGGAGACCTGAGAATGCATGGAGTTACAGAGGGAAATAATAAGCAAAAAGCAGCAGGACAAAGGCTTGTTTTCTTGAAGTACAGGTGTTTTCTCATGAAGCACATCTGAAAAATTCCAGTGCAGAAACTAGGAACTGTTTAAACTGCAAGGGACATTAGATGTTGTTTAGTTCTAGAGTTATAGATGGTTAAAGTGGTCTATCCAGGTCCCTGCTTTCTTAAATGAAAGGGCCATAGTCTTCAGTGTCAAAGGATAATAACCAAGATGTGACTTCAACTCGGCCCACAGCCTCCCTTCCTATAACTCAGGATGTGAGGGTCTGTACCAGTCCACACTGAGTGTATACATTTGCATCCTCCAAAACCTGGAGACGATGTGTGGAAAATGTAAATTTTATCTGGACACCTGATCCCCCACAATATAAAATAAACCAAGAAGCAAATAAAAAATCCCCCAAATAAAGATAAAATAAGATTTATAGTAATAGCTCTTAGCAGAACAAATTCCCTTGGTGTTTACTATGCTAATAACACCTGTAAAGGATGTTTCTTTTCCCCATGTTAATCCATGCCTTATCTATATTTCTTCTTAAATTGCCATTTCTGGTATTAACATAAATACCCCCACCCTAAAACATCCAAAGCAATTTCAGGATAAACCCTGTGTCACAGATAAGGAGAGAGACCTTCCAAGAAGAGAAGCTGAGTGGATGCAGGAATGCAAAGGATTTCTGTTTTATAGATCAGCCATGGGAATCCATCACAGGGTGCCAAGCCCTTAGGGACTCCTGGATGGAAGGACTGAGAACACTTACTCAGACAAAGCTGCCCAAGTTCAATCACCAGCCAGAGAATCAGAGACCCTTTGGACATTTTGGCTGTTTGCAGATGTCAGGAGTCTGTCTGTCTGTCCGAATTCCATTTCTTATACTCCAGTTAATGCTGACAGGGTGGGACCTCTAGGTTTCATTTCTCTTTTTGCCTCGTAATCTTCCCTTTCTTTCTCCTGAATGGCCTCTCTCAATCTGGGGTGTATGAGGAAATGTGCTGAGTACATTTCTCCTGGCCATTAGTGTGCGTGCAGACACATGGAGTGATGGTGTGGACATGCATATGCTCCGTTGTCCACTTACATAGGGGGTTTCCTACGTGTACATGAGCACCTATGCTTATGTACATGCACACTCGTAAACTGTGGGAACTTGGGAATCTGGCTCTGCTGCCCTTCTGGGTTCTCCCTCTCCCAGAACCTTAGCCCCCTTGCCCTAATAATGGCGAAGTATAAGCAGTGTGGAACTACCCTAATGGCCCAGTTGTTGAGATCTGCCTGCCAGTTCTGGGGACACAGGTTTCGTCCCTGGTCCAGGAAGATTCCAAATGCCACGGAGCTACTAAGCTCACACGCCACAACTACTGAAGGCCACTCACCCTAGAGCTTGATCTCTGCAATGCAAGAAATCACCACAATGAGACGCCTTCACACTACAATAGAGAGTAGACCCTACCCACCTCAACTAAAGAAAGCCCATATGCAGCAATGAAGACCCAGCACAGCCAAAAACAAATTAAAAAGTTTAAAGAAAAAATATTAAATTAAAAAAATATAAAGAAATAAAAGTAGGGCTGCCATCAACCATCAAATGAGCCAAAACACCATTAGAGTTTATTGGGCAAGAAAAGCAGAGATTCAATAGAGGAAGCATATGGTGATAGATACCAGACAGGCTCAGGTGACAAAAAAGTCCATGTCTGGGCCCAATTCCACCACTTGTAGTGAAATCACTTGATGGGGAAATGATTCAGCAATATACTCAGGACCACAGAATCAGTTAGATGAGGAATCATATCAATGTTCACCTATCAGATGTGTTTTCTAAAACAGATTTATTTCATCATCATTAGTTATTGGATGCTTAATTAAATGATAAGCACTCTGCTAATGCTAATGATGTAGATGTATTATATTTAATCCTCACAACCCTGAGAAATAGATTATTTCTATTATCTATTATCTAAAAATAAAATATTATTTTTCCTATTTAACAGATGAGGAAACTGAGGCTAAAGGGAGTAAAGAAATGACATTCACAGCAAAAATAAAGTAGAAACAGAACTCAAGCCAAGACTTTCCGACTCCAAAGCCACTGATCTTAATCACTGCACACTCCTTTGATCTGTGACCCTTAGGGCAATACACCACAAGACCAAGCATATCAGTGTCTAGTCCTATCTAGCCTTAGGGAATTTAAGGATGCAAAACTGTTCTGGAATTTTTTAAAAAATATCTCATTTAACTGTAACCAACCAAATGAGCCTTAAACCTTTACATTTCTTGTACAAAGGACTAGTGAGTATACAAATATTGGGTGAAGCACTGCACTCAGAGAGGGCAGAACAGGGAGGAAGGGATGAACATAGAGGGATTCAGAGAAAGTCTTTCCAATGAATGCTCACTAAACTGTGGAATCCTTTCTCACTTCATTCCCAGGTGCCTGGGGGATACAATATCTTAATAAATTGAATGGTCCAAATAAAACACTCAAAGATACTAATATTTGCCTTGTCTCAACAATATCAGCCAATCTCCCTTCAATAAAGCCATCCATCAGAGCATGAGTTTAAGTCCTGTATGTACCTCTCCTAATTAGTGTTTAGGCCATCACTTTTAGGTATGAATAGACAACTGAGGATCTCCAGACATTTCAGGAAAGTCTTCCATATGAAAAAGATACACAGACATCAGAGAGAACAGAAGAAAACAAGCAAGCAAGCAAGCAAACAAAAAAACCCCACAAGTATCTTTCAAGGAAAAAGGAGAAGGGACAGATAAACTATAAAAAGGAAAAACATTAGAGAAGAAAAAGATATTTTATAAATTAAAAACACTATACTCACACCAAAATTTTGTGGGAGGTTTGAAAACTAAACTTAAGTCTTCTAGAAAACATAATCTATTTATAAAGTCTAATGGTTAGGGATGTTTCAGAATATTAAAACAGAAAACAGAGAGGAGGAAATATTAAAGAAATAGCTTTCTTAATTTTTGTAACTAACAAACATGAGTCTCCATTGGGAGGGCCAACCAAATCTTAAATTTCATGAAAAAAAATCCCCACAAAAATAGTATGTTATCATGAATATGAGAATATTAGACATAAGGAGAAGATATTAAAAGGCTCCAGAGTGAAAACAAAGAAACACATTGTATTGCAAGTGTTTAGTATCAGAATGGCACTGGTCTTCTAAATAGATAATCTAGAAAATAATGCAAGATGCTTTCAAAAGTCAGAGGGGGAAGTGATGGTCACAATAACAGAAAATCTTGCTACTGATTTGACAGAAAATTGCCATATGGCATCATGGGAGGATGGACAGACAGAAAGTAGGGTGGAGGTGGGAGAGAGGCAAACACTATGTGCCCTTATATGAGGTCAATAGTTAATGTCCAGATTAACCAAACACTATTAGCATAAGCATAGTAATAGTAATACAGATGTAAAAACAATATTTCAAGAAGAAAAGAAAAATCTCAAGAAGTTAAAATTTTATGCAAATTATGGAATTGACTATATTTTTAGTAATAAGTCTTTTAAAATAATTAGATTCCTCTAAATAATTTAGCATACTCTATGGTATTTAGAATACATTTTCTTAAATGTACATATTGAGCACACGTAGCGCCCAGAACTTAGTTTTCAACATTGCTCTCTGACAAAAGGAACTAGAGCATCTTGGGAAAATGGCTGATTCTGGGAGTGAGGCAGGAAATGTTTAAGATACGTTTGGAGCTTTTTGCAGTGCTAGGAAGTAGCAAATGCTCAGGGGGGAAAAAACCATTAATTTAAAATGGAATTGTTAAAAAAGGACAGAGGAGACAACTGAAAGAGTTCACAAGGACCAGCGCTGGAACAATCTGAAAACAAAAGTAGAACTGTATTATAACCCAAAGTAGTAAACGATAAAAACCTATGAGTCTATACTGATATAGTAAATAAACAAATCAATACATTTGTGGGGGAGAAGAAACAAATCTTCACAGAAGAATTTCAAATAATTGATGTAGATATTCACCCCTCAAGGATGTGAAGCAAAACTCCCCTCCTCAAGTGTGGGCAGGAGACAGTGATTTTCTTCCCTAAAAGTACAGAATGGAGAGGGAGAAAAAAAAAGACCAACTTTCCAGTGGAGAAACCTGGCAAACACTGCCTGAGGCAGGAGGTCAAGATAAATGTCAAGAGAGATAAATTATGCTGACAGTTTGAGAGATGTGAGGTAAATGGAACACAATTTACCTCTGTGGCCTCCTCCCAAGAACTCACAACCTAAGTCTAGACCCAAGGAAACCATCAGACACAATTAACCTGAAGGGCGTTCTACAAAGGACCTGACACATGTTTCTGAAAACTGTCAAGGTCACCAAAAATAAGGAGAGCCTAAAAAAACTTACAGCCAAGAGGAGCCAATGGAGACACGATGACTGAAAGTAATATGGTGTCCTGAATGGAATCCTGGAAGAGAGAAAGGCCATTATGTAAAATCTAAGAAACTCTTTGGACTTTGGGTAACAATAATTATCAATGTTCACTCAGTAACTGTCATGAATATACCAGACTTACGGAAGATGTTAACAATAGGGGAAACTAAATATTGGGTATATGGGAACTCCCTGCACACTCTTCAGAATTTTTCTGTAACTCTAAAGGTGTTCTAAAATATATTAAGTTTATTTTTAAAGAAGTACATGTACTTTTATTTTTGCAAGTGAAAATGTTAATAGTAATTAGGTATTTAGAAGAGCCCACATTAGAAAATGTGAATAAGCTTGAATGTTTTCTCTTCCTAAGATAGCTTCAGTGGACAGACTTCAGGGAATTGATAAACATCCTAATTCTGGATGGATAACTTATATCATCATATGAAAGCATGCTATTTTGGGGAGGAGTGCCATAGCAGTTGTGGATGCTTCATGTGTTTGCCATCTTCTCTCTGTATGCAGTGTATGCACTTCATGTGCATGCAGTTTGCCTCTGGAGAATAAGTTCTCCCTCTTTCTCCATCAACAAAGTTCAGATGGCATTGATTTCATTTGTGGTGATTGGCTCAAGGATGGAGAGGCAACCCAAACAAAGCCAAGGATACACAGTCTTGTCACATTTACTGGAGCTTTTGAGAATAGAGACTTCCCTGTTTTCCACCTGGCTTTGAACTGTGTGGGTGAGAGAATGGAGCCAATATTAGTCATCATGCCACCAATGGATGAAGCCTGCCTGATAAGAGAAGCAATCAAGCAGAAGGCAAGTAGAGCCCTAGAGAGGATTTCTGATATGGTTTGACCCTCTGAAACAGAACACATCAATGTGCCAGTCAATTCCCTTTGGGCTTCAGCCAGTTTGTGATGGGTCTTCCATCATTTGGAACCAAAAGACCCCAAGTCTAAATCTAGAAGCACCTCTGCATAGCAGTTATTTGTCTGGAGGACTAAAGTTTTCCCAGTTTTAGGAGTTCATACTATTATCTAGTCCAACTATCTGCTCCACCAATCATCTGCTTTGCCCCAAGTAGTGTTTGTCACCTATTTTACTCTAGGCATGTGGGAATTCTGCTAGACTCTGGGCTCTAGGATTAAGGACAAATAAGACATAGATTACTCTTAAGGACCTGATAGTTTCAAATCTTAAAGGAGAGGTGGTATTTTCAGGTGCTGTTTTAAGACAAAGCCTTGGAAGCCACAGAGGATATAAGTCTTTCACGTAACAGAAAGAAAATAAAGTCTAAGTTTTCTGATAAAGGACTCCTTGTGGTAGCTAATAATTCCTCTCTGGTTAAATGTAATCCCACTCATTCATTTTCATGTGTTCATTTCTTCATCAATTATAGTAGGAGTCAGCAAACTATGGCCCAAGGACTACATCCAGCCCATACAAAAAAAAAAAAATAGTCTTATTGCAACACAACCATGCCCATGTGTTTACTTATTATCTCTGGCTGCTTTCATAATGCAATGGCAGAATTGAGCAAATGTGACAGATACAGTGTGGTCCACACACCCAAAAATGTTTAATCTCTGGTCTTCACAGTAAACAACTGTCAACCTCTAAACTGTATACTGAGTTCTCGCTATGTGTCAGGTTGCAATGTTAGCCCAGCCATTCTTGTCCTCAACAAGCTCAGAGGCTAGTGCTTCCTAATGGGAGACAAGCAAGTTAACAGACAACAGAGCACATTGTGATAAGATGTGACAGGGAAAGGACAGACACTATGGGAGTGGTAGGAAAAGAATCCTAGCCCAAGTTTCAAAGGTGGAAGAAGATAGTCTAGGACACTTTCTAAGTCTAGACCTAAAGGACATTGGAGAGGAATGGGGAAGGGTGGAAGGATTTCAGGCAGAGGAAGGAGCCTACCAGTGGTGATAGCTGCAAGGCACTTCAGCCTAACCAAAGAATTTCAAGTTTTCAAGTGTTTATTATATTATTTAAGCTATCTGACGATGTATATTTGGAGAAGGGAATGGCAATCCACTCCAGTATTCTTGCCTGGAGAATCCCATGTACAGAGGGCTAAAGTCCATGGAGTCTCAAATAGTTGACATGACTGAGCTACTAACACTTAAATATGCATATCATAATATTTTAAGGAAAAGGTAGAACTTACACATTCTCTCCAAAAAAATGATTAAAAGAAAAAAACACAGGGCTTTGTAAACTAACAATGAGATCATGGAGTGATGCAAGTATTATTGATATGTGTTGGGGGGTGAGGGGGCATGGGGTGGTGTATTTCACTGTGGCTGGACTTGAAACAGAGGAAAGAAGTGGAAGCAGCAGTTAGGATGTTGAAACACAGGCTGGGGTCAGATCACCAAGGACCTGAAAAGGCACATGAAGGAGTCATGACAGTGAAGAGGAACTCATTTTTTTGATTTTTTTTAACTGAAATATAGTTGATTTCTATCTTTTGTGTATGATCATGGAACCTGAAAGTAAAACTTATTAAAAAAATTCATAATTGGGAAATATTTTCAAGAGCTAACTAGTTGTAAGATCTCTAAATTTCCTCTAACTTATACAGTCTATGACTCTTAAGATCAGGAAATGATTTTAGCCTGAAAAGGGGGCTATTTTTATAGACTCTCTTAGTGGGAGGAGAAGGGTAGTTTCTGCTTATTGTCAACAATGAGGATCCCCTCAGCAAGCTTCCTCTCATTTATCACCTTTGCATTAGCCTCCATACTTGCTGTGATTTCCTGTGGGATGGGAAATCAGACCGCCTGGATTCCTTCTCAACGGCAACCAGCTGTGTGGCTATGAGCAATTTGCTTAACCTCTCTGTGCACAACTGTGAATGATGAATGTGAATGCGTTAGTTGCTCAGTCATATCTGACTCTTTGCGACCCCATGGCCTGTAGCCCGCCAGGCTGCTCTGTCCCTGGGACTCTCCAGGCAAGAATACTGGAGTGGGCTGCCATTTCCTTCTCCAGAGGATCTTTCTGACCCAGGGATCGAACCCTGATCTCCTTCATTACAGGCAGATTCTTAGCCGTTTGAGCTACAGGGAAGTCCTTAGCACAACTACATCTCTGTAAAATGGAGATAATAGTACCTACATCTTGGATTTCTGTATTAAACAACATGATCCATGGAAACCACTCAGCAGAGTACCAGGTAAGCAGTGAGCACCTAACAAATGTTACTATTCAAGTAGCTGCTGTTCAGGTAGTGTTGAGGAGGACAGAAGACTCAGTGACCTGTTGCACGGTGTGTCTTGTCAATGCCTACTCAACAGCCTTTCCTTTGTGGAACCATCCCTTCCTGTGTGGAGCCAGTCCAGCATCTGAGTTGATGGGTACAACCAGTTACTTAAACCATTCTTTTGTAGAGACTGGTACAAGGTAGAGTAAATTGGTTAACTGGGAGAGGCTAGTTCAGAGACATGGAGAATCATGAATCTTGGAAATGAAAGTCAAGAGAAAGATCACTAATTCACCATCCATCCAAAGCCTGATACATCGGGTCAAGCCTCTGTTACATCTTTCTTCCAAGTAGTCTTTTCTAGCTCCATAGAGCTCTGCTTGTTAGAGAAAGGGGAAGGAAGTAATACTCAGCTGCCACTATGTGCCAAGTACTGTGTTGTTCACATATAATCCCAACTACAAACCTGTACAGAAGTATTAGCTTTTGCTCTCTAGCGTATTAGTTAGAGCTCACTCGAGGACAAGGACAGTGGGTCACTCATGCTGTCCCAGGAAAAAGGTGACTCCTGACGAGGGCTCTCACGGTCAGGAATCACGACCCCATCAGGAACTCCAAGGCATTACTTGTTCTGTTTTTCCTGCTCCTCTCTGAACCACTCCTCCTCATCAGTTTCCTGATAACCTCCTCCTGCTCCTGGTCCACATCACACATCCCAGCCCCCAGGTCCTCTCTGTGAACCTCACCTCAGCTCTCCAAGCTCAGTGGCCCATTCTCTCAGTTATAAACTCCATAGCCCTGAAAGAGGACTCGAGTGCCTCCGGTTCTTATTTCCCATGTCAGACCTGAGGTTGTAGTTCACTAGCAGGTCTCTGGTTAGAACCCTAGGATCACTCATGACCAGAGAAGAAAGACCCCACTATTCAGAATATACACAATACTTTTTTTAGCAGAGCACTCCTCTAAGACAAGAGGCCCTGAATATGTTCCCTCTGTAGTTGGCCAAATGCTTCCAATAGATAATAATTTCTTGCTGCATAAATGAATGAAAGAATGCTTTGGCTTATGAAAAAGAGAAACTAATCTCCTGAGATCTTGTCTCATCTCTCTAAACCTCATTTTTTCTTCATCTGTTAAAAAAAAAACAGAATAATCCATTCACTATACATTTGACTTGGGGATTAAATTAATGGGTAAATTATTTGAAACCATAAATAATTAGGAAATACTGTTTTGATTTACAAGCAATGGAAATAAAGATAGGAGGAAATAAGCATGAGTCAATAGGCCTTGGAAATTGTCCTTGGCTAGGGTGGGCTGGTGGGTGGGGGCAATCCACAAATAGAAAAGGAGAAATGGAACCCCTGTGGATACATGTTCTGGTTAGTTTAAAGCGTCATTGTTACTCTGAACTTACCCTCTGTAGATTTAAGATGGTTTCCATCTGAATAATATAGGAAGTGCTGAAATCTTGGAAACCCAACTCTGGCAAGTTCATAACTTGGATTAAAAAATTGAAAGTGCAAGTATTAGATGTAAGAAAGAAAAAGTACAGCATTCAGTTCTCCTCAGGATATCCTGGTTGGCCCAAATGTAAGGAGATCACTACTTCCAGGATATATTAAATTGTGGAATGGCAGATGAATGTAACTGGCTGCCTGTGGCAATTGAGCATAATTTGATATCAGAGAACTTAGTGATAGTTGCTTTTACAAACATTTCAGCTAACTTGAGGCACATGGTGAAAGAGCAGTCCCCATCCTCATGATATCAGATACAGCCACCAGGCTTGATTTGGCCTGTGCATGTCGGTAGAAGCATCATGAGTCACATATAGGTACAAGTATGAGAACTGGTGTACAATTCACTGTTCTCCCTCCCCTGACAGAGCAGTTGGCTCCAAACAGTGGAAGATCCACAAGCGTGGGTCCCATTGTGAGAATAACATCAGGTAGGAACCCCTTTACTATGACCCTCCATGGAAGCAAACAGAAACACGACCAACATTGTATTGTTCTAAACCACTAAACTGCTTCACTGCAACATAATGTCACGTATCCTAAAAACACTGCAGTCATGTGGAAGGAGGAACAGGAGGGGTTGAAAATGTTCTTTGAAATAAGAAAGTCCAGGACTGGAGGCTCTGACACTTACTATCCACATGGCTTACCACTCTGTACCCGTTAACCTCACTCATGTTTGTCTATCAGCCTAGATCTGTGGTTCTCAGATCTGACTGCACCTTCGAATCTCAAGGGGAACTACAAATACCTGCCCAGGTTCTATCCCAGACATTGTGATTTCACTGGTCTTGGGTAGAGCCTAGGTATTAGTATTTTCTAAGCCAGATGGTAGCTCCTGAATCCAAAGTTACCAGGTCAGTTCCAACCTGGTCACATTTGATTTCTCTAATTAGAACATCACATAGAAGTATCCATTTCCATGTCTACTTTCCAACCAGAGTGTGATCTCCCAGAACACAAGGACTGTACTAAAATATAGATCCTGGTATCATGCTACATATCAGAGTATATATAAACTATGCCTATTTAAACAGAGAAAATACCACTTTATAAAAATTTTAAAAAATTGGCAACTTCTAAAAAAACAGCTTTCATGGAAGTTTGGAAGAAGTGGCAATTGTTCTAACTTGAGAAGTGAATGTGAAAGTAAATTATTTGAAAATGTTGTCTTGATACCAGAAGTAGAAAGGCAGATGATGGTGGTCAAGAGAATGGTTCATTTTTCAGGATGGGAATAAAGCTAGTTTTATAGCATTTGAAATGATATCATTCAATAGGAAAAAATGTGTTTCAGCAGAATAGTATAATTTTTGTTAGTCAAGAATTCAGAAATAGGAGAAGGAGGTGGAGAAAAAAGCACAGGTATACAAAATGTTAAACATGGTTAATTTCATGTGGTGAGATTTGGTGAATTTTTTTGTCTTCAAATAGATGCTCAATAAGCATTGTTGAATGAATAAATGTTCTCTGTATGAGTAAATGTGTGTATGTTTTCCACAGGCACAGAGTTGATTTCATAGTACAGTTTAAGGCATAATATCATGTCAGGTCTGTTGTTACTGTTCAGTTGCTAAGTCGTGTACGACTTTTTGTGATCCCATGGATTGCAGCACACCAGCCTTCTCCCAGAGTTGGCTCAAACTCATCTCCGTTGAGGCAGTGATGCCATCCAATCATTCATCCTTTGTCTCCTCCTCCTCCTCCTGCCTTCAATCTTTCCCAGCATCAGGGTCTAAGCCAATGAGTCAGCTCTTCCCTTTTATCTCCACATGGATCCCAATTTTTCTTTAATGTGTAAATGTCATTGGATATATAAGTATCCTTCAAAGATATATAGTATTTCTTTGTATATCATGTTTTAAACCCACAAAATATGTTGCCATAGATCTTATTCAGCTTTTTTGTTTACTCAATCTGATGTTCTTGAGCTATAACTATGTTACCACATGTACATTTTCCTCATTGTTTCTGTTTATATCATTATAGTATATTCCATATTATATCCATCAATTCTCTTAATGACAGAACACATAGTTTACCTCTAACTCCCTGCAACACACAAAAAAATTTCAATAAACCATATATGGCCTGACATGGAATTGAGAAATAGCTTCTTAGAGGTAGGTATCCAGACAAAAAATTGTTAAATTATAGACTAGTCACACACTTAATTTCAACATGTATTCATGACGCTCTCTCCAGAATGATTCATAGTTTCACTTATACCAGCTGTGTATGAGAGTTGTTTCTCTATTACCTTGCTAACAATATGATCCCTCTATAATTTTTGCCAAGCTGACAAATGTATTTGTTCCATTTGGATTTCTCTGCCTACTATTGCCTTTAATAGTCTCCTCACCTACTGGCATCTGCTTGTGTTTCCCCTTCAGTGAACTGTCTTCTCTTTGCCCATTTTTTCAAATTGTTGCCTTTCTGTCTCTCAGTCTGAGTGTGTGTGTTTGTAATGTCATATCTGAAATTTACAAGTAATTTCTTCTGCTACATCATTCCTCTGCCAGCATGGTTCATTGTCTACTTCAATGAACTGAGATACTTAATAATGATGTATTAAAATCCACTGAACTTTATCCTCAAGACTTCTGCTTTGAAGGTCTTATTTGAGAGTTCCTTTTCCAAAGTTACTACAATATTTGCCTGTTTTTTTTTTTATTAAGTTTATAGTTTTTACTTTTGAAATTTGTCTAATTCCTCTAGATTTCATCATATATATGGTATGAAGTAGGGATTAAAGATTATTTTTTATATATAATAAGCTAATTTTAGTCAATCCTAAAAGAAATCAGCCCCGTATATTCATTGGAAGGACTGATGCTGAAGCTGAAGCTCCTGTACTTTGGCTACCTGATGAAAAGAACTGACTTATTGGAGAAGATCCTGATGCTGGGAAAGATTGAAGGCAGGAAAATAAGAGGATGACAGAGGATGAGATGATTGGATGGCATCACCGACTCGATGGACATGAATTTGAGCAAGTTTCAGGAGTTGGTGATGGGCAGGGAAGCCTGGTATGCTGCAGTCCATGGGGTTGCAAAGAGTTGGACATGACTGAGCAACTGAACTTAAGTGAACTGAAGCTAGTTTTCTTACCACTTTTTGCTAAAAGTCCGTTCTTTCTTCACTCATTGGTGATGCCATCTCTAACATATGCTATGTAAAATATTAGACAGATAAAGTTTGTGAATGTGTGTGTGTTCTATGCTGTTTACTCTGGTGCACTGGGGAATCTTGTTCTTGTACATTATTTATTATAACAGCTTTGCATCAGGACTTAGTATTAAGAAGGGTGACTCTAAACTCTTCCACTTCCTTTAAAAAATGTAAAGCTATTTTATATTTTATAATTTTATGAAAATTCTAGATTCAATTGTTGAGTGCTTTAAAAGATCCTGTTAGGACAGAAGGTAGGCAAAATCTGTAAAGGTGGTCAGAAGGTCAAAACTTTCAGTTATAAGATTAATCAATTCTGAGGATATAATGTACAACATGGTGACAAAAGTTAACAATACCATATCGTATATGTGAAAGTTTCTATAAGAGAATAAATCTTAAAAAGTTCTCATCACAAGAATAAATTGTAACAGTGTAAGATGATGAATGCTAGCTAAGCTTATTGTGATAATCATTTTACAATGTATATAAATATCTAGATACAATATTATATGTTAATTATCTCTCAATATTATCCTGTTATGTTTCTATTAAATTAGCTTTCATGACCTGATTGATTAAGGAAGCTGATATATTTACAAATGCTAAGTCTGATGGATTAAGGAAGAAATGATATCTTTACAAATGTTGTCATTCAGTTTATGAACTTAGTACATCAGGTTTTCCTCTGTTCTATAACATACTTTAAATTTTTTCTTCATAAAGGTTTTGTGTCTCCTTGCTTAGGTTACTTACTACATATTTTATGTTTCCTATAGCTAACATGATTTCCATCTTATATTTTCTTGATAATTATTGCTGAGGGAGTGATTGTTGTGGCATCGTAGCTACTTTATATTTTGCATTCAATTAAAATGGATTACATTTCTTTAAAAATTTTATGAAAATTTATGATGGGTTTGAACATCATCTCTTGAGAATGAAAATGCTTTTCTATTAGAAAAACCCAGGTCAGTCATTGTGAGTCATTTACTAGGGCAACAAGTCCTTTCAAAAAGAGATATATAATACGAGAACTGAAAAACTAAAACTTAAGAGCAAAAATGAAAACAAAGATCATAAATGAAACCAAGATAATATATTTTCCACCTACTTCCTCATCTATAAAATGAGGAGACTGTACTAAATGTTATCTAAACTTCCTTCTACCTCAAGTCCCTGAAGATATTCCTTTTAGAACATGAAAATGTGGGAGTGAAAAAAAATTCTAAATGTAAATTAATCTCTTTCGTTGACTTTCCAGTTCTATTGTATTTTTAGCAAAGAGGCTTTGAGAGGGGTTATTCTTTGTGCTAACTCAAGAAGAGTAAGTTTAGTGCATATGATCTCACAGAGACAATTGAGAATGGATGCTTTGGGAGAGGAACTGGATTATTTTTATCACTGTTATTGTCACTGGTTACTGAACTGGCTCCTTCCCTGTCATCAGCCCTACCCTCACTCTAATACCGAAGGTCTTTTCAACGGGGTCCTTATATTTTAAGAATTTTCTAGTTTAGGAAGAGAAGAGGAAGAAGTGAAACTTCTGGAGTTGCATTGCTAAAGAAAGCTTGTTCCTTCAGAACTTGGCTGCCAAGTTTTCACTCAAAGTTCCTCTTTGGTGAGGCAAAACTTTTTATTCATATCCAAATAAAAAAATATTTGTGACAAGTACAAAACCTATCACTGGAGTGTGTTGGGTAACAGATACATATATTCTCAATTAAATGAGCTCCATCTTTCCATTCCTCCATCTAAAATAGCAGATCTAAACCCCTTACCAAACTCTCCAGGGTAACTTGGAAAGAAACCAAAGTTACACTTTTGAAGAACAGTAACTCTTAAATCAAATGACCATTTCAAAATGCAGAAGTTTGATTTAGAAAAAGGTGGTGATACAAATCAATTATTAAAAACAAATACAAGACTATTGCTAATACTATCACAAAACTGAAAATAGTGTGAGTGTCATGTGCCATAGATATGAAGAGTTAGACTGAATCAGCTATGTAGAGATTCAACAACCATTTAAAAGGATGCTACAGGTGTATCCTTATGGAGGTAAAAAGATTTCCCTGAAAGAAGTGAGCAAAATGATTTGTGATTGAGTGTGACATTAAAGATATAAATGATTGTGCACAATCATTTTGTAAGAAGAAAAACACACACTCAGACACAAGCCTGAAGTCATAGAAAATATTAGTTGCTCAGTCATGTCCAACTCTTTGCAACGCCATAGACTGTATTCTGCCAGGCTCCTCTGTCCATGAGATTTCCCAGGCATTGTTGTATAAAAGATGTTAACAAGCAGAGGAAAGAGGTAATTTGTGGTTCCTTATTCCTTTATAAATATATATTTAAAATTTTTCTATAACATTTAGCTTATATTCTTACATTAGCAAAAGATTTTAAAGAAAGCAGAAAATAAACTGAAGACAAATGAATACTAGAAATACACGGCCCAGTCTTCAGTTCAGTTGTTCAGTCATGTTAAATTCTTCACGACCTCATGGACTGCAGCATATAATATAATATAATAATATATATTATAACATATTATATTATACTAATATATTTACATTATTTATTTATATATAATATATAATATATTCACATATTTATAATTTATTATATAAATATTTTATATAATTAAATATAAAATTAATATATTAATAATTACACATATAATTATTCCATTATATATACAATAATTATAATATATAAATGTAAAATTATTTAAATAATATAAATATTACATGTTTATATATTTATAAACATTATATTATAAATGTTATAAACGTTTATAAATATTATACATAATATACTTCTGTTATATATTCAATATAAATATATAATCATATTATAAAATAATATAATATATATATTATATTTGCTGTCCCACACATAGGGTTATTATTACCATCTTTCTAAATTCCATATAAATGCATTAATATACTGTATTGGTGTTTTTCTTTCTGACTTACTTCACTCTGTATAAACCAATATAATATTATAAAATAATTAGCCTCCAATTAAGACAAACAAATAAATGAAAAACAAAAAAATGAAGATTATTCTAAAATTTACATGGAAAGACAAAGGAACTAGAATAGTTGAAACAATTTTGGAAAAGTAGAACAAACTGGGTGGAATCAGTCTATTAAATCTCAGGATTAATTACAAAGCTACAGTGATCAAGATTGTGCAATGTTGACAGAGGGATAGAAATACAGACCACTGGGGCCAAACAGGGGCCTCAGATATCTGATAGGGTTAATATCCAAAATAGGTAAAGGACACATAAAACTCAATAGCAAAAACCCAAATTTTTAAATGGCAGAGGATCTCAACAGACATTTTTTTCAAAAACACCCAAATGGCCAACGAGCAGAGCAAAGAGGATTAGCATTACTGATTACTGAACAAGTAATGCAAATCAAAGCCACAGTGAGACATCTCATCACACCTTATTATGGAAAAGATAAGAAATAACAAGTCTTGGAGAGGATGTGTAGAAAAGGAAAATCTTGAGTACCATTGATGGGGATGTGAATTGGTGTAGCCACTATGGAAAACACTATGGAGGTTCCTCAAAAAAATTAAAAATAATAAAACTACCATATGATCCAGCAATTCCACTCTGGGAAATTATTTGAAGAAAATGAAAACACCAATTTGAAAAGATATATGCAGCCCAGTGTTCACTGCAGCATTATTTTCAATAGCTAAAGTATGAAACAACCTAAGAGTCTATCTGTGGAAGAATGTGTAAAAAGATATGATCCAGTGGCTAAGAATCCATGCTCCCAAGACAGGGGGTGATCCCTGGTCCAGGAACTAGATCCCTGGTCCAGGAGCTAGATCCCACATGCAGCAACTTTGAGTTCTCATTCCACAACTAAAAGAACCTACATGCTTCAATAAAGATCAAAGATTCCATATGCCACAACTAAGACCAGGTGCAACCAAATAAATAAATATTAGATAAAGTCACCTAAACAATAAGTGATCTAACGATCTGTCTATCTATATATATTTGTGATTTACACTACACACACACATACACACAGAAACACACTAGAATACTATTCAACTATAAAAAAGAAATACATTTTGCCATCTACAATGGTATGGATAGACCTTAGAGGTATTATGATAAGTGAAATAAGTCAGACAGAGAAGACAAAGTATGATCTCACTTATACATCAAATTAAGCAACAGGAAAGCTCATAGATACAGAGAAGATTGGTGGTTACCAGACATGGGGGGTTAGGGGACAGAAGAAATGGGTAAAAGTGAAAAAGATACAATACAAACTTCCAGTTACAAAATAATTAAGCTATGGGGATATAAGTAAAGCATGTTAGCTACAGTTAATAATATTGTACAGTATATTTGAAAACTGTTAAGAGAGTAGATCCTAAAAGTCCTCATCACAAGAAAAAAAATCCTTTCTAACTGTGTATGCCATTTTGCAATATATAGAAATATTGAGTCATTATCTTGTACAACTTAAGTTAATATAATGATATGTTAACATTATCTCAATTAAAAAATAGAATACCTAGAAATAGACACACACAGATAAGCCCAATAGAGCTGGAAAAGCTCAGTCAGCAGTTCACATCTGGGCCTAAAGCTCAGGAGAGAGAGATGACTGTAATAGAGATTCAGAGATCTCCAGTAAAGAGGGAGAAGTTTTATAGTAGCTTTATAGCAGCTTTATTCATAGTGACCAAAATTGGAAGTCACCAAAATATCCTTAAATAAGTCAAAGAACAAACTGCGGTATATTTAAACAATGAAAAGGTAAGTAATTATCATAGGTTTGTGGTGAGGAACACATGAATGGGTGGAGCCTAGAGGATTTTTAGGGCAGTAAAACTATTCTGCATGATACTGTAATGGCGGATAAACATAATGATACACCTGTTCCAACATGTAGAATGCATCTCACAAAGTGAACCCCAATGTAAACTATGAACTTCAGTTGATAATGAGGTGTCAATATTGGTTCATCAATTGTACCAAACATACAAGGCTTGGGAGAGATGCGGATGGTGGGGAGGCTGTGTATTTTGGGGAAAGGGAGGCAGGCATATGGGAATTCCCTGTACTTCCCACTCAGTTTTGCTGTGACCTTGAAACTGCTCTAAAAAATAAGTCTATTGAGAAATATGTGAATCATTCATCACCCAAGTATTTTTATGCTCCAGCAGGTGCAGAAACTGCCAGACAGAGCACACCCCATCTCAGCAGTCGACAGCACAAAACACAGAAGGTTACCTTAGAGCACTCCCTCACAGGCCAAAGGGGACTTTCTTCTTTGCTTGTTTTTACAACTAGTGGAAGAAAACATTTAGTTCTTCGGAGGCCCAGGGATGGTCAAAGGAGACAGCTGTGGGCCAGCTTCCTGAGAAGCCTTACAAAAGCATGGCAGCAGCCAGACTTTGATCCCATGGCTGCGCCAGCATCACGCCATTGCCAAGGAAGACAGATGGAGGACAGATCTGCTGTCGCCCAGGGTCCTGCCCTTTCCCTACTTGATGGCTCACCTGTTCCGGACTGGACCAGTGTTGATGCACTCCTGTTTAGTATGTATCTTTCAGGCTTTTCTAGAGTGTTTGACACACTAAAAAAATATGCTGTCCTCTCCCTTTTCCAGTCAACCTCAACTACACACTGAAATCATCTAGGGAGACTGAAAAGACTAATACTACCTGGGCCCCACCTGCTGAGATTCAAATTTGTTTGGTCAGGGCATGGCTTCCCAGGTGATTCTAATGTGCAATCAAGGTTGAAAATTACTAGTCTCAGAGTCCAGTGGAATTCACACAAACTCCTACACTCCAGTCAGTCATAAAGAGGGGTAGTTTCTAGTTTTGAAACACTCTTCCACTCTCATCCCAGCCCCAGAACACACAAGAAAGTTCTAGGGACCATTATTTCAGTCTATTGTTTTCTATTCACTAATACTCATGAATAAGTATTGCATAAATTGGATGCTGGGAAACTACAAACACTTCTCTCAAAAAGTGCAGTATAAAAAGCATCATCAATCTGAACACCTTGCATACATTGGACCAGGTTACAGGGTCACTATTTATGGTTACAATTTGTAGATACTCTATTTGACATGTCTCTCTGTCTTGGCTCCAGAGCTCTATCAGGCAGAAGAAGGAGGAGGCCTCTCTGTAATTCACCCCTAGGTGCCACACAAGCTAGGTGGGGTGCTGGTCTCCTGCAGAAAGACCTGAGCTAGGCACTAGCACCATGCCAGGCACATGGGAGGTGCTCAATATTATTCACAGAGAAACTAAAATGGGCTGCACCAAAGTGTTTAGAGGAGGGGATCATTCTGTCTTCAAAGATGAGGTGAGAAAGTGTGAAGAGGCTAAGGCTGAGATGAACCTTGAGGGATGGCACGCCTGGTGGAGAGACAGGAGACAAGCATCTCCCCAAGACATGTTGACATGTTGACCTACAGAGTGGAGAGTGGGTATGTGAGGTGTTTATATCTGCTGGAGCACCGTATGGAGGGGCTGTGTAAAGTGGACAAGGGAGAAACTGCGAAGGGCTAATGATGGAGTAGGGACTTGTACCCACTGGGGAGCAGTGGGAGGATTTTCGACTCCCATGGCACAATCAGATCCTGGTTCCTTTGATTACACTGGTGGCTGTGTGGAAAAAAATTTATGGGATCACCAAAAACACCAACAGAGTTGCAAATCTTCTTAGGTTCTTTGAGAATTGCCAAGGGAAGTTTACAGTTAGATCCTTGGGAATGCTAGTGTTTGATTATTCCTCTTGCAACCCCATATCCACCACGCTCACATTCTACGCCAATGCTACTAAAGGCACTCTCTGGATTTTTCTCAGCTGTCACTACCTTTGCAGTAGGTGTAGCAATGACTGTCTTACTTCTTCATATCATCTGATGTAATCAAGAGTCAAAGAAGAAACGAAGTCTAGAGAAGCTTTGAAGACTTCCTCCTTCAAAGCTGTCCACAACCAACTGCAAAAAGACTTTGATCAGACAGAGAACAAAGGATAAACTGTTATTCCTTCTAGAGTACTAGGAACCTAGAAGAAATAACTCTGCAAAACTAGGCTATGAAAACCATAGAGAAAATATGCTTCCCCTACATTGTTAGAGTGTTCCTAAATTTTAGGGACTCAGAGCAATTTCTTGTACCTTCTAAAGTCCATCAGAATACCCACTCAGTCTAAATATAAAGGGTTCATATCCATTTCTTAAAATTTACTTTTCAAATAAAGTAGAAATAAAGGATTATTGTGTGCTCTGCTTCATATATTCTTTCATGAAATCTGAATATTTTTTGTAAAAACGTAAAATAATTTGTAGACACTTATATTCTGTAATTTAAACAAACAAAAAACAGATTCCTAGGTCTCATCTCTCTTATTGAATCAGAATCTCTAGGAGCAGAGACCAGGAATCTGTATGTTAATGAGCTCCCAGTTGATGTAACTCATTGCCTCTCTGATTTCAGACATCTACATAACTTTTGCCATACTCACATTGTCCTTTTGCCTTTGTTCACTCAAGTTGTTTTAGGTTAACTTCAAAATTGTAGTCATCCTAAGTGATGTGCACTAAATCATAGTTTTGAAGCATTGTTTTCTAAAAATGCATGTTAAAACACATAATTATTTAAAAAAATCCGTTGTGGACTAACTGAAGGTAGTACATGATCCACTGCACTGATTCAAAGCTGTAAGTTTGGGAAGAATGGGTTTAGCTGCTTCTGGGTCCCTGTGATCCAAACTTTGGCCTTCTTATTTCAGGACCTACCTTCCTAGGCCTGGGCGCCCTCACACAGCTCTATGGAAAGGGCCTCACCATCAGGACCCTACCCTCTCTTTCCACAGGTACCCTCTCCCGTCACCCCAACCAAACTGGATTTTTATATCTGAACTTAGGACAGTATCACTAAAGCATGTTAATAAATATTAAAATATAATCTGCATGTTTAACCCTTGATAGCAAAAATGCTTTGATTTTTCAAGAATGGGATTCTCCTCATATACATTCACACAGCTTTTTGCATTAGTACCTGAAACAGCACACAGTTCTGCAGCCTCATTTCCTTTCAGTCTTCCTCACTCACTCTGCCTCAGCCACACTGGAGCATACCTTACTTTCTACCTCTTAATATACAGGTGGTTCCTACCTCAGGGCCTTTGCACTTGCTGGATTTCTTCCACATGTCTGCCACCTACACATTACTTGGGTTTCAATTCAAAATCCTACTTTCTGAGAGGCAGCTTCTGACCAACCCAGTTAAAGCTACGCCAATTCCCCACATCCCCATGCCCTCCAGGGATCATCTGTCACAGCAGTTTTTACCCAAGGGTGTTATTTCCTCCAAGGAGACCTTGGCAACGTCTACAGACATTTGCAGTTGTCAATATGCAGGGCTGTTGGTGGGGGCGGGCACACAAATACCCTCTAGCAAATAGAGGCCAGGTATGTTGAGAAGCAATCCTATAATGCTTGCACAGTGCCCTCCCACAAGGCATTATCTGGACCCAAATGCCATGCTTGAGAAATTCAGCTCTGTCAGTGAATGCTTCTTCCTTCTCATCATCAGTAGCAGAGCAGATGGTGTTGGGGTTTCTTTCCTACTGAATGGAGCTCCTTGGGAACTGGAGTTCAGGGTTGTTCCCTGCTCCACCTCAGCACCTACAGGAGGAGTGCCAGGCACCTTGACTCTCAAATCTGGTCCCATTTATCCTTGTCCTGAGAGCCCACAGCAAATTGAAGATGCTTGGCCTCAAGTAAATGGTGAGGATAAGAAAATATGTCACTTTTGAAAATGAAAACAAAAATGTGTTCAATTAATGAATGTGCATACAAATGAAACTTGTGATGAGGAGTCCCTCATGCTTTCAAGGCCTGACAAAATTATCTGCGCAACCACCAGTGAAAGACTGGTTTTTCTGATTTTAAAGAAGAGCAAAACTTCCTAAGTTCAAATATATGGTTTTAATTATACCAGTGTGTTAATGTCCCTAGACTGACAGGAGAAAATGGAATCTCAATTGTCTCAAAAAAAGAGAAAGTTCAATACATTCTATTTGATTGGCACTTTTAAAGGAAAGAATTTAATGTTAACTTGATGTTAAATACTTCCCCTTCCTTTCCTCTAATCCATTCTACCCATCAGTTATTGACAAATTTTTCTATAGCATAAAATGGTAGCCAAATTACCCATATGAATTTTTCTAGAACAGAACTGTTATTCAGAAAAATAATAAGAGGGACCATATAACAAGAAACCTGTGAACGCAATACTACTGAAATTCTTTATTGAGCACTGATGCTAGATTTCCTATCACAAGAAACTCTATAAACAGAAGAAAACCATTCTATTTCTGAAGTGATTTTCACTTTCATTTTTTCACAAACATCATGTCATTGAAATTACCACTATACACCAATGTAAGTGTGGGAATAACTCTCATAAGTGCAAAAAAAAAAAATCAATGCAACATTGTAAATCAACTACACTTCCTTTAAAAATATACTAAAAATTAGGCATAAAGAATGATTTACACTAATGCCATCCAGTGTTCCTGGTGCAATTTAGGATTAGAGCTCAGGGCCTGTCTCGAATTCTGAGTACCGCCTGCTTTCTCCCATGCTCCAGGTCTTGTTTCACAGAATGCTACTGGGTATGCCAGTAGGCACTGTGCTCAGGGGATTCCAACAAATTTTGGAAATGCTGGATTAAACCAAGTTAAGCAGATTTCCGGAACTTGTAATGTGCCACCAAAAACTTTAGGAAGGACTTGGAGAAGAGAGCACAAATCATAAATTCAAAGCCTCCCAAGTAACAAAGCAGGTTACAAACGTGAGGCTGCAGGCAAGGCAAGGGCTGAGGGATGTGGTGCCATCTAATGGGGCCCTGGCTGCATAGGGATGCTGCCCAATGTTGTTAGGGCTTTGCTGACAAGTTACAAATCTGGGCTTTAATTTGACATCTCCATGTTTGTGCACGTTGTCTTGAATTAAAAACAAACAAACATCATAGTTGGAACATAATTTTTTAAACCAGATCAGTGTGGTTCCATTTACAAAAACTAGTATGCAATGTTTAGCCATCCTCATTGCCCATGGATACATGTTAAGTCCCTTCAGTCATGTCTGACTCTTCGTAACCCTATGGACTCTAGCCTGCCAGGCTCCTCTGTCCATGGGATTCTCCAGGCAAGAATACTGCAGTGGGTTGCTGTGCCTTCCTCCAGAGTATGTTCCCAACCCAGGGATTGAACCCATGTCTCTTATGTCTTCTGCATTGGCAGATAAGTTCTTTACCACTAGCACCACCTCTTCATTGCCCACATAACCTTTATTCAGAAGTCCTATTAATTGTCTACAACTCTGCAGAAGTTTAAAAAAGACATTGCCTTCAAAAACAGCCATCCAGCCCTCAGGGACCACTTTGGTGTGAGCAGCTCTGAACACAACTACCCTCCCCAACTTCGAAAAAAACAACAAAAACAAAAAACTCAAGAATGAGTTATTTCAGGGTTTATGCAAAGTGAAATTAATTTCCAGCCTTCTTAACTGTTCATGCAAAAATGCTTCAAAGTGATTTAAACCAGCGTTACTTTTTGTCTTTGTCTAACTCTTCTGGAAAAAAACAAAAATTTAACTGGGTTGTGAAAAAGATATAACACAGGAATTGATTATATATGGAAAAGACCCTTTATCTTTCCAATATCATTTTAAGAATTGAAGTGCTTTGAGGACAATTTAGCCTTTTGGTGGAAACTGGTAACATGATCAAAGAAGACTATTATATTTGCAAACCGGCTTTTCCAAATCAGAAAGCCTCTTTTGTTACTCCCTCCCTCGTTCCTTTCCTTGTTTTTATTTCTGCCTTGCCTCATTCTAAAAATTCCATCAGAGCCTACCAAATGTCCACGTAAACACCTAGAATTGTAGCACCAAAGTAGCAGAAACAGTATAGATCACATGGTAATGGATTTTCTTATCCTGGTGTCTCCATGGATCACTCACTACTCTACCGCCTTCCAAAATACCATTCTGGTCCCAGGGAAAGCACTTAATGCCTTCTATTTCCAGAGCCCCAAGAAACCAGATCTACCTATAATGGCAAAATTACATTCACTTCTATTTTCCCAATGGGTAAATAGAAACCTGTACACTCCCATGATTCAAAACCCTTGGTGTCCTCAGGAATATAACATTTGGAGTCAATTTAAAAAAATCATGAAATGCTTCCATGTTAAGTCCTTTAAGTATCAAATTAAATTTGCTGATTTTAAGTTGTGGTCAGCTCCTCTCCACAGCTTTATTAACCAAATTAGAAGTGTGTTTTCTGTCTCCCCAATGAGAATTCTTGATGGATAACAGGATTCATAGGGTCTAAAGAGAATGGTCAATTCTAAAGTATACCTTTCATGTTTTGGAGAGATTTCTGCAATGACCAGAAAGATTGACTCAGTTTTAGTATAAAAAATTAGGACTGTGTGACAGAGGTTCATTGTGCACGGATGATCTAGACCCCTTCCACCCAATGTTCTTGACTCCGTGGAATGTCAACAGAAACTAACTGAAAAAACTGTCCTACTGCTTGAAGGATTCTGTCATGGTGATATCTGGGCACTGCCTTCTACATAATACCTTAGAATCTGGGCCCATGACTTAATGAGAGTCATCAACAATGGAGGCATTATCTTCTGCTGGGATAGGCTTCAGAGCTGCGTGTTTCAAACCTCCAATATGAGACTCCTTCAAGGGAATCACACTGTAGAAAGAATAACATGGTTAAGAGAAAAGCACTTCTCAAGGATGAGCAACACAATTCTTTATGTTCAGGCAATACTGGGTATTTGCTTTTCCTAGAGCGTCATTCAGACAGCCTATGGCATCAATAGAAGCTTCCAGATTTTGTAAATATGAAGTTTTAGGAAAGTCTGTTTAATAAAGTGATAGAAATCCTCAGCAGTCATTTCAAAATCTCAGACTGGTCTCCGTCAAGAGACTTATGTAACAGAAAACAAAAGCTGAAAATGTAAGAAGACAAATATCAGACATCAAGATGAAGTACTAAACCAGGATACATACTCACAAAGATGGCCAGGGAATGGCTTGGTTGGTGTTTTTCTGAATGGAGACTGTGACCCTTTACAGAAGGCTACATTAAATCTATTTAGTGGTCTATAGCCTATATTTAAGATAAACATATATCAGCATACAGAATATCAGAGGATACTGGATATAATAAAAAAGCATTGCTTCATCTAACTGTATACTAGACCATGGAGCTAAAAATCTTACTGTGTCTTAATGGTCAAAATTGGAAAGCTATGAGTTAGATGATTTTTATAGCTTGTACACTCACACATCAAGGGTAAAAAAAGGTAATTTGTGGGGCTTTGATACAGCTACTTTCTTAGAACTTGTATGCAGTCACTATTTTCATTACCTAAGCCTGCTCAGAAATGATATGAAATGCACTGAACCTTCATTCAGCTCTGATCTTTAAACAGATTAGTCACATATGTGTGAAAACAGTTTAGGTGTCTGTGGTTCAAAATAAGTTAATGTGACAAGTTAATAGCTGTCCCCAAAATAACATGATGAGGAAACACTCAGCTTTGTTTTGTTTTGCTTTTTTGTATTATAAGGTATTTTCTACAATAAATATTTTCTTTCCTAATTAGGGGATAAAAAGTGAAAATTTAAAAAATCTAAACAGTGAATGGACTAAAGAGGATGCTATTTTCCATTCTTTTCTGCTTATAGGGAGTATTTTTTTTCTTCCATTTTTGGAAGTAGATAGTCAAAAACTTCTATAAGTCTGGGTCTTGGACTCTAGGAGACCTTCAGTGGAGTCTTTTACCTGCTGTGTGATGTGACTTTCGATATTACTTAACATCTCTAAACCTGTTTTCCAAACTGTAAACTAAGACTAATACTAGTGTCTGTCTCACAGGTTTATTGATGTGAACGGCATGCCTACAATAACAAAAGTTAACATTTCTGGAACAGTTGCAATACGTTGGTCATTGTTCAAGGCATGTTCTGTGGACTGGCTCATGTGATTAACTTAGGTAGGGGAAAGACTGCGTACAAACATCCAATGAAAGAGAACTAGGAATAATGGATGGTGGCTTAAGAGGGATGGATTTTATCAAAGAAAGACTGCCTAAAGCCCAAGCTGGACCAGATGAAGCAGGCTATTTGGATTTGGAAGTAGGTAGTGGTTTCCCACCTTTACAGATGTTTGGGCAAATGACTACAGGGATGCATACAAAGAGGATTTAACTTTTTATTGGGCAGTGGGGTAGATTTACACAACTGTAAATTCAAATGCTTTTGAGGCCACACAACTAATGTAATTGGGCACAGCAGGCTGGGTATGGAACAATAGGGGATGGTGGGACCATGGAGAGCTGGAGGCACACCCCAGCTCTGTGGATCTTCAGCCTGGAGGTGTCGTCCTCCAGATCTTTGCAGAGCTGGCTTCTGCTCCTTTGGGGCTCACTCACATAGCCTATAGTCCTGCTCTGTATTCCCTATGGTATTTATCTGGAAGTTCTGTAAGTGCCCTGCTTATTCATTTACATGTTTTCAATCTGTTCTGCTCATCTCTTTGGAATAGAATAGGGATTCAATAGACATGCAATAAACAAAGTAATGAATGAAATAAAATAACAAACCAAACAACCCTCTCAAATGGCCCGTGAAACAAAACCTTCAGTTTAGTTCTCTTGCTCTAAAAGGTCTCATTTCAGGTGTGGTTTCTGTACAGTTCTAGCACATTTGCAGAAAACACAGAGATGTATTCTTATCACATCACTAAAATCATTACTGGAAGGTTGGACAGCAATGGAGATTCTCTATCTACTAGATTTTTCAGAACCCAGAGTACAAAATGGGGAACTCGGAAGCAAAAGAGGAGAGGGACAGAGACATTTTCCTTATTTTTAATAGAATATGAATATCAAAAAGCATAGACACAAACTCTCTCAAACTTACCGTAGTAGCTCCACCTTGTTACCCAGGCAAAGATATTCTAAATTGGATAAGAAATGAAGAGAAAATTAAACATGAGCTTTAATTTCCCAGTAAAGAGTTCATGAGATTTTTTTCCCAACAAGCATATTATTACTGTTATTACCTTAATATGAGAAAAATAGGTACAGATATCAGACACTGAAAAAATTAATTAAGAAGAAAGAATATTTTTAAAATGAGGGGTAACAAATCCATCTGGGCTCTTCTCTGACAACTCTTAAAAAGATTTAAGTTAACTTTTCTTAAATCTCTAGGAGCCAAATAAACCTCTTAGTGGAAAGTATCTTGTGATTATTAGGTTTAATGCATTCACCCACATGATCTAGCTTACTTTAATATAATCATATTTCACTGTAAAAAAATGGGAGGTTGTGTTTCTCCTATAGATGACAGGTTTTACACACACACACACACACACACACACACACACACACACACACACACA
>ML661892.1:184860-245763 GCA_007570785.1 Antilocapra americana | reverse complement strand
CACACACACACACACACACACACACACACACACACACACACACACACTGGTGGAAGGACACTAGGAGGCCCTGGGAGGCTGCCTTGTGAAACCCTTTGTTCTCTTCTTAGCCCTGAAATCATGTATCCTCCCAGTGGCTCATTTGGTTCCTATGTTACGTGGGTTTTGTAAACTCTTAGCAATTTCACCCCCTATAGGAACAAAAACTGATTACTGAAGGAAGGGGAAATGGAGGAGCAAACAAATCTTGTATATTACACTGGTTTGTTGATATCCAAATCCCAACTCTACCTAACCAATGCTTAATATCCATATTTAATTTCTCCCATGGAGAACTTAAGTATCATGTTTCTCTTCACTGGGAAGATAATTTTAAGAAAAATAAAAATAAAAAAGAACTAGGTAAGAACCAAAGAAGTTATGTGAAACAAAAATCATATGGAATGTAGGGCCACAGGTAGTTTGGCTCAAGAATACTCCTATGGGCATAGTCCTGAGGTGACTTACTTTTGTTAATCCAGAATACCACAAACATGAGCAATACTACCAAGACAGCAACAGAGATTCCAATGAAGACTCCCTTGGTATTCATCCATGGACTTTGTACCAGCCCCTAAAGAAGCATCAGCAGATCAAAAACAAAATAAAAAAATAACAAAATAAAATCATATTATTAGAATTATGGGTGGAACACACTTCCTAAAATAAACTACCCAGATACATTTATTAAGATTTGGCTAGTTCTTTATCATGAGGGGTGAGACCAAATGATCTGAAGTTATAATCGTATGGTGAAATTCTAAGACAATTTAAAATTCAAATACATCTGGGGATGGTGGAAATGTATATCTTGCTTGTGATGGTATTTATAAAGGTGTATACATTTGTCAAAACTCAAACTGTACATTTAAAATGAGCCTGTTTTATAATATATAAATTACAAATACTTTAAAAAATGAATAAGGTGTTCCCGTATATACTATTCTTATGATACTAAAACAAAAAATTTTTTTCTCATATAAGTTTGACACATTTTTTAGTTCTGATATTTTTAAATATATATATACATACATATTTGTTTGGCTGTACTGCACAACCCATGGGATCTTAGTTCCCCAGCCAGGGATGGAACTTGCGAACCTGACATTGGAAGTGTGGAGTCTTACCTGCTGGGCTTCCAGGGAAGTCCCTACATTATTTTAAAAGTTAGTTTTTCACTTATCAATTGACACTGTCTTTTCATGTCAGTCAGCACACTGCAGTGCCAACACTGTTAATGGCAATGAGTGGGCATGTTAAATTGACTAAGTAATTAATCCCTGTTATTGAATATTAAGGTTATTTAAAACATTTTTATGATTATAAATAGCACCAAAGAACATCTTTTCTTATATATCCTCATGTATTTGTTCACTTCTCTCTTTAAGGTGGAGTTCAGGAAATTGATTTACTACTAGAACAAAATATATGCTCCCTGGTTTTCAGGATACCTGGAAGACACTGTGACATCTTCAGAGTCAAGACACAAAAAGCCCACACTTTTGCTACTGCCTATTGTGGACTTGCTTCTGTAATGATTCTACTTGTTGCTAAACATACCTGTCGTAAAGGTAAAAAAAATCCCACCATTCAGAATATTTGTTTCTTTTTTTAAAATTCAGCATAAATCTAACTCTATAACAATATTACAGTCATTTACACAGTGGCAGTTCTGCTATTTAATAGATATAAACAAATTCTATCCATATTCACCAGATCAACCAGTACCCACAGCTGACTGGTGAGAGTGGCTAAAATCTTTCATATCATCCCTGTATGGCAGTGTTACCACTGTCACTAAGGTTTGCAATATAATAACTAAAATATTATAAATGACTCCACTTTTCCTGAGCTTGACTTTCTCTTACAATGGCCATGTTGCAATTTCTCACCACTTGCAATCAGGATTACTCTCATACCTAAACTCCTTTTGTTTGTTGCTTCTAAGAGTTACTTGCACATAGTAAAAAGAAAAGTTTTTTTTTAACCAAGTGAGCCAAAAGAAAAGATTCTATTGATAAATTCTTCTATCTTACTCACAAAGATTGGACTTTAACAAATATCATGAGACTACAGCTCCTTACATTTTTTTCTCAAACTATGTATGAGAATATCCTACAGAATCACAAAGTTGTTCAAGAACTTAGGACCTTAAAAAGTCATCATATAGGGAGGATTAGGGCTTCCTAAGTGGCTCATTGGTAAAGAATCTGCCTGCCAAGCAGAAGACATGAGTTTGGTCTCTGGGTGTGGAAGATTCCCTGGAGGAAGGAAATGGCAACCCACCGCAATATTCTTGCTTAGAAAATTTCATGGACAGAGGAGCCTGCAGGTTACCATCCATGGGGTTGCAAAGAATCGGACAAGACTTAGTGACTAAACACCAGCAACAAATGGGGAGGATTATATATAGAAAGACTCAGCAGTGGCCTCAAAATTTCTCAATAGGAGGACAGTTGGGTTGGAAAAAGATATTAGGGGGCCTAAGTTTAAGCAAGCACACTTTGATTTGCATGAAATCTTTGGTTGGGGTGGCCCCCATTGCACCACGTCAGTTCAAGGCATGCTGTTTCTCTAATGATGATCAAAGTCTTCCTTGATATGTAATGTGAATTGACTATCCTTGAATTAATTCACTCTTTTTTCTAATTTTATGGCCAGGAGACATTTTGTAGAGTGTTTGTGTGGAGTGTAATATCACTTTTTGGATATTTCTAATAAAATAGTGCATCTATTTAAATTTTTAAAAATTAATTAAAACATCCCTATTTAGGAGTTAAATTCTTTTCTTCCTTTATTTTATGAATTAGAAATAATCAACTGTGAACACGACTTATAATAATGCTCTCTAAATATAACTTGCTTACAAGGAAACACACAAGTGAATCAGGCTAATAAAGTAGGAAGGAATATGCTTACAACTTGATAGCTACGCCAAAGGGGATCTGGAGACTCTGTCACAGTGTCATTCCCATCTGCTCAACAAGAAGGAAAATTTATTAGAATTATACAAATACTGAATTTTCATTGCAAACATCAAATATATTCACATTGCTTTCTGGTAATGAATAAAACTTGACCTGTTTACCTTCCTAAGCAACCTATCTGATCTATAGGTCAGACACAGGATTCTTTCTTTACTGAGTATCTATTATATACTAAGACCTTTATATTCTTATACTACTTTTCTTAATCCTATTTTACAGCTGAGGAAGTAGTCCTGAAACGATTGAAGTTTCCAACTATAGAACGGGACAAGAGTCTTGGTTCATAACCACTACACAAGTTACAGTCTCATCTAATGAAAATACTGAAGGTCTCTACTGACAAAACTTTTGTCATGTCATTTTGCAATGGCAGTGAAAATGAATCCACCATATCCCCTCTAAAGTTTTACGCTTTACATTACTGTGTCTATGTTTTAATTATTCTGACACTACTTCTTGGAAAGCCAAAGACAGTATGTACAGTCTAGGCTTTGTGCATGATTTGTATTATAACCTTAGGTAAGTGTTTCAGGTATAGAAAGGGTGATTTTGTAAAAGCAGCATGAACTTGAGTAAGATAAAACTTGACGTCAATGTTGACAATGTCCCTCAACAATGTTACCTTGACTGAGGTCCTTTGCATATGCACATAAATGTATATATTTATATTTCTAGCTAGGGTAAGAGTTAGAACTGCAAGCTGTTGATAGCACCCATCTCATAAAGCAGTCGCATTAGATGATGCACATAAGGGCTTAACACCATGTTAGACAAATATCAGCTATTAATATTATGTTATTATATAACAATAGGAACAATGTGAGGAGAGACACCATGCAATGGACTTTTCAAACATCTTATTTTTCATTCCTCAAAAAGATGCAGTGAGGAATGCAACATCTTGCCCATGGGTGCACAGCTAGTAACTGGCAGTTGAACTGAAGGCTGTCTGTCTCCAAAACAGAACTAAACAGGCTACTTAGTCTGTCAATGGCAAGAAATAAACCTGCCCTGAAAGAATTAAATGAGATAATGTATGACAGTTTTCTTGGCATTATTCATTTAAGAAGGCCTTCTTATCTCTCCTTGCTATTCTCTGGAACTCTACATTCAGTTGGATATATCTTTCTCTTTCAGTTGGGTATATCTTCCCTTTCTCCATTTCATTCAAGAATGGGCATAATAAAGGACAGAAGTGGTAAGGACCTGACAGAAGCAGAAGAGATTAAGGAGAGTTGGCAAGAATGATGAATGATACAAAAGAAGAATGATACAAAAAGATCTTAATGACTTGGATAACCCTTTCACATGCTAACAAGGTTATGCTCAAAATCCTTAAGCTAGGCTTCAGCAGTATATGAACTGAGAACTTCCAGATGTCCAAGCTAGGTTTAGAAAAGGCAGAGGAACCAGAGATCAAATTGCCAACATTAGGTGGATCATGGGGAAAGCAAAGGAATTCCAGAAAAACATCTATTTATGCTTCATTGACTATGCTAAGCCTTTGATTATGTTGTTATTGTTCAGTCACTAAGTCATATCTGACTCTTTGTGACCCCATGGACTGCAGCATATCAGGCTTCCCTGTCCTTCACAATCTCCCAGAGTTTGCTCAAACTCATGTCCATTAAGTCAGTGATGTCATCCAACCATCTCACCCTCTGTTGTCTCCTTCTCATCTTGCCCTCAATCTTTCCCAGCATCAGGGTCTTTTCCAATGAGCCGCTTTTCACATCAGGTAGCCAAAGTATTGGAGCTTCAGCTTTAGCATCAGTCCTTCCAATGAATATACAGAGTTGATTTCCTTTAGGATTGATTGGTTTGATCTTCTTGACTTCTTTGATTGTGAAAGAAAATCACAACAAATTGTGGAAAATTCTTAAAGAGACAGGAGTGCTAGACTACCTTATCTGTCTCCTGAGAAATGTGTATGCTGGTCAAGAAGCAACAGTTAGAACTGGACTTTGAGCAACTGACTGGTTCAAAATTGGGAAAAGAGTATTACAAGGCTATATATTGTCATCCTGCTTATTTAACTTGTGTGCAGAATAAATCATGTAAACTGTAAGACTGGATGAATCACAAGTTGGAATCAAGATTGCCAGGAGAAATGCAACAACCTCGGATATGTAGATGATACCACTCTAATGACAGAAAGTGAAAAGGAACTAAAGAGCCTCTTGATAACAGTGAAGGAGGAGATTGAAAAGGTGGCTTGAAATTCAACACTTGAAAAACTAAGCTCATGGCATACAGTTCCATTACCTCATGGCAAATAGAAGGGGAAAAAAGGAAAGCAATGACAAATTTTATTTTCTTGGGCTCCAAAATCACTGTGGATGGTGACTGCAGCCATGAAATTAAAAGATACTTGCTCCTTGGAAGAAAAGCTATAACCAACCTAGACAGCATATTAAAAAGCAGAACATCTCTTTACTGACAAAGGCGAGTAGAGTCAAAGCTCTGGTTTTTTTCAGTAGTCGTGTATTTATGTGACAATTGGATCATAAAGACTATCATTGAAGAACTGATGCTTTCGAACTGTGGTGCTAGAGAAGACTTGAGAGTCCCCTGGATTACAAGGAGGTCAAACCAGACAACCCTCAAGGAAATAAGTCTTGACTATTCATTTGAAGGACTGAAGCTCAAATACTTTGGCCATCTGATGTGAAGAGCCAGCTCACTGGAAAAGACCCTGATGCTGAAAAAGACTGAAGGCAGAAGGAAAAGGGAGTAATAAAGGATGAGATGGTTGGATGGCATCACCACTTAATGAACATGAATCTGAGCAAACTCCAGGATATACTGAAGGACAGGGAAGCCTGACATGTTGCAGACTACGGGGCCACAAATAATCAGACATGATGTAGCTAATGAACAACCACAACAAGTGATAGTTTGCTGGTACATCTGTCTGTCAAAAGATGGGTGGCAGGCCATACGATGACCAAAATTCCTTCCATACTAAAATTCTTTGTTTTGTGAGGCTTTAACCCACTGAAGTCTGACTTGGACATTGTGAGGATTTGGCTCGGGAACCTCAGAGACACAGCCAAGATGGCAGGAGTCACAAAAGTCGTGGGGACACAGCTGTTCCAATGTCTGTTCCATGCTGAAAATCTCTACCTTGACCAGGTTTTAATGACATATTTTAGAGATTGATTCCCAGTTGAATTGGTCCCTCTGTGCATCCTACTGCAGGTCCATTTTCTATCAGCCAGCTTCCAGGGATTATTGGCAAAAGGTAGACCATACTGGGGGTCTGCTACAGATTGGCAACTCCTGAGCATGATGAGTCATATGCACGAGGAGTCTTGAAAAGCCTGACCTTGTGTGAATGCTTCATAGGCACAAGGACACCTAAGCCAGCTCTGCATTGCATAGGAGTTCAGCATGTGCCACATCCCCAAAGTTACCACCACAGGTAGCAAGTTAGCTGGGAAAGATGACAAGATTCAGCATCATCTTTTGCCATCACAGGAAAGACAAGACAATTACATCTGAAAAGAATATGGATTTTCCAAAATTGGGGAGAGCAGGGAGACTTTTCTGGTGAAATAGCCCAATCCTAGTAGGGCATGACTCTTTGGTTCTGCTGTCCATATTCTCAACCCATCTCAAAGTGTTCATGTGAAATGAAAGCTTAACAAGGCAGCAGGAGGGCCTTGTGGCTCTGTGTAGTTTCTGGAGCTGAGGGGAAATATAAACAAGTGGCTAGTCTGGTTTGGACCAGATTAATTTGGATTTAAACTTTTTAAGGCTCTGTCCAGGGGATTAAACCTTCTAATAAGTTTAAAGAAAAGGCTAATTCATTTAATTTAGAGAAATGCATCTGCATTTCACATATGGATGCTCCCAAATCTTACAAGCTATCTATGTTGCTCAGATGTGCATATTTCTGGACATGCTAAGTGACAGTCATAGTTGCCACCCTATATATCACTTACCTTTTAACTATGTTCCAATCTTTATCTAATTTAATCCTTGAAAGAATTCTACGTCAGTAAAATTCCATCAATTTTACAAAGGATAAATACAGATTCAAAGAGGGTAAGACATTTGTTCAAGTTCTATAGCTAATTGGAGTAGCCTTGGTAGGTACTCCAGTCAGACCTGTGCTATTACAGAATATGTGCTCTTAACAGTGTGCTAATATTTATCAAAATTTGAAAGCTCCCAGGATTTCAGGAAAGAAAATGAAGTTACCTGTTGAGCAAGAATACGATGGCGAGCAAGTTTTATTTGTTTCATATGGGGTGGTAGGCTGAGTTGCGGCAGTCTCCGTTGGAGAAGATAAAGAAGGTACTGAAATTATAAGAATGGAAGAATGTTGTTCAATTCATGGAGGAAAATTTCCAACTCCAGCAAAAAATAATGAACAAAACTAAAATTAGGAATTACCCTTTGACTCTTTCTTAGAGAAATATTCAAGGATCGCCTTGAGACATTACTCTGCCATATATGTATTTCATTATCATGAATAAATATTACATAGATAATAATCTGAAGAGCTTATCAATAGACAGAATCATTTCTCCTTTTATACTGTTAGTATCCTCTTAAAACTTATCAACAGAGCATCTTATATAGGACACTCAATTAAGCTTTTATTCATACCAATGACATTTCAATTCTGTGGAGCATGGCCTTGGGGCTGGCACTAATTCACCTTGTTCAGGAGAACCCCAATCTTGATTTCAAGACCTTATTCAAGTTCCTAATTAGCCATCTACATCATTCCAGGGAGATGTACACATTGACCAGCACAGAAACATACTAAGATTATACAATTCTTTGAAGTCACTTTATGGAGACAGTACTGTCCAAAGTCTGAGTCTTGGTAATGAGCCTCAAAGCAGTGTTCCTGGTACTCTGGCTTCTTATGCAGTTGTGTTCTGGTCACTCCTTTCATAAGACTGATTTCTTATATTATCTGACTTATCTTCCATTTCTCACCAGAAAGCTCTACTGAGAATTCTCAGGGCTATGTTTCCTTTCTTGAAATAGCTCCTTTATTTTCTATCAAACATCTCACCTGACCTGCAGAGTTGACCAGTTGCCTCTTAATAAGATTTTTATATCCCTTCCTCTGAGAGCATCACAGAATTTTAGAGCAAGGCAGTGGTGCTGGCTGAACAAGAGTTCCCAAACCTAGGCTTTCCCTATTGCCTATCATTGGTCTTATTTCCACTTTCTCACCATGGACTTCACATTTCAACATTACCTGTTCTCTTGTTCTGAGCTATCTTTAGTTTTCTGTGAAAATTTTTGTTTTGGGGGGATTTTTTTTGGTCATTGTTGTTGGTGGTGGATTTCTTTTCTTTTTTTGGTTTTGCTTTTGTCTAATGCTCAAATTTGTAGCAGGATATGGCTCTCATTAGGAATTAAGAACAGGACAATAAAGAAAATCAAATGATCATAGTTTTCATTCAACTTAAATCTGTGCAGAAGAACTGTTGATCTTAACTTCTTTCTGTAGTTTTGGTCTTTGCGGGCATTTTTCTGTCCTCTTGTCCTCCTAGGACTTTACTTCCAACCAGTTCAAGAGTATTCTAGGTGACTAGCATGGACAGGGGCACAGAGCACAGAGAGGGAATGAGTGTAAATACAAATGCCCCTGCTATAGATCTGTTCCAGTGCTAACATCCTTTCTATACCATAAACTCAAACTCACTAGGCAACTATCAGGATTCAACTGAGTGTAAGACTCAACTAATACTACCTCTAGGAGGTCACATGAACATATGCACCAACACTTTCCTTCTGAACTTCTGCCTTAAACAAAGGCCATAACTTACACATGTTCCTCAAAACAGGAGCTCTAATCCATCCACCTCAGCAGGCATAAACTATTAAGCTAGATCAATATTGAAAAAGTCATAGATGCTCTAGTGCATTTTTCTTGCAAACTTCTACGGCTATAAAAATCCCACTTTAAACCTAAAGATCTCCTTCCAAATTCAACTTGAAGAAAATCCTTCAGATCCCTCCTCACATGTATCAACAGGGGTGAAGGGAAATCAATGTGTTCCCTCAGACATTTTGGCTAAGAGTTTGTGATATTTCTGTTACTCTTCAGTTCCAGAGCCACTTCAAAGTGCCAAAGAGTTGTGGAGGCTTTGAGAATCTCCACATAAAAGTTATCTTTTTAATCCTAAAAAGAGAAAGTTTGAACCCAAACATGTCCTCAGAATGAGAAGTTATTTCTCTGCCTATAATTCAGAAATATTCTCCATTTATATTAAACCTAAACTATTATCTAACAGAAATTTGAAGTATGAACACTGTAGCCTGAATTGAAAAAAAAACAAATGTATGCATTCTAAATTGCATAATACTTAAATCTGATATTTACTTTGTCATTATTATAAATGGCATGTCTCTGATACATGAACAAAGGTGATTAGAAGCAAAATGTATAAGTCACTGACACCCTGAAAAAGCAGGGTAATTGTATGAAAGCTTTCCCAGTGAGGATGTCGGATCAGAACAAACTCATCCAAACATAAAGTCTATGTTCAGTATAGAATACAGCAAAGGCCAACCTTCAAATTAATGGGCACAATCTAGACTCAACCGTTTTCTATTCATATGAATGAACAGAAACAACAAGGAACTCAGACTCTGTGCCTCAGTCCTCAGGAATATAAAGTAGGATTGAGTCACACTAACAATGGGTAGGGTTGTCATAAAAATTAAGTGGCTTAATAGTTGTAAAGTAGTTAGCATGTTTCCTGACACAGGAAACAAAGTAAGCAGTAATTTCACTGAAATCTTATCCTCATGTGTTGGGTTAGGCTTCAGAATGGATTAAATAATCTCTATTCAGAGCTCCTTGGAAGGGCAGAATCTCATTCACCAGGCCCTGTTCTGGCATCCTTATTTGTTCCTCATAATTCTGTGTTCAAATGAGCCATCCTCCTTAGATGTCCAAGACAAGTGATCTGGGTTTTTTTTTTTGTATTAATGAATTTATTGAGAGTCTGATAAAAAGCCTTAGGTCTCCTTCACTCTGCAAATGCTTATAGATATAAAAGATGAATATAACAGGGGACAGGGGATTCATAGACTCTGTAGAGCCAGGTTTAGAAGCCTGTTAAGAATCCTTACCCTAGATTGTACATCTGACTTAACACAGAGATCTGCATAGTCAATATCCTCTCCTTTAAAGCCTTCTAGGATCAGAAGCACATCTGTTTACCTGGCTGGAAGTCCTCTGTGGGTGTTGCCATTGGAAGAGCAGAGGTAGAAGCCTTCGTTGTCATTGGAACAGTGGTGATCATCGTGATTGTTGAAGTTTTTGAAATAGTGGTGGTTGTCATTGGAGTAGTGGTGACAGTGGCTGTTGGAGTAGTGTTTTTTGTTTGATTAGTTTCAGTCGTTGTTGGAGTAATAGCCTTGGTTGTTTCTCTTCGCGGTGTAGTAATCATGGTCATTTTTCTTTGAGTAGTAGTGTTAATGGTGGTAGTTGTTGGAGTAGTGGTTGTTGTGGTTGTTGTTATAATTGGAGCTAGAAATTAACATGAAAGCAAGGATTCAATAAGCTGCAAGTAACAAGAGCTGTGTGCTGGGCCTGTGCAACAACATGACCAAGGAGACTGTCCCCAGGTAGAACCCAGTACTTCCCATAAACTCCAAATTCTCATCATTGGTCAGCTAGAATCTGTGACAAGAAGGGAGTGAAGACAGGGGCACAGCAAGGAAAGAGCTGCATTGAAAGGATGGAATTTCAGGAGGTGTCGAAAGAAAAAAAAACTGACATATGGGATTTGTATTGAAGCACTTTGTAAAGACTAGTCGTGCATACCAAATCTACGTATCTTCAAAAACATCTGTGGGAAAGAGAAAATGTCTAGAACCTGAAACCATCTTTACCCTCTCAGTGGTGTACACCTAGAAACTAAATAGTAGTTCCCAGGAACCAAAATATTTACCAGATAAACAGCATTTAGTTTGATCAGTCCTAGGGGTACTCTCCCAACAGAACTACATCTTAAATGCAGATTAATTTAAACCATTAACATATACTCAATAACACAAATGTATTTTGAATCTGGTTAGAAGAGAGACTATGTGTTTTAAAGTTCCTTTCTACCTAAGAGATAATAACAAGAGGTAGTAACTTTGACTCTTTTCAGAGTCTGAAATGATATAGGATTCCAAACCGCTTACTGAAGTCCTCAGAGTTACCCAGAGAAAGAACTGGAACTAGAATTAAGCCAAAACACAGTGCCTGACACAAAAGCAGAAATTGTAGGGTTGAATAAAAAATAAGTACTTTTTTTTCTCACCAGGCATCTTTTTGCACAGAAGTATTCTTAAATTTCACCTCTACTAACTATGAATTGAAACCTCAAGTCACTTAAATAGGGGGAAATTGGTGTGAAAACTATTTTGAGGGATTCAAGTCAACTTAATTTGGACTACTAGCTAATTTTTGCCTTAAAAAAGAAAAACTGTTCTTCAATAGGTATTTCTGAGTCCTATTATGTATAAGGCATTAATAAATGTTTTAGGCTTTGGGGGGTTCCTGAGATCTTGGTAGTAATGCTCTAATCTGTCAGTGTGAAAACAACCATAGACACAATATAAACAAATGGATGTGGCTATGTTCCAATAAAACTTTATTTATACAGCTGTTGATGAGCCTGTTGTATAATCCCCTAGAGCTACAGTTTGTGGACTCTGGTCTAACAGTGTAGTCAGAGGTTTTGACGAAGAGTACAATCTCAATCCCCTCCATTCAGTCTGAAATCAAATCTAGACAAAAAAAGGAAGCAAGAAAAAATCTGATAAAGGACTGTAACAAGGAGGAAACTGAATTGGCTTCTTTAACTATTTGTCCTCCTTGATTGTAAATACTTCCTGAGGAAGAAGCTAGGGAGTTAAGGGTAGAAGAAGACACTGAGGAAGAGTCCTAACACAAGGTTGGAAAGTAAGCTCATTCTGTGAAAAGTACAAGAAAACTTAAGCAAATATTATTTAAATATTCATCTATTAAATATATTATTTAAATATTCATCTATTAAAGAATATCTAAACAATATAAAAGTCTGCTACTAATTTTTTTCCATATCATTGAAAAAATATTCAGCCAGACCAATCCTACAGTTTTACAACTCGAAAAATAATCTCTTCTCCACACGTAACCTCCTTACCTATGTCTCTAGCACCAGCCTATTTTCCTTAAGTTACCTACTAGATGTACTTTCCTCAGAATCAGCTATTTGCTGTATCAGACTTGACCTTATTTTACTTTCCCTCAAGGACACAAGCCAAGTACAAAAGATGGGAGATTGTAATGTAATATCAAGTTCATTTAAATTAAACAGGAGACATATCTCAAGAAGGCCAGGGGCACTGGGTTCTGTCATCAGTGGAAGACCTTAGTGGGAGAACACTTATTAGGAAAGAGCACCAGAAACTAGGAAATTCTGAAGAACTTTATCCTTTCATCAAACAGTAAGGAAAATTAGAATGTCCACCTCAAGATGGAAAAATATAAACTTCCTGGTTTTTTGAATTTCACCAAATTTTTAAAAGCCACAAGTCAATAGCCATTGAGATGCAAATATTCTCATAGAGCAAAAAGGTTATTTTAAATTTAAAACTAGCAATTTAATGATAAGAGGTGAAACCGGTTTCAAAAACTCCAAGACAGAGCAGAGGAAAGGGGTGAAACTATATAGACTCATACATTGTGGCTCACCTGGTAAAGAATTCGCCTGCAATGTGGGAGACCTGGGTTTGAGCCCTGGATTGGGAAAATCCCCTGGATAAGAGAAAGGGTACCCACTCCAGTAGAGTGGCGGCTGCATGGCACAAGGGCAGAGAAGTCCCAGCAAGATGGTTGGTGCTGGAGCAGCAGCTGCGTGGCACTGGAGTGACTTTGAGGAGATACCCCATGTCCAAGGGCAAAGGAGAAGCCCGAGCAAGATCGTAGAAGGGATGAAATCTCATTTAGAATCAAACCCCATACCCGCCAGAGACACTCAGAGGGTTCAAACAAAGCTTGTTTGCACCAGGACCCAGAAACCCCACAGAGACTGAGACAAAACTATGTTTGAGTATCTCATGTAGAGGTATGGGTCAGCAGTGGACTGCCATAGGGGCAGGGACTCTGGGGGCAGCAGACTTGGGTATAGCATAAGCCCTCTTGGAGGAGGTTGCCATTAACCCCACCATGGAGCTGCCAGAACTTACACAGGACTGGGAAATAAACTCTTGTTTGGAAGGCCCAAACAGAACCTTGTATGCACCAGAACCCAGGAGAAAGGAGCAGTAACCCCACAAGAAACTAAGCCAGACTTGCCAGTGAGTATCCAGGAGTCTCCGGGGAGGCATGGGTTGGCAGTGGCCTGCTGCAGGGTTGGGGACACTGAGTATAGCATTGTGTGCATGGGACCTTTTGAAGAAGGTCACCATTATCTTCATTACTTCCACCCAGGGAATTAACAGGGAGGGAACACAGCCCCACAACATCAACAGAAAATTGGATTAAAGATTTACTGAGCATGGCCCCGCCCATCAGAACAAGACCCAGTTTCCCCCTCAGTCAGTCTCTCCCCATCAGGAAGCTTCCATAAGTCTCTTATCCTTCTTCATCAGAGGGCAGGCAGACTGAAAACCACAATCACTGAAAACTAACCAATCTGATCAACCTTGTCTAACTCAGTGAAACTATGAGCCATGGCATGTAGGGCCACCCAAGACGGACGGGTCATGGTGGAGAGTTCTGACAAAATGTGGTCCACTGGAGAAGGGAATGGCAAACCATTTCAGTATTCTTTCCATGAGAACCCCATGAAGAGAATGAAAAGGCAAAAAGATAGGACACTGAAAGAGAAACTCCCCAGGTGAATAGGTGCCCAATATGCTACTGGAGAAAGTGGAGAAATAACTCCAGAAAGAATGAAGAGATGGAGCCAAAGAAAAACCACACCCAGCTGTGGATGTGACTGGTGATGGAAGTAAAGTCTGATGCTGTAAAGAGCAATATTGCATAGGAACCTGGAATGATAGGTCCATGAATCAAGGCAAATTGGAAGTGGTCAAACAGGAGACGGCACGAGTGAACGTCAACATTCTAGGAATCAGCGAACTAAAATGGACTGGAATGGGTGAATTTAACTCAGATGACCATTATATCCACTACTGTAGGCAGGAATCCCTTAGAAGAAATGGAGTAGCCATCATAGTTAACAACAGAGTCCAAAATGCAGTACTTGGATGCAGTCTCAAAAACAACAGAATAATCTCTGTTCATTTCCAAACAAACCATTCAAACATCACAATAATCCAACTCTATGCCCTGACCAGTAATGCTGAATAAGCTGAAGTTGAATGGTTCTATGAACACTGACAAGACCTTCTAGAACTAACACCCCAAAAAGATGTCCTTTTCCTTATAGGTGACTGGAATGCAAAAGTATGAAGTCAAGAAACACCTGGAGTAACAGGCAAATTGCCTTGGAGTACAGAATGAAGCAGGGCAAAGGCTAATAGTTTTTCCAAAAGAACACACTGGTCATAGCAAACACCCTCTTCCAACGAACACAAGAGAAAACTCTACACATGGACATCTCCAGATGGTCAACACCGAAATCAGATTGATTATATTCTTTGCAGCCAAAGATGGAGAAGCTCTATACAATCAGCAAAAACAAAACAGGGAGCTGACTATGGTTCAGATCATGAACTCCTTATTGCCAAATTCAGACTTAAACTGAAGAAAGTAGGGAAAACCACTAGACCATTCAGGTATGACCTAAATAAAATCCCTTATGATTATACAGTGGCAGTGAGAAATAGATTCAAGGGATTAGGCCTGACAGACAGAGTGCCTGAAGAACTATGGATGAAAGTTTGTGACATTATACAGGAAGCAGGGATCAAGACCATCTCCAAGGGAAAAAGTTCAAAAAGGCAAAATGGTTGTCTGAGGAGACCTTACAAATAACTGAGAAAAGAGGAGAAGCAAAAAGCAAAGAAGTAATGGAAAGATATACCCATTTGAATACAGAGTTCCAAAGAATAGCAAGAAGAGATAAGAAAGCCTTCCTCAGTGATCAATGCAAAGAATTAGAGGCAAACAATAGAATGGGAAAGACTAGAGATCTTTTCAAGAAAAGTAGAGATACCAATGAAACGTTTCATGCAAATATGGGCACAATAAAGGACAAAAATGGTATGGACCTAACAGAAGTAGAGATATTAAGAAGAGGTGGCAAAAATACCCAGAATTATACGAAAAAGACCTTCACAACCCAGATAATCATGATGGTATGATCAGTCACCTAGAGCCAGACATCCTGGAATGCGAAGTCGAGTTGGCCTTAAGAAGCATCACTGCAAACAAAGCTAGTGGAGGTGATGGAATTCCAGTTGAGCTATTTCGAATCCTAAAAAGATGGTGGTAAAGTGCTGCACTCAATATGCCAGCAAATTTGGAAAACTCAGCAGTGGCCACAGGACTGAAAAAGGTCACTTTTCATTCCAATCCCAAAGAAAGGCAATGTCACAGAATGCTCAAACTCTATGCACAATTGCACTCAGCTCAGACACTAGTAAAAGTGTGAAAGTGAGGTTGCTCAGTCATGTCCAACCCTTTACAATCCCATGGACTGTAGCCCACCAGGTGCCTCAGTCCACGGGATTTTCCAGGCATGAATACTGGAGTGGGTTGCCATTTCCTTCTCCAGAGGATCTTCCTGACACACTAGTAAAGTAATGCTCAAAATTCTCCAAGCCAGACTTCAACAGTACATGAACCATGAATTCCAGATGTTCAAGCTAGACTTAGAAAAGCCAGAGAAACCAGAGATCAAATTGCCAATATCCTTTGGATCATCCAAAAAGCAAAAGAGTTCCAGAAAAACATCTACTTATGCTTTAACAGAACATCTACTGTGCCAAAGCCTTTGACTGTGTGGATCACAACAAACTGGAAAATTCTTCAAGAGATGGGAATACCAGACCACTTTACCCGCCTCCTGAGAAACCTGTATGCAGGTCAGGAAGCAACAGTTAGAACTGGACATAGAAAAACAGACTGGTTCCAAATAGGAAAAGGAGTACATCAAGGCTGCTTGTCACCCTGTTTATTTAACTTATATGTAGAGTACATAATGAGAAATGCTGGGCTGGAGGAAGCACAAGCTGGAATCAAGATTGCCAGGAGAAATACTTATAACCTCAGATATGCAGATAACACCACCCTTATGGCAGAAAGTTAAGAAGAACTAAAGAGACTCTTGATGAAAGTGAAAGAGGAGAGTGAAAAAGTTGTCTTAAAACTCAACATTCAGAAAACTAAGATCATGGCATCTGGTCCCATCACTTCATGGCAAACAGACGGGGAAACAGGGGAAATAGTGACAGACTTTATTTTGGGGGGCTCCAAAATCACTCCAGATGGTGACTGTAGTCATGCATGTAATTATGAGATGCTTGCTCCTTAGAAGAAAATTTATGACTAACTGAGACAGCATATTAAAGAGCAGAAACATTACTTTGCCAACAAAGATCTGTCTAGTGAAAGCTATAGGTTTTCCAGTAGTCATGTATGGATGTGAGAGTTGGACTATAAAGAAAGCTGAGTGCTGAAGAATTGATGCTTTTGAACTGTGATGTTGGCAAAGACTCTTGAGAGTCCCTTGGACTGCAAGGAGATCAAACCAGTCCATCCTAAAGGAAATCAATCCTGAATATTCATTGAAACGACTGATGGTGAAGCTGAAACTCCAATACTTTGGCCACCTGATGTGAAAAGCTAACTCATTTGAAAAGACCCTGATGCTGGGAATGATTGAAGGTGGGAGGATAAGGGTATAACAGAGGATGAGATAGTTGGATGGCATTACAGACTCAATGGACACGAGTTTGAGTAAACTCCTGGAGTTGGTGATTTACAGGACATCCTGGGATGCTGCAGTCCATGGGGTGGCAAAGAGTTGGAAAGGACTGAGCGACTAAACTGAACTGAACAATGTATACGCAACACGATTGTGCTGACTGTTGTCAAAGTATCTATTTTATATACGTGAAATTCTCTGTAGTTCTTAAAATGTTACGAAAGAACATTTAAAAATTCTTTTAAGATATGATCTAGAGAAAAGGGAAGTTCTTCAAGTGGAATAAATTTAGCTCTATAGAAATGTTCACTATACCTTAGCGTGGAACAGTGAATGCACTTTCATTAAGCAACTAGAACTCCCGTAGCACTGCTTTAGGAAATGCTGACTGGAAAGATCCTCTAGCCTATGATCCTGAATCAAGATTAGTCTTCATATTTCACTCCACACAAATACAAGTTATTCTACTGAAGAGTTACTAGAAAACAAAACTATAAGAACCTCCTGTTTCTCAATTAAAGGAAGAGGAAGTTAATACCAAACAGAAAAATCTTATATCTGGGAATCTACAGTAAGTGTTCAAAGGAAGTTGGAAGACAAACTCACCTGGCCTTATATTCAACTCCTGAATGATTTTTATATCATTGAACCACCCTCTTTTTTCAATACGGCAGCAATACAAGCCACTGTCAGATGGGACAGTATTCTCTATGGTCAAAGACAAATCCCTTTCACCAATATTTCCTTTTAGCTGATAACGTCTGTCTGATTGAAAAGTGACTCTGTGTCCATCAGTCCAGATAATGTTACTTCCGCAGCTCATCAAAGAACATGCTCCTCGGCCCCAGCATGCAGTTGTGACTTCTCCAGTATATGAGCAGGGTAGCCTGACAGACTGACCTGCTACTCCAGTCACTCGATGGTAAGAGGTTACACCATCTGTAAATAAAGAGAAACCAGAGGATGAGAACAGGAGGTCTCAATATTTTAATTTTAATAATTTTAATTTTTTTCATATAGCTTATTTGGTTTGAAATTATGTGACTGTATCTTGAGTTTTTAGAATTTAGTATAAGTAAATTTCCACTTTAACATGTTCTTCAGCAGCATCACTATTTACTAGATATGATTGAAGATGAAAGATCATATAAATATTTTTTCGATTAATGAAAATGTCCTATACTTCTCAATAGGACAGATTTTCTAAGGAAAATATCAGCATAAAGGTCAGATAAATGTTCAGCCTTTTAGGTGAATATGATCAAACTTTTCTCCAAAAGATTTGATTGAAACAAATGACATTTAGTAATGCATGATTATGTGGATATTCATTTTGTATTTGACAGGTATCTGTTTATTAAATATGTAAAACATACTGGTGGCTTTTCCTTTCTCTTAGATTCAATCACTGTCTTAACTGAAATCTGGTTTTAAAACTATTGCATTCAAAGTTTTGATTTTCAACTTTTATTTGAATTTCCAATGGCCATTGAACATAGTCACTTCATAATACCCTCTCTTATTTAAATTTTAAAAAAGCAGGTTTAATATTTTATTAAACATCATTGGCTAGAAGGCAGAAATCTTGTAAATTCTTTAGAAGTCAGTTCTTAGGAAAATGTGTTTATAATACTTTAAGGAGAAATCGAGTCTTACGGGCTTTAGGGTCATTCTAAAAAATTCAAGCAAGGATCCTTTCTTGAGCTATGTGAAATGAATCACAGTCCACTTACCTAGGCGATACCAAAAAATTGGAGAATATTCAGTAAAATACTAAATTTTGCCTCTTAGAAACAAACAGGCAGGAAAACTCTAACCTGTGGCAGTGGCTTAAAAACTCTGCATTGGCAAAAAGTTCCTGAAAGAAATATGAGATCTAACAGCTAATCATAGTCAGGACTTCCCTGGTGGCTCAGAGGGTAAAAAGCATCTGCCTACAATGCGGGAGATCTGGGTTCAATCCCTGGGTCAGGAAGATCCCCTGGAGAAGGAAATGACAACCCACTCCAGTACACTTGCCTGGACAATCCCATGGACAGATGGAGGAGCCTGGTAGGCTACAGTCCATGGGGTCTCAAAGAGTCTGACAGGACTGAGTGACTTCACTTTCACTTTCAGTTTTAATAGTTAGGACTGGGCTATGAGTCTGGGAAGTGCTTTGGGAATAAGACACTCATTTTTACACAGTATAAGAGTATTTTCTTCACTGGAATTCTGATAATATTTAATTTTGCTTAATATGATTTTGGGATCACAAAGCTAATACATATTAATTTTAAAAATTTGTTATAGAAGTACAATTTTAAATTGTACTTTTACTCATATTCCACCTGTAAAGATTGTTTTTAAATTTTAGGATATATCTATCACTAGTTTTCTCCCCTCTCTTATAGAATGTTTTGAATTAAAATATTTTGTCTATTAAAAAATTTTTTTCCCATACAGCACAGATGGGGAATCTTAATTCCCCAATGAGGGATGGAACCCACACCCACTACATTGGAAGCATGGAGTCTTAAGCCACTGGAAAAAAGGGAAGGTAAAATATTTTCTTTTTAAAGAAATGGTTGCATATGATTAAAAAAAAATCAAAAAGCACAGAATGGTACAATAAAGGACTTGTCTCCTTCCCATCCATCCCCTTTTCTTCTTCCCGTTCCCTTCTATGCCATGATAACAATGGCTACTGTTTACTACGTACACATGAGTAGTTCATGCATACACATGAACAACACAAATGGCAGCATATGCGTATGTACTATTATCATGCCTTGTTCATCTAGCTATAGATTCTATAATTCTTAGTGTTTAAGCAATTTCTTTGGCTTAAGGTTTCAGCCTTGTTCTTTGCTCACTAGTTGACTCCATTATTTTTAAACAATGCCCTAGAAATCTACCCTGCTTGACCATACCTACATACCCGCTGCATTCCCCCATCCTCAGGGCTTCCAAAGCACAGCCCACCTTTTCACCTACCTGTCAGAAGGAGTAGGAGGCCCAGGATGGCTACCCAAGGGTGCATGATGCTATTGGCCTGAAGAAAAGTGAAGGTTGACTGGTTTGTACGCTCCCAGGCAGATGGTATCAGATTGGACACCACTAGGTGGCTTTTCAGGGGTTCCAAATAGCTCAGGTTCCTTATGCCTCAGCACAGAAAAATTGAGCCAGAGCCTGAGGAATGATAGATGAGAAGTGATCCATTAAAATAGGATGCTTGTAAGAGTTACAAGCAGACAGGTGAGCATTGGGCTGCCTCAAGTACTTAGTGGGTTACATTTGTATAATCAAAGGAAGAAAGAGAAGGGAGAAGACCACCTTCTTTTTCACTGTTAGTCTTCTTGGATGGGAGGATGTTTGATCCTGTAATGGTGCATCTGGCACTGTTATAGCACTGTGGAAAAATTATTCCAGGTCTCAGGAAAATGAGGGTTGTTCAGTTTGAAATGTCACATATCCAACTCTGGCAAAGGTTTTAATCTCTAGAAATATCAGTTTCTTCTTTATAATGAACGTGATAATAGAATCACCCCAAACATCTGGACAAGGGTTCACAATAAGATAATGCTCTGAAAGCACCAAACCCAGCCCTTTCCTATAATGAGCACTCAGTAACTATTGTTTATTATCAACGACTCCAAGAATAATATCGTAGCCTGGAATGCTCCCCTATGAGATGATGCGTACGAAAGCTTTGGTATAGTGGCAAGCCCCTATTTAGCACTTACACTGAATCATTACAGTGATGACTATCTGATTAGAGGGAAGTGCCAGTCATCAGACACCAATCCCCACCAAGGCATCTGTAGGTCCACCCAGCCCCATATTTCCAGCTTCCTGTTAGACATCACCCAGGGGCACTTACTTCAAACTCAAGATCACCCAAATAATTTTCATTCTTCCTTCTGGGGTTCCTTTACCAGTGAACCCATCACATTACCTACAATCCCAAGTACACTGTCTTGCCAGCACAATATTTCCAAAAACAGAGCTGAAAGTGCCATTCCCTTCTCTAAACACAGGAGCAGTTTCTTAGGACCCTGGGGTCAAATCTAAATTCCTCAGTCCATCAATCAAAGCCTTTAAGAACCTAGGCTACTCCTAGCTTCCTGTCTCCATTAGATTAAACTAGACTCTTAAACAAGCACAGAGATTCCATGCTCCTATAAGTCACCCTATCTCTTCTCAGGCTGTTACCCTGCCTGTTCACTCTGCTCAATGAAACGCTCTTATCCACGAAGAACCAATTCAAGGATCTTTGAGAGAAATCATCCTGACCCTCCTTTCCCAGTTAGAATCCTTCTCTCCTTCCTTTGGGTCCCCAGGGCACTTCTTCACACTTCTACCCCCAAACAAAGCCCACTGAGTGGTTATTGCTTCACCCAAGCCTGTGTATCCCACACCTTTATGGACAGAGGTCAAGATTTCCTCATTTTGATATGCTGTGGTCCCTGCATAGAGAAGCAACCAGGTAAGCCATGTTTAATGAATCATAGATTTGAAAGGCCTTTACCAAGCATGCTACATAAGTCCCAAGAAAAAGATATAAAATCTCATCTCCAACCACTTTTCCCTCTAAGAATCCCTTGATTTGCTGGAAAGGCTAGCTTGCTCAGACCATGGAGCTTTGGCTGGTTTTATAAAACAGAGAGATATGAAGAGAAAAAATGCTCCTAAAAGTTCCCCATGCCCACTTTTCCACCATCCAGCCCTGAGAACAAAAAAAAAAAACCTATTGTAAGAACCTCAAGGAAAGAAAAATGTGACTATTATCAGAGGAGTGTTCATTTTATTTCCAGTTTTCCTGGGTTGACAGCCAAGTCCTCATGTATGTTTGGGTGCATTAAAAGCTGCTTGGACTTCATACTGTTGACGAGCATGATGATCCAATTCAGGGCTGAGAAAAAGTGAATACTGATACTTGAGGAGCAGATAGGAAAACCTACCCTCAGGGAGCTCTCCTGAGAGATAGCTGCTGCCAGTCATGGGACAAACAGTAACTGTACATGGGATCAGAAGAACTGGCCTCTGGTCTCAGCAGTCTCCCTAACTCACTGCAAGCCCTCTCTCACCTCAGTGGCCTTTTTTGGGCCTCAATTTAATATCAGTTTCCTACTGACAACATCACGCCCAGGGGTCCATGGGCCCAAATTTAAAGCATCTGAAACTGGGGAATGAGTCTCAGCTCTCCCTCTGCTTTGCTGTGTGATCTTGGGGAAGTCACACCATGTCTCTGAGCTCCATTTCTAGGCAGCCACAGAGTGAAGGTGAGGATTTGCCTACATAGGTAGGGTTTCTTCAGATGGTGTCTGCAGAGCAAACACATTCAGAGTAGATGAGGGCCCTGCAGCAGGAGATCCATACTTGGAGATGTCTTATAAATAAATAATACAAGTCAGGAAGCCCTTGCATGGCGTACTTGACCACAGCTCTTTAAAAACAAACAAACAAACAAACAAAATTTCTGAGCCTAAATCATAGAATGGAGCCTCTCTATTGAGTGATGTGAACAGGACAAAACAACTGAGAGGCATCAGAAGATTACAGATGTCCATTGAGAGGAACAAAACCTAGACAGGAACAAAACTGAGAGTTCTCTAGAGCCATGTAAAAAGGAGTCAGTGGAGCTTTCAGAATCTCAGACTTATTGTAATAGTGAGTCAAGTATGACTACCATGAGATTTTTTTTTTTAATTTTTGTCACTTCTCCAAGTTTGTAATTTTGCCACTCATCAGCTGTTCCCCTGGTTTGATGAACAGTGGGGGAAAAAAAATCATAAAACCAAAAAATGTCTCTGTACTTGGAAGAAACCAAGTCAGCTGGGAGCTGGTAGACATGGCCTCTTGCCACATGAAGGTGTGTGAACAGGAAGAGCAGCAGAGATGTGTGAGAAGAGGGGCTGGGAGTCACACATGAGGGCTCTCATTCACCACCAGGAATTATGGACCAGGCACTGTCCTCATGCATTTCTTAAGTCAACAGCCCTGTGAAACACATACTATCATCTCCATAGTACATTTTGAGGAAAGAGATTTAGAAAAGCTTAGAACAAGAACTTGAGATTTTAAAAGAAAAAATAAGGCATACAATGGTGGAGATAAGACTTACACTTCCCAGCAGAGGTCTTTTAACCTCCACCTAGTGCTACCAGAAGACTGGGAGGGACTAGAAAAAAAGAAATTGGGATATTATTGAGGTAGTCAAAGTGAGGCTGAGGCCTAAACACAGGGAATTTAATCTCAGACCACTAGATTTTGTTTAGGAAATGACTTAGTCATGTGGGTCTCTTTATGCTGGCTTCAGGCTCCTGATTCAGTAGAGATGTTGGGTTTGTAGGAAACAATTTGGGACCATTTCGTACATCCTGCAGCCAAATGAGAAATGAAATTAATTGAATGATCTGAGTTCCCATCTAACTGAGGTGTAACAGTTCATATTCCCCAACAGACTGAATTTACCTGGGTCTAGGAAACCTATGAGAATGTTTATTGTGTTGTTGTTACTGCTGTTTGTTTGTGTTTTAACTAGGTTCCTAATCATTTGGGGCTTTGCAGAATTCTTGGAGACTCTAATAAGAGTTCTAGACTTTTATACATACACAATTATATGTGTATGTGTGTGTATGTTTGTGTTTAAAGTGGCCTTCAACCATCCACTTGCCACCCAAAAACTAAATGAAGAAACTAGGAAGGAATTGGGAATATTTAGCCAAGGCAAGGAAAACTGCACAGAGGCATGCAGGTTCTCTGAGTAGGTTGAAAATATTTTTATGCAAATGAAGAAGTTTTATTTAATAAGTGGTTCCAGAGGGTAGATGGGGCAGGGGCACTGTGGCATGATGTCAGAATGGCACCAGAGCAGACATGGGTTATATCAAGACCTATCACCTACCAGACAAGTTGTATAACCATTATGGATTCTAAAATGTAAGTGATAATGATATCTATTTCACAATTGGTTTGTGAAAAACCAAATGAGCTAATACACGTAAAATGTATAATGTTGAAACAAAGAGAGACTTCAGTATGTGTTATCATTTCTAATAAAGTCTTTGATCCTCCATATCTTTACTTGTAAAGTGGGAATAATATTTGCACCTGGCTAGAAGGTCATTGTGAGATGTAAATAAGAGAATAAATGTTAAAACCCTTATACAACAGCTAACACCTACCTAAAGCCTCAGTATGGATTATAAATGTTTCATTACAAATACCATAGGGGAAAAGGAAGGTCAATGATAAAAATATGATGTTTTATTTCAGACTAGACGATAAGACAAAATAAGATAATATCTAAAAGTATGGAATCGGAGCAAGACTTCCTGGATCTGGCAACCAAGAGCTATGCAGCCTTGAGAAAGCTATGTCAAAGAGAGATAGAAGCATTGCTATGAGGGATTGAATGACAAGGCCCCTGAGAACAGTTGACCCCACACCAGCACATGATCTGTGCTCAGTAAGCCCTGGTTGAGTAGATGTCACAAAGGGACCAAGAGACCTCGTCTTCAACAGTGCCACTTATGGGTATGGTCACAAGTGTTCTCTCTCCCAGGGTTTATCAAGTGAAATGAAATTATCAGGAGAAAAATTTTATAAAAGATGTTAAATTTAAAAGCACACATTTCTTTGAACCTAGCATTTCTCCTTCTTGGTCATTGCCCTAGCTAGAGAGACACTTGCTTAATCACTTAAAGAGATACCTACAAGGATGCTCAGTGCAGATTACTTAAGAATGAAGCTTTGGAACAACTAAGTGCCCCTCAATGGGCAATGGATACTGTAAGTATTCATAATAAAAAAAAAATGACTTGGGTGAGGCAGCGTGCCTGCCTAGTCACTCAGTCCTGTCTGACTCTTTGCGACCCCTTGGACTGTAGCCCGCCAGGCTTCTCTATCAATGGGATTTTTCCCAGCCAGAATACTAGAAATGGAACGAATCTGAAAAAAAGAAAAAAAAAAAAAAAAAAAAGAATACTGGAAATGGCAACCCATTTTATCCTCCAGGGGATCTTCCTGACCCAGGGATCGAAACTGTGTTTCCTCCATTGCAAGTGGATTCCTTATTGCTGAGCCACCAGGGAAGTACAACACATTACACAGCAATTTAACATAGTGATGAAAATCTACATGGACCAATAAAGAAAGTGGTCCAATGTATAAATGCTAGGTGAATAAACATGCTGAAAGTATATTTCAAAACTTTACACATAGTGCTGTATATTTCTATAACTCCATACACATAGGACTAGGAAAAGATCTGAACAGTGATCACCCTCAACTAATATCAATCATTAATTTTGGGAGGAACTGAGATTAAAGACAGGGAGTCAAAGAGCATGCTATTTCTACATTTAAAAAAAATTATCTTTAACAAAAACACAATTTTGAACTGTCTGTATAATTTAAAATAAATTAGTAACATTTTGAAAGATGAATGTGGGTTTTTCCTACTAATAGTCCTAACTTATCAGTTTAGTTCTAGACAATTTAGTTGCCCTAAACTGACTTCTGTCATAAAAAAAAAAAAAAAGCAAAGGTTTACTGAGTAAGCTTTTTATTTAGTACATGGCAGATACTGTTCTATGTGATCTACATGCACTCTCTCATTTAATCCCCAGAAAGAGCTAAGGATTGGGGTTTCATTATTCCCATTTGACCAGTGAGGAAGCCAAGGCCCAGAGAGATTAAGGAACTTTGCCAAAATCACACAGCAGAGAAGAGGCATCATGCAGTGGACACCAGAACACACACATGAACCCCTCTATTTCACTGCCCCCCTACATTCTACTCTCACAGCATTGATTTACTTACCTCGGAGAAGTCTGTTTTCCTCTTCTTGGTTATAAGCTTCACTAAGGTAACAGCCACCTTTTGTTTCTCTACTAGCTACATTTTATATGCGTGAGGTTATACAACAGAGGCCAGAGACCCCTAGGGAAAAGCAGTAGCAGCTGATAATCAAACCCGGGCAGTCCTCTCTAGCACCTCCAAGGATGCAAACTATTTTCAGGCTATTCTCTGCCCCTGGGCCTAGTAAACATCTAAAGAAGTCTGGCTAGAGGGAGGAAAGGACAAATGAATGAAAGAAAGCGCCTTCACTGCACAGAGTCAAGGGGTTTAGTGAGTTCACACTCTGGGGCTTCAAGGAAGGAGACCAGTGTATTTGGAAATGGGATGACATAGCTGAGCTCCACCCAGCCTAGAGTGGACAGGCAAGTATTCCAGAGATGATCTACCATGGAGAACTGCACAAACGAATCAAGGTCAATGGTTTCCCTTACGCTCTAAAATCCATAGGAGGAACAAGCCACAAGCACAGTCTTGACCCCAGTGTGTCCCAGGTGGGCTTCATGGCTCACAGGACCCAACAGTCGTCTCTAGTCATCTGACTCAGTGACACCCTGTCCAGTGCTCCCCCTCAACCTAAGGGGCGAGGGAAGAAAGAGAGCCACACCCACGTACTCTTGGATGTGAGCAAGGCAGTGTCTCCCGAAATCACCTCTGCTTCTCTGAGAGGTACTGGGGAGGACACTTTGTGATTCTGGATGAGAGAAAAGTTTGATAAAGGCAGTTAAAAAATATTTGTGCTGAGTAGTGTGATTTAGAACTATTTTTACAGTTGTCTTTTTACTTTTCTATGTTTACTTCAATTTGTTTCCCCAATGATTTTAAGTATTTTTTAGAATCCAGGTGAAAAACTGCAAATGTTATATTCTAAGATAATGATTTTAAAGACCAAAGGAATAAAATTTACATATAAAAATTGGCTTAGGGTTCATGGACCTTAGGTCACTACTCATTGTATAATGTAATTAGCCAATTCAATATCAAAAAGTTGTTTAAATTAATCCAGGCCCAAAATAGGCAGCCAAAATACCTAAGTCTTCAAGCTATCTCATGACTCTTTTCTGAAAATCTTACCTCAGGATCAGAGGTTGAAAGATGGTGGGAGCTCTGATAAGTCCCCATACTTAATGGAGCTAGTGACTCTGTGAGAGTTCCAAGATATAGTATTAAGGTTTCAGGAGGAAGGGAGGGGAAGAGGAAGAATAGAGACAGACAGTGGGGGAGAAGGGGAGGGAGAGAAAGAAAGGAAGGAAGAAAAAAAACAAGTAGAATCAGTTCATCAAGGGATATTTTAAGGCATCTAGAGGTCTCTTCTCTAACGCCTAAGTAAACAGTTGAGCCCTGGCAGGATGGAACTCTTCTGACCCAGGGTAACATTTCCTGGTTCTTTACTAAGTGTTTCCAAGTCTCCTGGAGGGAGGTCAACTGGAGAACCCAAAATGCTGACTTTTCAAAAGCACAAAGATTAAAAAAAAAAAAAGCAACAAACAAAAGGAAACCATAAAGTAACGTAAAAGAACAATTTAACGAAAGTATGTACACACAGACACACAAAGTTACGTAACAAATCGTGTGGCCCCCACCCACAGATTCATTTGTTTAAGCCCTGACAGCTAGGACCTAGAATGTGACTCTATTTGGAGACTGCACATTAAAAGGGGTAATTAAGGTAAAAATGATGTTATATGGATGGGCTCTACTTGAATATGACTGATGTTCTCACAAAAAGAGATCAGAACAAAGACACACAAAGGAGAAAGAGCACTTGAAGACACAGGGAGAAGACAGACATCAAGGAGAAAGGCCTCAGAAGAAACCAACCGTGCTGACCCCTTGGTTTCAGACTGCTTGCCTCCAGAGTGGTGAGAAGCAAGCTTTTGTTGTTCAAGCTGCCCAGTCTGTGATGTTTGTTATGAGAGCCCTGGCAAACTCATATACATATACTGCACACATAGACCCTAGAGCACGTTGCTGAGCTGCCCCATCAGGAGGAGAAACTTCTGCCAAGGGAACCAAGGTACACCTGAGCAGCAGAAGGCAAAGAATGGCCAGGTCAGCCAGGCACCTGTGGTGAGGATGGGCACTTCAGTGGAAGGGTCAAGGGTCAGCAGTGTCATGTCTTCCTCAGGAAGGGAGCTTGACGCCCTCAGAAACATGCGGAGGCCATGGCTGCGAGCACAGCTATAGTTCTCATCTGAAGTGGTTTTGTGGGCCTCATCTCGGCAGTGGTGGTGGTGGTGGTTGTGTGAGTGCTTGTGGGGGCTGTAACCAATAGAAGATACGTCTGGTAGCACGTGGAGGTGGAGAAAGAGGGAAACACCACAGATATAGTTGGCCTCCATCCATTTCTCAGTGTTTTAGCTGCCTCATCTTGTCCACAATGTGGATCTTTAAATGTTCCTGAAAACTGGTTTTCTTAATTTTAGTCTTGGCCTATCCAACTTATTCTTCATAGAGTGGCTAGAGATATCTTTGAAAGTGACAAATTATTATTTTATGTCTGTTTCTCCTAGTACACTGTAAGCTCCATGAACAAAAAGCTGGAATTTATGTTGTTCTCTGCTACTAATCTAATCCCTTCCACAGGGTCCTGTAGATAGTAAGTATTCCCAAAGCACAACATTAATGAGTAAATGAACAAGCCCATTAAAAGGGAGTCTAAACATAACATTTAAGTTAAGCAAGATGAATAAGCTCTAGTTATTTGCTGCACACATTGTACCCACAGTTATCAATAGTTTATTGTATAGTTGATAATGTGTAAAGATAGTTGAACTTATTCTCAGTGTTCTTTCAACAACAAAAATTAAAATCTAAAAAGAATAAGCTCAAAGACTATAATATAGGGTGAAAATGTAGTCTCTTTCAGATATTAAAGATTGATTCATGTCAAAACCACTCACCCCCTAAACATCTGAATTAGCATCCCTACATATACCACCCTTTCTTAAATATGCCAAATCTCCATTAACTCTAATGGACCAGAAACTTATCATTAGTTTCAACTGAGCTTAGAACTGAGAGCATATTGAAAATGTCATAGAGTATTGAAGTCAACCAGTATTTTATAAAATAATATTACTAGCTGGTTATATCAGGCACGAAAAGCAAAGACTTGGATTGGCATCATTTATCTTCATCAAATCCAAATAATACCTTCTATCTCACAAAGTTGCTTTGAGAGAAGAATACACTGATGCTTATGAAAGTTCTCTTAATGGAAGCATTCACACCAGTTCTTCTTAAATTTTAGAGTGTATGAGACTCACCTGAGGAGCTTATTACACATATGGCGAGAAAGACCTTGCCTCCCGAGATGCCACTCCTATCAGGGAGAGAGACCAAGGATCCTCAGTCCCTGGTGCGGGCTAATTTGACATCATTCAAGAGCACTCTCACCTCAATGGGTGATGAGTCTGAGTAGTCACTGATGGCAAAAACCCGTCTTTTAGAAAGGCACCAAATAAAAAGAGTCATTAACCAGGCGCTGCCTTCTTCAAGTAGGGTTAGAGAAGCCCGTTTAATCAGTATCCAGCCAATAGCCGGAACGGTGGCCATAGCAACTATCTGCATCACCAAACCCTTCACACCTCCAGCTCAAGAACAATATATACATCAAGAAAAACAATGGTAAAGAAAGTGACAAGAACTGCTTTCATTCTATTAACTCCCACAGGGTATCTTGGAAGAGAGGAAGTTAAAGGGGTGATTACTATGGGGTGACAAGTTCTCTAGGTAGGGGACTCTAGGGAGGACAGGAACTCTTAGCAGAAACATTTAAACCAGTCTGGAGACTATGGGTGGTCAGGAAAAACCTGACTTAGGTGGAGACCTCGGAATGCATAGAGTTATAGAGGAAAGAAAGGCAGAGAAAACAGTAGGACAAAGGCTAATTTTTCTTGGAGTACAGGTGTTTTATCACACAGCACATCTGAAAGATTCATATGCAGAAACTATGAACTGTTTAAACTGCAAGAGATATTAGATACTGTCTAGTCCTAGGGTCATGGATTGTTAAAACTGGTCCTATCCAGGTCTCTCCTTTCTTACCTGGAAGGGCCATAGCTGTCAAAGGATAATAACCAAGATGTGACTTCAGCTCAGCCCAGAGTACCCCCCTATAGCATCAGGATGTGAGGGTCTGTACAGGTCCACACTGAGTGTGTACATTTGAGTTGTCAAGAAGAAAACATAAAGCTCACTTTGAATCCTGACCTCTGGGAAAATAAAACAAACCAAGAAGTAAGTGAAAATTCCTATAAATAAAGAGAAAATGAAGATTATAGTAAGAGTTCTTAGCAGAACAAATTCTTCTACTAGAACACTCTGCTAGTAACACCTGCAAAGGACATTTCTTTTCTCCATGTTATCTGACCCCTTATCTCTGTGTCTTGAATTATCATTTCTGGTATAAACATAAATATCACCACCCTAAAATTCTCAGATAAATTTATCTGGGCATGACCCAGATAATCATAATGGTGTGATCACTCACCTAGAGCCAGACATCCTGGAATGCGAAGTCAAGTGGGCCTTAGGAAGCATCACTACAAACACAGGTAGTGGAGGTGATGGAATTCCAGTAGAGCTTGTTCAAATCCTAAAAGATGATGCTGTGAAAGTGTTGCACTCAATATGCCAGCAAATTTGGAAAACTCAGCAGTGATTATAGGACTTGAAAAGGTTAGTTTTCATTCAAATCCCAAAGAAAGGCAATGCCAAAGAATGTTCAAAATGCCACATAGTTGCACTCATCTCACACGCTAGCAAAGTAATTCTCAAAATTCTCCAAGCCAGGCTTCAACAGTACATGAACCGTGAACTTCCAGATGTTCAAACTGGATTTAGATAAGGCAGAGGAATCAGAAATCAAATTGCCAACATCCGTTGGATCATTGAAAAAGCAAAAGAGTTCCAGAAAAACATCTACTTCTGCTTTATTGGCTATGCCAAAGTCTTTACTGTGTGGATCACAACTGGAAAATTCTTAACGAGATGGGAATTCCAGACTACCTGACCTACCTCCTGAAAAATCTGTATGCAGATCAGGAAGCAACAGTTATAACTGGAAATGGAACAACAGACTGGCTCTAAATAGGGAAATGTACGTCAAGGCTGTATACTGTCACCCTGCTTATTTAACTTATATGCAGAGTACCTCATGAGAAATTCTGGGCTGGAGGAAGCACAAGTTGGAATCAAGATTGCCGGGAGAAATAGTAGTAACCTCAGATATGCCGATAACACCACCCTTATGGCAGAAAGTGAAGAAGAACTAAAGAGCCTCTTGATGAAAATGAAAGAGGAGAGTGAAAAAGTTGGTTTAAAATTCAGCAGTCAGAAAACTAATATCATGGCATCTTGGTCCTATCACTTCATGGTAAATAGATGGGGGAAAAGTGGAAGCAGTAACAGATTTTATTTGGGGGGGGTCTCCAAAATCACTGTAGATGGTGACTGCAACTATGAAATTAAAAAATGCTTGCTCCTTGGAAGAAAATTTATGGCCAACCAAGACAGCATATTAAAAAGCAGAGACATTACTTTGCCAACAAAAGTCCATCTAGTCAATGCTATGATTTTTCCAGAAGTCAGGTATGGATGGGAGAGTTGGACTATAAAGAAAGCTGAGCACCAAAGAATTGATGCTTTTGAACTGTGATATTAGAGAAGACTCTTGAGAGTCCCTTGGACTGCAAGGAGATCCAACCAGTCCATCCTAAAGGAAATCAATCCTGAGTATTCATTGGAAGGACTGATGCTGAAGCTGAGACTCCAATACTCTGGCCACTTGATGCGAAGAACTGACTCGTTGGAAAAGGCCTTGATGCTGGGAAAGATTGAAGGTGTGAGGAGAAGGGGATGACAGAGGATGAGATGGTTGGATGGCATCACCGACTCAATGGACATGAGTTTGAGTAAACTCCTGGAGTTGGTGATGGACAGGGAGGCCTGAAATGCTGTAGTCCGTGGGGTCACAAAGAGTCAGACATGACTGAGCTACTTAACTGAACTGAACTGAAAATTCTCAAACAAGTCCCAGGAAAAACCCTATGTCACAAAGAAAGGGAGTGGCTCCAAAGTAAAGAGAGTGGATGCAGGAGTGCAGTGAGCTTCTGCTCTACAGATCATCCATGAAAATTCATCATAGGGAGCCAAGCCTCCAGGAACTCCTGATTGGAGGACTGAGAACTCTTATTCAAAGCTATCTGAGTTCAATTACCAGCCAGAGAATCAGAGGCCCTTTGAACATTTTGGCTGTTGGCAGGCCCCAGGAGTCTGTCTGTCTGTCTCTCCAAATTCCATTTCTTACACTCCTGTTAATGCTGACAGGGCAGGATCTTGAAGTTTCATTTCTATTTTTGCCTCATTATCTTCCCTTTCCCCATCCTGAATGGCCTTCCTCAATCTGGGATGTATGATGAAATGTGCTAAGCAATTTTCTCCTGGTTATTATTATGTGTAACAGACACGTGGAGTGGTGGTGTGGACATGCACTTGTCCACTCGTGTAGTGGGTTTTCCCCATGCACATGAGCACCCATGCTGTGTATGTGCATACTCGTAAACTGCATCACTCATGATCTGCCTGGCTACTGTGCAGCTCGTAATCAAATGCAATTAACTCTCCCCACTGGCAGGAGTTCACACACAGACTCCTCATGACAGCCAAAAGGAAGTTAGATGGGAATTCGGGTCTGCTATCATCCTGAGTTCTCCCTCACCCAGGCCCTTGGGCCCTTTGACCTGATAATAGAAAAATAAAAGCACAGCTGCCATCAACCATCCCATAAGCCAAAAACACCATTAGAGTTTTTGAGCAAAGAAAGAAGAGGTTCAGTAGAGGAAGCATATGGTGATAGCTACCAGGCAGCCTCAGGTAACAAATAAGCCCAAGGTCTGGGCCCATTTCCACCATTTCTTAGTGAAACAGCTTGATGGAGAAGAGCATACAATACAATTCATGAACCAGATTTCAGGGCTTAAATCTCATGATATTTCTAACCCTCTGGATTCTATGGATTCAACAATATATCCAGGACCACAGAATCAGTTAGATGAGGAATCAAACCAATGCTCACCAACCAGATGTGTTTTCTAAAGCATATTTATCTCATCGCCATTAATTATTGAATGCTTAATTACATGTCTGGCACTCTAGTACATGATATAGAAATATCATTTAATTCTCACAACCCTAAGAAAGAGATAACACTGTTTTCTCATTTAATAGATGCAAAAACTAATGCTTAAGAGAGCCAAGTAATTGGCATTCATAGCAAAATTTTCAGAAACAGAACTCAAGCCAAGACTTTCCGATCCCAAAACTCCTGATTTTAATCACTATACATTCCTTTGATCTGTGACCCTTAGAGCAATGCACCATGACACCAGGTATATCAGTGGCAGCTCCTATCTAGCTATAGAGAAGGAATTTGTTCAGCTGCTAAGTCATGTCAGACTCTTTGTGATCCCATGGAGTGCAGCACGCCAGGCTTCCCTGTCCTTCACTATCACCCAGAGTTCACCCAAACTCATGTCCATTAAGTCAGTGATGCCATTCAACTATCTTATCCTCTGTCATCCCCTTCTCCTCCTGCCCTCAGTCTTTCCCAGCATCAGGGTCTTTTCCAATGAGTCAGCTCTTACATCAGGTGGCCAAAGTATTGGAGATTCAGCTTCAGCATTAGTCCTTTTAATGAATATGCAAGGTTGATTTCCTTTAGGATTGACAGGTTTGATCTCTTCGCTGTCTAGCAGCAGCAAACCAGTCTTCTCCAGCACCAGAATTTGAAAGCACCCATTCTTCGGTGCTCAGGCTTCTTTATGGTCCAACTCTTATGTCTGTACATAACTACTGGAAAAACCATAGCTTTGACTATATGAATCCTTGTCGGCAAAGTGATGTCTCTGCTTTTTAATACACTGGCTAATTTTGTCATAGCTTCTTCCAAGGAGCTAGTGTCTTTATAGTCACAGCTGCAGTCACAGTCTGCAGTGGTTTTGGAGCCTCAAAAAAGAAAATCTACCTCTTGTCCCACTTTCCCCCCATTTATTTGCCATGAAGTAATGGGACCAGCTACCATGATCTTCATGTTTTGAATGTTGAGCTTTAAGCCAACTTTTTCACTCTCTTCTTTCACGCTCATCAAAAGGCTCTTTCCTTGGAAGGAAAGTTATGACCAACCTAGACAGCATATTAAAAAGCAGAGACGTTACTTTGCCAGCAAAGGTCCATCTGGTCAAGACTATGGTTTTTCCAGTAGTCATGTATGGATGTGAGAGTTGGGCTATTTAGAAAGCTGAGCACAGAAAAATTGATGCTTTTGAACTGTGCTGTTGGAGAAGACTCTTGAGAGTCCCTTGAACTGCAAGGAGATCCAATCAGTCCATCCTGAAGGAGAACGGTCCTGGGTGTTCACTGGAAGGACTGATGCTGAAGCTGAAACTCCAATATTTGGCCACCTGATGTGAAGAGCTGACTCATTTGAAAGACCCTTATGCTGGGAAAGATTGAGGGCAGGAGAAGAGGATGACAGAGGATGAGATAGTCGGATGGCATCACCGACTCAGTGGACATGAGTTTGGGTAAACTCCGGGAACTGGTGATGGACGGAGAGGTCTGGTGTGCTGTGGTTCATGGGGTTGCAAAGAGTTGGACACAACTGAGCGACTGAACTGAACTGAGCTGAGGCTCTTTTGTTCCTCTTTGATTTCTGCCATTAGAGTGGTAATATCTGCATATCTGTGGTTGTTGATATTTCTCCTGGCAATCTTGATTGCAGCTTGTGCTTAATTCAGCCCAACATTTCACATGATGTACTCTGCATGTAAGTTAAATAAGCAGGGTGACAATATACAGCCTTGATGTATTCCTTTCCCAATTTTGATCCAGTCTGTTCCAAGTCTGGTTCTAACTGTTGCTTCTTGACCTGCATACAGGTTTCTCAGAAAGCAGGTAAGGTGGTCTGGTGTTCCCATCTCTTTAAGAATTTTCCCCAGTTTGTTATGATCCAGACAGTCATAGGCTTTAGTGTAGTCAATGAAGCAGCAGTATATGGTTTTCTCAATTTCCCTTGCTTTTTCTATGATTCAACAGATGTTGTCAATTTGATTTCTAGTTCCTCTACCTTTTTGAAATCCAGCTTGGACATCTGGAAGTTCTCGGTCACATACTGTTAAAGCATAACTTGAAGGATTTTCAGCATTACTTTGCTAGCATGTGAAATGAATGCAATTGTGTGGTAGTTTGAGCATTCTTTCACATTGCTTTTCTTTGCTATTGGATAAGAATGCACTAAAGTTCAAGCGTTTTAAAAAAATCTCTTTTGATTGTAACCAACCGAATGAACCTTAACCCTTTAAATTTTTCACACTGAAAGATTAGTGAAAATAGAAACCTTGGGTGAAGTTTGGACTCAAAGAAGCCAGAAAAGGGGGGTAACCATGGCAATAGAGCGATTCCGAGGAAATCTTTCCACTGAATGCTCATTAAACTGTGGAATCCTTTCCCACCCCATTTCCAGGAACCTGGGGAATGTATTCTCTGAATAGACTGAATGGTTTGAATTAAACACTCAAAGACACTGAGATTTCTGTGCCCCCCAACAATATCACCCAATCTCACTTCAGTAAAGTCATCAGAGCATGAATCTCAGTCATGCACGCATCTGTCCTAATTAGTGTTTAGGCCATCACTTTAAGATATGAACAGACAACCAAGGATCTCCAGACTTTTCAGGAAAATACTCAGTATGAAAAAGATAAAAAAGAACAACATAGGGAGTAGAAGAAACCAAGCAGACAAAGAAACAACCCCAAATTAGTCTCATCCAAGAAAAAAAGAAGGAACAGAGAAACTATAACCTAGAGCCAGTTATACAGAGTGAATTAAGTCAGAAAAAGAAAAACAGATATCATATATTAATGAAAATACACAGAACCTAGAAAAATGGTACTGATGAACCTATTTGTGGGGCAGGAATAGAGATACAAACATAAAGAACAGTCTTGTGGACACAAGAGAAAGAGAGAGTAGGATAAATTGAGAGAGTAGCATTGAAACATGTTCAACACCATATGTAAAATAGATAGTGGGAAATTGATGTATAACACATGGAAATCAAACCTGTGCTTGGTGACAACCTAGAAGGGTGGGATGGGAAGTTGGGAAGGGGTTCAAGAGGGAGGAACATATGTATATATATGACTGATTAACAGGCAGAAGCCAACACAACATTGTAAAGCAGTCATCGCCCAATTAAAAATAAATTTTAAAAATAAGAAAAGAAAAAGTTAACTTAGAAAAAGAAAGAACTCTTAGACATTAAAATGTTTATACTTATCCCCAAATTTTATAGAACGTTTGAAAAATAAAGGAAATTTTCTAGAGAATATAGCCCATCTATAAAGCCAAATGGCTTGGGGTGTTCCAAATATTAAAATAGAAAATAGAGAAGAGGAAATTGTTAAAGAAATATTTTTCTTAAGTGTAACACCCAAAAGACATGAGTCTACAGACCGAGATGGCCAACCAAATGCTAAATTTCATGAATAAAAAGTGAAAGTGAAAGTCACTCAGTCGAGTCTGACTCTTTGCGACCCCATGGACTGTGTAGTCCATGGAATTCTCCAGGCCATAATAATGGAGTGGGTAGCCTTTCCCTTCTCCAGGGAATCTTTCTGACCCAGGAATTGAACCAGGGTCTCCTGCATTGTAGGTGGATCCTTTACCAACTGAGCTATGAGGGAAGCATGGATGAATAAAAAGAACTGCACAAGAATAGTATGTTATCATGAAACGGAAGAATCTCAGACATTAGGAAAAAAAGATTAAAAGTCTCCAGAACATCTTGCAGTACTAGGAAGTAGGAAATGTTAAAAAAAAATCCATAATTTAACAATAGGATATTAAATGGACAGAGGAGGCAACAGGAAGAATTCCCAGTGACTAGAACTGGAACAGTCTGAACAACAGAATAAAGTAGTACTGCATTGTAACCCAAAGTAGACAAATATTGATAAATAATTGAATCATACATATGTGGGGGAGAAGAGACAAATCTACTAAACAGAAGAGAACCAAATAATTGAACAGTAATACTCCCTCCTCAAAGAGGTGAAGCAAAACTCCCCTCCTCCTCAAATGTGGGCTGGGCACAGTGATTTTCTTCCCAAAAAGTGCTGCAAGAAGAGGGAGAAAAACATACTAACTTTACAGTGGAGAAACCTGGCAAACACTGCCAGAGGCAGACGGTCAAGATCAATGTCAACAGAGGTTAAGTCATGTTGACATCTGGGAGATGTGAGATAAATGGAGCTTTATTTCTGCAGTCTCCGCCTAGAACAAACAACCAAGGTCTAGATAAGAGGAAACCATCAGACACAACCAAATGAGGGGTGTTCTACAAAGCATCTGATAAATGTTTCTCAAAACTTTCAAGGTCATCAAAAATGAAGAAGGTCCAGGGTTTCCTTTGGTGACTGAGTGGTAAAGAATCCACCTGCCAATGTAGGAGACATAGGTTTGACCCCTAGGCCAGGAAGATCCTACATGTCATGATGCATCTAAGCCTGTGCACACAGTTGAGTAAATTCAATAGATAATACATGGACCACACAGCCAAAAATGTTTACTATATTGTCTCAACAGTAAAGAATTCTCAACCTCTGAACTATAATATTGATTTCCTGCTTTGTGCCAGGCTGAAGTGTTACCCCAGCATTCTTTTTTTCAGTAAGCTCACAGGCTAGTGCTTCCTAGTGGGAGACAAGCAAGTTAACAGACAACAGAGTACACTGTGATAAGATGTGGCAGGGAAAGGACAGAACACTGGGAGTGGTAGGAAAGAATCCTAGCCTAGTCTCAAAGGTGGAAGGAGAGTCAAGAACACTTTCTAAGTCTAGACCCAAAAGGACATTGGAGAGGACTGGGGTGGGGTAAAAAGAATTTCAGGTAGAAGGAGGAGCTTATCAGTGGTGATAGCTGCAAGGCACCTTAGACTAACTAAAAGAATTTCAGATTTTCAGGTGTTTATAATATAATGTAAACCATTCAATACCTGCATTGTACTATTTAAAAATAAAAGTAGAACTTAAATGTTTTCTATAAGAAAAAAAAAGAGCTAAAAATATAAAACAGAGCTATGGATAGACCAATAATGAGATCATGGAGCAGTCCAAGTATTACAACTGATGGGTGTGTGTTTGTCACTGTGGTTGGACTTGAAATCAGAAAGAAGAAGTGCAAGTGCCAAGCTGGGGTTGGGACACCAAGGGCCTGAAAAGCCGTATGGAGGGGTATGGACAGTGTCAGGGGACCACAGAGGAACTCATCATTTTTTCCCTTAATTGAAGTATTGTTGATTTCTATATTTTGAATATTATAATTGAACCTGAGAGTTAGAGAATTTTCAATAACTGACTAGTTGTATGATCTCTAAATCTCTTCCAACTTATACAGTCTATGACTCTTAAAATCAGGAAATGACTTTAACCTGAGAAGGGGCCTGTTTTTATGGGCTCTCTTAATAGGAGGAGAAGGGTATCCTCTCCTGCTTATTATCAACCATGAGGATCCCTTCAGCAAGCTTCCTCTCGTCCGTGACCCTTGCATTGCTTCTGTACTTTCTGTGATTTCCTATGGTGTTAAAAATCAGTCTGCCTGGATTCCATCTCAACCACACATGAGCTGTGTGGATATGAGCAATTTACTTAACCCCTCTGTGCACAATAATGCCTCTATACAATGCAGACAATAGTACCTACATCTTGGATTGCTGTGAGTACTAAATGACAAGGTCCTTGAAAAGCATTTGACAGGTTACCAGGCAAATAGTGAACACCTCACAAGTGTTCATTATTATCCAAGTAGCTGCTATTCCAATAGTGTTGGAAGAACACAGAAGACAGAGCGACCTGTTGCAGTGTCTGTCTTGTCACTGCCTGCTCAACAGCCCTTCCTTTGCGGCACTATCCAGTCCAGCATCTGAGTCTATGAGTACAATCAATAATTTAATCCATTCTTTTGTCGAGACTAGTATACAGTGAAGAAAATACACTGGTTGACTGGGAGAAGCTAGCTCAGAGGCATGGAGAATCATGAATCTTGGAAATGAAAGTCAAGGGAAAGATCACTAATTTACTATCCATCCAAAACCTGATACATGTGGTCAAGCCTCTGCTTGTGTCTTTCTTCCAAGCAGTCCTTTCTAGCTCTATACAGCCATAATTATTAGGGAAATGGAAAGGAGGTAATATTCGCTCAGCTGCCACTATGTGCCAAGTACTGTGTTGTTCACATATAATCCCAACTACAAACCTGTAAAGAAGTATTATTACCTTTTGTACTAGGTATGCAAAGAAAGAGGGATTGGATAAGTTAAAAGTTTAACTCACAATATAGCTTTTGCTCTCTAGTGTATTAGTTAGAGCTCACTTGAGGACAAGGACAGTGGGTCACTCATGCTGTCCCAGGGAAAAGGTGACTCCTGACAAGGGCTCTCGTGGTCAGGAATCACTACCCCATCAGGAATCTTCAAGCCATCATTTGCTCTGCTCTTCTCTTCCTTCTCCTTTCTGAACCACTCCTCACCATCAGCTTTCTCATAGCCTCAGCTTGCTCCTGGTCCACATCGCACATCCCAGACCCCAAGTCCACACTGGGACCTTCACCTCAGCTCTCCGAGCTCAATGACCAATTCTCTCAATTACAAATTCCATAGCCCTGAAAGAGGACCCCAGCCTCTCCAGTACTTATGTGCCATGGCAGACCTCAGGTTGCAGTTCACTGGCAGATCTGTGGTTAGAACCTCAGGGTCATTCATGACCATGGGAAGAAGGACCCCTCTGGGTAGAATACACTCATTCCATTTGTAGTTTGAGCAATGAGGGCTATGAATGGGGTATAGGTCTTCAGAAGTGGTTGAGGTGAACCAGCAACGACTGAGAACTCTACCACAAATATGAATTTATTTATGTTTGTCACCAAAATAGTCAGTCAAGTCACTTGAGGATCCGTTCAAATGTGAGCAGCAGAGAATCCAATTCACAGAAGCCTAAACACACAGAGGGTTTTCCTCTCACAACAAGAGATCTGGAAACAGGCAACCTATAGATTAAAACATATCAAGGACCCAGGCTCTTTTCCTTATGTTCCACCCTATTGATTTGCTACAACATTGTGACAATAGGGCTAAGGTATTTCTGGACATCAAGTTCATCCTTTGGAAGAGGAAAGGGGAGTCAGAGCAGTTTCACATCATTGTTTTGTGACTTTTATTGAGGAAGGGAAGACCTTCTAAGCAGACTTTCTCTGTTACTTCTTATCCAGAGCAAGTCTACCAGTCTACTCTCCAATCCAACCTATTAGACGTTTATGGCAGGTTTAGACTAAGCAGGGACAAGCCCCTGGAACTGGGGTAGGAACTAGGGTCTCTGATCAAGGGATGGAATATGCTAGCTTCCTGAATAAGTATTAGAGTTCTAACAGGAGCAAAAAAAGATGGTAGTTGAACAACAAGTAACACCCTGTTTAGCAGAGCGCTCCTCCAAGACAAGAGGCCCTCGCAGCTGCTCCAGTACTCCCAGCAGATAAAAGAAGTCTCTGTGAAAATGTGCGTGCAACTCACTAGTCCCCCTCCCCCGACAGGGAAACTGGCTAGAAACAGTGAAAGCTTCACAAGCGTGGGTCCCAGGACAAGAATGACATCAAGCAGGGACCCCTCCACTGTGACCCTCCAGGGAACCAAGCAGAAATACAAACAACACTGTATTGTTCTCAACCTCTAGACTGTTTCACTGCAGCGTAACGTCACGTGTCCTGATACCACCGCAGTCATGTGGGAGCAGCAATAGGAGGGGTTGAATCATTCTTTGAAGTAAGACAGTCCAGGACTAGAGGCTCTGACACTTACTGTCCCCATGTCCTACCACCCTGTGCCCTTTAGCCTTGCTCGTGTTCCTCTATCAGCCTAAATCCGTGGTTTGCAGATCTGGCTGCACCTTCAACCTCAAATACATGCCCAGCTTCTACCCTAGACATTGTGATTTCATTGGTCTGGGGTGGAGCCTAGGCATTAGCACTTTTAAAGCCAAATGTGCAGCTATGTTTGAGAGCTACTTGTCTAGAATTCCTCAATGTTATTTAGCTGGTTCACCCTTCAACACTCAGACTGAATCTTCTCCAAAGCGTTTTCCTGAATCCAAAGTTCCCATGTGAGCTCCAGTAGCAATCTGGTCATACCTGATCTCTGTAATTAGAACATCACATAAGATTTTCCATTTCCACATTTACTGTCCAACCAGGGTGTGATCTCCCAGAACACAAGGACCATATTAAAACCTTCCTGTATTCTCAGCACCTAGATCCTGGCATCATGTTACATATCAAGGTATATTCACAAAAAAATGCTGATTTATTTAAAGAGAGAAAACAGCAGTTGATTAAAATTTAGTAGCCAATGGTGACCTCAGAGAAAATAAATGGAAGCTTGGAAGAAATTATGACCATTCTAAGTTTAGTGTGAATGTGAAAGTAAATTATTTGAAGATGATGACTTGACACGAGAAATACAAAGCAAATGATGATGATGAAGAGAATGGGTCCTTTCTAGGATGGGAAAAAAGCCAGTTTTGTAGCACTAGAAATAGGATTATTCAAAAGGGAAAATGTGTTATGGCAGAACAGTAAAATTTTGTTAGTCAAAGATTCAGAAATATGACAAGGAAGTAGGGAAAACAGCATAGGTATACAAAATGTCAAAAGGGTTCTTTCTATGTGGTGAGGTTTTGGTGATGTTTTTGTGTTCATGCAAGTGCTCAATGAGTATTTGTTGAATGAATAAATGTTGTTTTCTGTGTGTGAATGGGTGTATTTTTTCACAGGTGCAGAGTCAAGTTCATTTTGCAGTTTGAGGCATAATATTACCTTGAGCTTTCTCAGATTTTCCTTTTTATCTCCACATTTAACCCAATTTTTTTAATGAATTATGTTAAATGTCATTGAATATGTAACTATCCTTGAAAGATGCATAGTGTTGCTTTGTATTTTGTATTTGAATTTTTCAAATTCACAAAATACTTTGATATGTGTAGATCTCATGCTCCCTTGTTACTCAACCAGATGTTCTTGAGCAATAGCTAGATTACCATATATACAGTTATCTTAGAGTTTCTAACTGCTGCATGATAAATAATTGTAGGCATATCACCTACATAGTCATCTGTTCTCTTAAGGATGAACATTTAGTTTGCCTCCAACTCTCTGCTAACACAAAAAAATGTTTGAACGGAAAACCTCATACATGTCCTGACATGGACTTGAGAAATAGTTTCATAGGGATTGACATCCAGAAAAGGGATTGTTAAATTATAGACTAGTCATGCACTTAATTTCAGCACATGCTGACACATTTCTCTCCAGAACAACTGTACAGTTTTACTCCTACCAATTGAGCATGAGAGTTCTGTTTCCCCACAGCCTTGCTAACAACATGAGCCCTCTAGAATTTTTGCCATGCCAACAGATGAAATGTGCTACAGTGTTCCCTTTGGGATTCTTTGACTACTGGTGACTTTAATAATCTCCTCGCTTACTGGTAACTGCTTGCATTTCTCCTTCAGTGAATTGACTTCTCTCCTCTATGCCCATTTTTCTAATATATGTGTGTATATTGTCAACTCTGGGCTTTTCTGGTGGCTCAGAGGTAAAGAATCTGCCTGCAATGCAGGAGACCCAGGTTCAATCCCCTTGGAAGATTTCTTGGAGGAGGGCATGGTGACCCAGTCTAGTACACTTGCCTAGAGAATCACATGGACAGAGGAACCCGGCAAGCTGCAGTCAATAGGGTCACACAGAGTTGGACATGACTGAAGCAACTAAGCAACACTAGCAATGTCAACTCTGAACACTACAAGTAATTCCTTCTGCTCTGTCATCCCTCTGCCAGCTTTTCCCAGTGAACTGAAATCCTCAATAATGATGTGTTAAAATCTACCTTTATCCTCATGCCCTCTGCCTTGAAGGTCTATTTTAAGAGTATTTTTTCCTACTCCAAACTTACTATAGTATTTCCCTATACTATAACTAAACTATTACAGTATATAGTATAACTATATACTATAACTAAACTATAAACTATTAAGTTTATAGTTTTACTTTTGAAAATTGTTCTTTAATTCCAGTCCAGTTCACCATATATATGGTATGATGTAGAGATTCAACATTTTTTTTTCTATGTAGTAAGCTATTTTTATCACTAGTTTCCAATATAAGTCCATTCTTTCTTCAATGACTGGTGAATGAAAATTTATCATATATTATATAGATTACTAGACAGATAAGTAAACATGTGTGAATGTGTCTGTGTTCTATGCTCTTTACTCGGAATCACTGGGGCTTCTTCTTGTTTTTCTTATATATTCTTTATTGTAACAGCACTGTGTCGGGACTTAATATAAAGAAGTGTAACTCTAAACTCTCCAACTTACTTTGGTCTTCTTTAAAAAAGTTTAAAGCTATTTTATACTTTAACCTTTCATGAAAATTCTAGATTCAGTTGTTGAGTACTTAAAAAGATCCTGTTAAAATGGGGGTGCAAAATGGGTAAAGGTGGTCAGATGATCCAACCTTCAGGTGTAAGATAAATCAGTTTTGAGGATATAATGTACAACATGGTAACAAAGGTTCACAATATCATAGCATATATCTGAGAGTAATTTTAACCTTGATTAGGTTAATTACTACCTTATACTTCCTCTGTGCTCAGCCACTTATTTGTGTCTGCCTCTTGTGGCCCCACAGACTGTAGCCTACCAGGCTCCTCTCTCCATGGAAATCTCTAGACAGTAATTCTGGAGTGTGTTGCCATTTTCTGACTCAGGGATTGAACCCATGTTTCTGGAGTCTCCTGCATTGGCAGGTGGATTCTTTATATCTAGCACCACATTCCTATAGCTATTATAACTTACACCTTATATTTTCTAGACAATTATCACTAGCAATTGCTGTTCGCATCTTGGCTACTTTTTAAAAAAATTTTTGGCCTTGCTGATTGTCTTGCACAGTCCTCTTTTCCCAACCATGGATTGAATTATGGCCAGCATGATGAAGGCACTGAATTCTAACCAGTTGATTGCCAGGGAATCCTTGGTACTTTCTATTTTGTACTCAATTAACATAGATTCATGTTTTAACATTTATGAAGCAAAACAGGAAAAGGAACACAAGTGAAAAATTTGACTCTTTAGGAATAGGGCTATTTCTTCCTCTATAATAGGAAAGGTGACACAAAAAAAGATGAAAATTACAGAAAAATGCAGTGGATTAAGTGAGGGGAATTGAACAGTTCATTTTTCAAATAGAAATAATCCTGATGGATTTGAACCTCATTCCTTTAAGAAAGAAGATACGCTTCTGTTAGAAAAACCCCAGGAGAGCCACTGTGAGTCAGAGTTACTAGGGCAACAACCCTTTTACGAAGAGTTATATAATACAAGAAGGAACAATCTAAACTCTAGAGAAAACAAAGATCAGAATGAAACCTACACAATATATTCTCCACCTACTTTCTCATCCATAAAATGATGACACTGTACTAAATGATAACTAAATTTCGTTCTACCTAAGGGCTCTGAAAATATTCCTTTTAGAAAATGAAAGAGTGGAAATGAAAAAAATAATTTTAAGTGTAAATTAATCTCCTCCATTGACTTTCCAGGTCTATTGGTTTTTCTAGCAAAGAGGCTTTGAGAAGAGCTATTCTTTGTGAGAACTCAAGAGGAATAAGTTTAGTATATATGACTGCACAGAGACAATCTGAGAAGACTTTTTGGGAGAGGAACACGATTATTTTTGTTGGTGTCATTGTGGTTGGCTACTGAACCGGCTCCTTCCCTGTCATCAGCTCTACATCCACTCTACTACTGAAGTTCTTTTCAGCAGGGCCCATGCATGTTAAGAATTTTCTAGTTTGGGAAAATAGGAGGAAAAATGGGAAATAAATCTCCTGGGAGCTGCATTGCTGAAGAAAGCTTTTCTTTCAGACCCTTTGCTGTAAAATTTTTACTTCTAAAGTCACCTTCTGTAATTTAAACAAACATGGGGAGTAGTAGATGAAGTTTTTCTCTCTTATCTCCTGCTCGATGGCGCTGTTCCTAAGAGGCCTTGGACCGAACTGGTCCATGGCCCAGGAGGTAGGGACACCTTATCTAACTCATTGCCTTTCTGATTTCAGACATTTGCATAACCTTTGCCATACTCACATTGTCCTTTTGCCATTGTTCACTCAAGTAGTTTTAGGTTAACTTTAAAACTTTAGTCATCCTAAAAATTGTCCACTAAATCATAGTTTTGATGCGTTATTTTCTAAAAATGCACATTAGAACACATAACTATTTTAAAAATCCATCGCTAACTAGCTGAAGGCAGCAACGGCTCCATTCCACGGATTCCAAGCTGTAAGTCTGGAAAGAGTGAGTTCAGCTGTTTTCAGGCCCATGTGATTCAAACTTTGGCCCTCTTCTTTCAGGAGTCTCCTTCTTAGGCCTGGACGCCCTCACACAGCTCTTTGAAAAGCCCCTCGCTGCCATGATCCACCCCCTTCCTTCCCCCAGGTACCCTCTCCTGTCACCCCAACCAAAGTGGATTTTTATATCTGAACTTAGAACAGTATCACCAAGCAGGTTAATAAATGTTAAAATGTAATCTGCAGGTTTAACTCTTGGTAGCAAAAGGCTTTGATTTCCAAGAATGGGATTCTCCTCAGACAGATACATTCATACAGCCCTTTGCATCAGCACCTGGAATGGCACACGATTCTCCAGCTTCCTTTCTTTTCAGTCTTCCTCGCTCACTCTGCCTCAGCCACACTAGAACACACCTTACTTTCTCCCTCTGAATATACAAGCTCTTCCTACCTCATCACCTTTGCATTTGCTGGATTTCTTCCCTCAGCAGCCATCTACACATTCCTTGGGTTTCATTCAAAGTCCCTACTTTCTGAGAGGCAGCTCCTGACAATCCCAGCTGAAGCTACACCAGTTCCCCACACCCCCACATGCTCCAGGCTTCCTCTATCACAGTCATATGAGTTTACACATGAATGAAACTTGTGATAAGGAGTCTCTCACACTTCCATGTACTCATAAAATTATCTTCATAGCCATTAGTGAAAGCTTGGTTCATCTACTCTTTAAAGATGCATAAAATTTTCTAAGTTCAAATATATGATTTTACTTAATAATACACCAGTCTCCTAATGCCCCAAGATCAACTGTATAAAATGGAAGCTCATCATCTCAAAACATCAAAAGCAAGTCAGTATTTTCTATATGATTGGTATATATACAGAAAATAATTTAGTATTAACTAAATACATCCCCTTCCCTCCTTCTAAATCATTCTTCTCCTTAGTTATGAACAAATTTTTCTACACTATAAAATGATAGCCAAATTACCCAGTATAGACTTTTCCAAAACAGAAATGTAATTAAAAAAATAATAAAAAGGGACCATATACTAAGAGATTTGCGACACCATTGAAATTATTTACTGAATATTGATGGTAGATCTCCTTCCTATCACTATAGACTCCACACAAACGCACACAAAACTTTGCATTTCTGTAGTCTTTTTCACTTTTATCTTTCTCCCCAAAAGAAGTGTCACTGGAATTACCACTGAACACCAATGCATGTGTAGAAATAATTCTAATATATGTAAAAAAAATCAACACAACATTGTAAATTAACTACACTTCATTTAAAAATATTAAAAATTTAGGCATAAGGAAGGATTTACCATAATGTCATCCAAATATTACTAGTGTGAGTTAGGATTAGAACTCAAGTTCTATCTCTAATTCTGAATACCACCTGCTTTCTCCATGCCCCAGGTTTTATTTCACAGAATGCTACTAGGCATGCCAGTAGGCACTGTGCTCAGGGGTTTCAAATTTTGGAAATGCTGAATTAAACAACACTAAGAAGATTTCCAAACCTGTTAAGTGCCATCATAAAACTCTAGGAAGGAAAGGGAGAATAGAGCATGAATCATAAATTCAAAGGTCCACAAGACACAAAGCAGGTACAAACATGAGGCTGTAGGTAAGGCGAGGGCTGAGGGATGTTGAGCATCTAACGGGGACCTGGCTGCATAGGGATGTCACCCAATGTTGCTAGGGCTTTCCTGACAAGTTACAATTTGGGGCATTTATTTAAAATTTCTATGGTTATGCATATTCTCTTGAATTAAAGAAACAAACATCATAGTTGGAACATAAATTTTTAAAACTATATCAGTCCTAACTTAACAGACATTTCTCCAAAGAAGACATAAAAATGGCTAACAAACACATGAAAAGATGCTCAACATCACTAATTATCAGAGAAATGCAAATCAAAACCACAATGAGGTCCCACTTTACACCAGTCAGAATGGCTGCCATCCAAAAGTCTACAAGCAATAAATGCTAGAGAGGATGTGGAGAAAAGGGAACCCTCTTACACTCTTGGTGGGAATGCAAACTAGTACAGCCACTATGGAAAACAGTGTGGAGGTTCCTTAAAAAGCTGCAAATAGACCTGCCATATGACCCAGCAATCCCACTGCTGGGCATACACACGGAGGAAACCAGAATTGAAAGAGACACGTGTACCCCAATGTTCATCACCACATTGTTTACAATAGCCAGGACATGGAAGCAACCTAGATGCCCATCAACTGACGAATGGATAAGAAAGCTGTGGTACATATACACAATGGAATATTACTCAGCATTAAAAAAAAATACATTTGAATCAGTTCTACTCAGGTGGACAGAACTGGAGCCTATTATCCAGAGTGAAGTAAGCCAGAAGGAAAAACAAAAATACAGTATACTAATGCATATATACGGAATTTAGAAAGATGGTAACAAGAACCCTGCATGCAAGACAGCAAAAGAAATGCAGATATATAGAACAGTCTTGTGGACTCTGTGGAAGAGGGCAAGGGTGGGATGATATGGGAGAATGGCATTGAAACATGTTAATTATCATATGTGAAATCAATCGCCAGCCCAGGTTTGATGCTCGAGGCTGGTGCACCGGGATGACCCAGGAGGAGGGAATCGGGAGGGAGGAGGGAGGGGGATTCTTGAGGGGGAGCATATGTATACCCATGGCGGATTCATGTCAATGTATGGCAAAACCAACACAATTAAAAAACAAAACCAAACTATATCAGTCCTGTCCCATTTGTGAAAACTAATATACAATGTTTAGCAATCTTCTTTGCCCATACAATGTTTATTCAGAGTCATATTAATTTTTGAGAATTCCACAAAAGTGTGAAAGCCATTGCCTTCAAAACAACCATCCAGCCCTCATGGACCACTTTGGTGTCAGTAACTCTGAACATCCCCTAAATAACTCAAGCATGAGTTATGTCAGGGTTTATTCAAACTGAAGTTATTTTCCAGCCTTCTTAACTGTTCATGTAGAAATGCTTCATAGTGACTAAAATATCCTTACTTTTAGTCTTCGGCTAACTTTTCTGGAAAAACCAAAAATTTAATTGAGATATAAAAAAGATACAACAGGGAATTGATTCAATACAGAAAATACCCCTTATCCTTCCAAAAGAATTTTAAGAATAAAAGTGGTCTGAGGACAATTTAGCCTTTTGGTGGAAACTGGTTAACACTCTCAAACAACACTACTATATTTGCAAACTTGCTTTTCTAAGGCAGAAAACCTTTTTTGCTACTCTGCCCCTCTCTTTTTTCCTTATATTTATTTCCACCCCACCACATTTTAAAGATTCCATCAGAGCCTGCCAGCTGTCTACGTAAACACCTAGAACTCCAGTACCAATGTAGTAGAAACAGTGTAAATCACATGGCAATGGATTTTCTTCCCCTGGTCTCTCTGTGGACCACTCACTTCCTACCTTCTTCTAACTTCTAAAATACCATTCTGGTCCCAGTGAAAGCACTTAAAATACCTTCTATTTCTAGAGCCCTGAGAAACCAGATCTACCTGTAATGGCAAAATCACACTCACTTTTATTTTCCCAATGGGTAAATAGAAACCAGTACATTCCCATGATTTGAAACCCTTGAGGTCCTCAGGAATCTAACATTTGGAGTCACTTAAGTAGAAAGAAAAATTATGAGATGCTTTTATGTTAAGTCCTTTAGTCCCAAGTTGGGGTTGCTGATTTTAAGTTGTATTCATTTCTTGACAGTTTGTTAACCAAGGTAGAAGTGTGTTATCTGTCTTCTCAATGAGAATTCTTGATGGATAACAGGATTCATAGGGTCTAAAGAGAATGTACAATTTTAAAGAGTACATTTCATGCTTTGGAGAGTGCTCTCTGATGACCAGAAAGACTGAGCCACTTTTAATATAAAAAATTAGGACTATGTGACAGAGGTTGACTGTGCACAGATGAGCTAGATTCACTCTACCCATTATCCCTGACTCCTTGGAATGCCATGGGAAACTGACCAAAAAACTGTCCTGCTGCTTGAAAGGACTCCGACATCATGATATTTGGTCACTGTCTTCTACAATCAAGGACATAACACCTTAGAAGGCTACCAGATCTCAACCCATGACTTAGAGAGGGTCATCCATAACGTAGATATTGTCTTCTGCTCGGACAGGCTTCATGGTTGCATTTTTTAAAGCTCCAATTTGAGAATCCTTCAATGGAATCCTACTGCAGAAAGAATAACACAAGTAAGAGAAAAGTACCACTTCTCAAGTATGAGCCGCATAGTTGTTTATGTTCAGGCAAGACTAGGTATTTGCATTTCCCAGATCTCAATTCCACAGCCTATGAAATGAAAGAAGCTTTCAGAGTTGTGAATATGAAGTTGCAGGAAAGTCTTAATAATGAGGTGGAAAACCTCAGCAGTCATTAAAATTAGAAAAAAAAAACCCCTGAAGTTGGTATCTGTCAAGAGACTCATATCACAGAATAAAAAAAGAAAAATCTAAGGAGACTAATATCAGGCCTCTAAAGTATTAAACTAGGATGCACAGTCTCTAAGATTGTCAGGAACTGGTTTGGCTGGTGTTTTTCCAACTGTGGACTGAGACTGTTTAGTGAGGATTAAATTAAATCTATTTAGTTGTCTGTATCCTGTATTTAAGGTGAATATATATATATATATCTAAGTATACAAAATATTAGAGCTACTGGATATAATAAAATAGAATTGTTCCACATAAATCTGCACTGGATCATGGAGTCAAAAATCTTACCATGTCTTCTGTGGAAAATTAGAAAGTCATGGGTTACTTGATTTTTCAACATGTACACTCACATATCAAGTATATGAAAAGGTCATTTGTGGAGTTATTAGGATGTATATATACATCCTATACATATATTGCTGCCTTTTAAGGATGTATACATAGTCACAATTTTTATTACCTAAGCCTTCCCAGAAATAATATGTAATGCACTGAATTTTCATTAAACTTTGATCTTTAAATGAATTACTTATACATTTCTGGAAACAGTTTAAGTGTTGGTAGCTCAAAATAAGTCAATGTGATATAGCTCCTCCAAAAATAAAATTATGAGGAAATGTTCCTTTTTGTTTTCTGTTGCTTGTCTTTATTATACATTATTTTCTGCAATAAGTATTTTCTTTTCTAATTATGAGATAAAAAGTGAACCTTAAAAAGAACCTTAACAATGAAAGGACAAAAATGAACTAACAGGATGCTATCTTTCATACTTTTCGGTCCATAGGGAGTATTTCTTTTCTTCCATTCTTGGAAGCAGATAGTCAAAACTCCTAAAAGTCTGGGTTTGGGACTCTAAAATACCTAAGATGGGATCTTTTACCTGCTGTATGATGTGACCTTGGATGCCACTTAACATCTCTAAATTTGTTTTACAATTTGTAACCTGAGAATAATACAAGTGCCTGTCTCACAGGTTTACTGCCTGCAATAAAAAGCCAGCATTTATGGAACACTTGCAATATGCTGGGGACTGCTCAAGGCATGTTCTGTGGACTGGATCGTGTGATTAATTCATACATAAGGAAGGCTGTGTACAAACATCCAAAGAAAGAAAAATAGGAGTAATGGATGGCAGCCTAAGAGGGATGGATTTTATCAAAGAAAGACCTTGCTTAAAGCCTAAACTGGACCAGATGAAGCAGGCTATTTGGATTTGGAAGTAGGTAGTGGTTTCCACCTTTACAGGTGTTTGGAAAAATGACTACAGGGATGCATACAAAGAGGATCTAACTTTTCATTGGCCAGAGGGATAGATTTGCAAATCTGTAAATTCAAAGGCCTATGAGGCCACACAGCTAATGTAATTGAACAGAGCAGGCTGAGTGTGGAACAAAGGGTAAGGCTGCCAACTATGGAGGGCTGGAGGCACGTCCCTACCCGCTGCCTTTGTGCATCTTCAGCCTGGAGCTGTCCTCCAGATCTTTGCAGATTGCCTTCTGCTCCCTTGGGGCTCACTCGCATAGTCTATTGTCTGTCTCTGTATTCCCCATGGTATTTTTCTGGAAGTTCTCTAAGTTCCCTGCTTATTTATTTTTAAGTTTCTGTCTGTTCTGCTCATCTCTTCAGAGAATATAATAAGAATTCAATAAACCAAGCACTGAATGAAATCAAATAACAAACCAAACAACAGTCCATCAAACAAAATACAATTTAGTCTCTTGTTTTAAGAGGTGAGGTGAGAAGTACTTTTCTGTAGCAATTCTGGCAAAATTTCAGGGAAATAGAGATGCTAAAATCATTACTGGAAGAATGGACAGCCATAGAGTTGCTCAGTAAACTAGATTTTTCAGAATCCCAGAGAATAAAATGAAGAGCTCAGAAGGAAAAGAGGAGAGGAACAAAGACATTTTCTGCATTTTTACCAGAGTAAGAACATCAAAAGGCATTGACAAAAATCTTTCAAACTTACCATAATACCCTCAACCTGTTACCCAGGCAAAGAGATCCTAGATTGTGGGAAAAAGAAGAGAAAATTAACCTTGTAAGCCAAATAGTTCACAAGCATATTATTTCTGTTATTATTTTAATGTGAACAAAATCTGTATGGACATCAGAGCCTGAAAATGTTAACTTAACAGAAAGAATGCTTGAAAAAAGAAGGGGAAACAAATCAATCTGGACCCTTCTCTGATAACTCCAGGTTAACTTTTCTTGAATCTCTAGGAGTCAAATAAGCCCCTTAGTGTAAAGCATCTTGTGTTTATTATGATTAGTGTATTCATCCATATGCCCTAGCTTACTTTAGTACAATCATATTTCAGTGTAATTAAAATGGGAGATTGTTTTCTCCCACAGATGACAGGTTTTAAACACACACACACACACAGCTGGTGGAAGGAGACCAGGAGGTGCTGGATAGATAATTCTTTGTTCTCCTCCTAGCTCTGAAATCATGTACCCTCCCAAAGTCTCATGAGCTTCTTCTATTAAGTGGGTGCTGTAAAACCCTCAACAATTTTACCCCCTATAAGGAAAGAAATTGATTCTGGAGAGAATGAGAAAAAGAAGAGTGACCAGATCTTATATATTATACTGGTTTATTGACTTCCAAATCCCAACCAGTGCTAACTCTCCATATTTAAATTCTTCTATGGAGAATTTAAATATACTGCTTCTCTTTACGGGAAAATAGTTTTAAGATTAAAAAGGAGCGAGGAAATAATCAAGGAAGTTATGTGAAATTGAAATCATGTGAGATGTAGGACTATAGGCAGCTTATCTCAAGAATACCCTCATGGGCACAGTCCTGAGGTGACTTACTTTTGCTAATCACGAATACCAAAACCACGAGCAATAATACCAAGACAATAACAGAGATTCCAATGTAGATGGCCTTATCGGTGATCATCCATGGATCATGTGCCAGCACCACAGGTTAATGAAACATCAGCAGATTAAAAAAAAAAAAAAAAAACTTGTTAGAATTATGGATAGAAAACATTTCTGAAAATAATGTACCCAGACACATTTATCTTTATTAATATTTGGTTAGTTTTGGATCATGAGGGGTGAGACCAAATGATCTGAATTTATAACCATATGGGGAAATTCTAGGACAATTTAAAATTCAAAATGTATTTGGAAATGGTAGAAATGTTGTTTATCTTACTTGGGGTAGTATTTACAGATGTGTATACATTTGAAAAAATTCAAACTATAAGCTTCAAATGAGTCTGCTTTACTATATGTAAAATACATATATTTTAAAAAATTAATAAGGTATTTTCATATATAATCCTCTTATGGTAATAGAAAAGAAAACAATTTTTGTTTGTATATAAGTTAATGTGGTGGTGTTACATGAATGTGCTCAGTTATTGAATTTGGCCTCCTTTTAGAGAACTCTTTTTTTTCTAACCTAGAATTCAAGATTCTATGTAGTTCTTTATAAGTTGACTTGAAGTAGTTGCTCATATACATGGTGCTACTTAACAATTAAAATTCTGCACAACTGGAAAAAATACAGTTTTATTTAAGCCTCCTGGTGTGGCTTATAAGGAATCTCCTCTCGTGGCAAACCCCAAAATACACCAGGCATCATGTTCGACCCTTTATATAACTTAACTCTAATCCTAAAGATGTCCTGCAGGGAAGGTATCTTAACAGAAAAAAGGTGGAAGACCAGAGAAAAAGATTAAGTCTGAAGTCTCTTCCTGCATTAAACTTTAAACTCTGGAGCTAGAATTTCAGCTTAACTTTTACTTAGTTGCTGTGTGATCCTAGACAAGCTATTTAACCTCTTTGAACCTCTGGTTCTCCGTCATTAGCAGATTAAATAAGGTGCTTGTGAAAGGTATATTATGTAGTTCCTGATGAACAAAATGAGGAACACAGAGGAGGGTGACTTATCTGAGCTATCCTTGCTTAAAGGGGGGATGGCCAGTGTCTTGGGAGGAAAAAGCTGTGTTATCACCTTAACTGTTGGGGGTAAAGTGGTTGGATGGAATATGGGATGACAGGAAGCAGGCTTCGCTTCATTAGAAAAAGATATTATGCTACATAAACTCTCCAGGTTCATTTTAGAATATGCAGCTCAGCATAAAGAGAGGAAAACAAAAATCAATCATAATTCCAACATCCAGAAAAGCCACTATCACCATTTTTCATTAAATATACTCCTCTAGAATTTTATTTCTCCAATATTTCTATTAACAGAAACAGTGACCATATTCAATATATACTACAGTATATACAGCATTTCATTTATTTTTGTGTATATATATATATATATATATATATATATATTTGGCCATATTACACAGAATGTGGGATTTAAGTACCCCAACCAGGGATCAAATCTGTGACGTCTATATAAAAAGTGTGGAGTCTTAACTACTATATCACCAAAGAAGTCCCTACACTATTTTAAAAATTATTTTTTTCACTTAACAATTGATACTATTTTCTCATGTCAGTAAATACACTGCGGTGACAACGTTGTTAATGGGCATAACTGGGCATGCTTAATTGACTAAGTAATTAATCTCATTATTGAATATTTAGGTTGTTTATAACATTTTCATGATTATAAATAGCAGCAATGAACATCCTTTCTCATACATCTTCACATATTTGCTCAGTTCTCTCCTTCAGGTAGAGTTCAGGAAATCGATTTACTACTGGGACAGAATATACGCTGGGTGGTTTTCAGGACACCTGGAAGACACTGTGACACCTTCAAGAGTCAAGACACAAAAAGCCCATGATTTTGCTACTGCCTATTGTGGACTTGCTTCTATATTGTTTGTTGGTTGTTGTTGTGGTTTAATGACTAAGTTGAGTTCAATTCTTTAGCAACCTCATGGACTATTCCTGCCAGGCTTTTCTGTCCAAGGGATTTTCCAGGCAAGAATGCTGGAGTGGGTTGCCTTTTCCTTCTCCAGTGGATCTGCCCACGTCAAACCCACATCTCCCACATTGGCAGGTGGATTCTTTACCAGTGAGCCACCAGGGAAGCCCAGAGATAGCTTTTACTTTCTGCTAAACATACCTGTCTGGCAAGTAAGAACAATCTCATCATTTAGGCTATTTGGGGCGGGGGAAGCCCTCTCACCAGGAGCCGGGCAAACTCCAAAATTAAATCTCTGCCGGTAGATCAGACTGCATAGAAAAGAGACTGTAGGACTGTGAGAAGGACAAGCCTAACCAAGAAGGCCTGCTTAGCTGCACGCTGAGAAAACAGAGCGGCTGGGCCCGGGGGAGAGGAGAAGCCCCACTCCCCAACTGCTGGGCGGACGACAGAGAGCCTGAGCAGAAGGGGCGGGGGAAGCCCTCTTACCAGGAGCAGGGCAAACTCCAAAATTAAATCCCTGCCGGTAGAACAGACTGCATAGAGAGCGGCTGGGCCGGGGGAGGGGAGAAGCCCCACTCCCCAACTGTGCTGGGCGGACGACAGAGAGCCTGAGCAGAGGGGGCGGGGTAAGCCCTCTCACCAGGAGCAGGGCAAACTCCAAAGCGCTGAATAGACACTTAAAAGACCAGCAGACAGAAGACGCTAGCAGAACAGCTTTGAAACAGACAGGAGAAGCAAATTAAAGCCCTGCAGGTGGCGATAACTGCATAGAAAGGAGTCTATAAGTCTGTGAAAAGGAGAAGCCGGACCAGGGAATCATCTGAAAATCTACAGACCCTTCCCTTCACCGAATGCACCAGCACCAGAGAAAGCCTTCATTATAACTGTACTAGGAACATCTTTTAAATTTTTAAAACTTTTATATATATATATATATATATTGTTTTTTTTTCTTGTTTTTTTCTTTTTCTTCTTCTTCTTTTTTTTTTTTCCTTTATTTTTATTTTCCGGTTTTTTTTTTTAAGTATTTTTGAGAACCCAGTCTTTACTCTAGATTTTTAATCTTTGCTCATTAGTACCTGGTATCAACTTTGTACCTTTCAAGATCCAAGCACCAGTACCCACTGCTACCTGGGAATGAGATCATTGGCTTGACTGCTTTCTCCCCATTCTTATCTCTTGCTAGTAACAGTGAGGAAACCTAGACTCACCCACCAGAAAACCACACAAGCCTTTCCACCCAGGAAACTTCGACAAACCACGCATCCAACCCCTCCCATAGAGAGGAATCCCCACAATAAAGGGACAACACAGCAAGATAAACAAGATGAAAAGGCAGAGAAATACCCAGCAAGTAAAGGAACAGGATAAATACCCCCTAGACCAAACAAAAGACGAAGAGATAGGAAGTCTACCTGACAAAGAATTCCGAATAATGATAGTGAAAATGATCCAAAACCTGGAAAATAAGTTGGAGTTACAGCTCAATAACCTGCAGGCAAGGATTGAGAAGATGCAGGTAAGCTTTAACAAAGACTTAGAAGAAATGAAAAAGAGACAAAATACAATGAATAATGCAATAAATGAGATCAAAAACACTCTGGAGGGAACCAACAGTAGAATAACAGAGATAGAAGACAGAATAAGTGAGGTAGAAGACAGAATGACAGAAATAAATGAAACAGAAAGGAAAAATGAAAAAAGAATTAAAAGAAATGAAGACAACCTTAGAGACCTCTGGGACAATATTAAACGCACCAATATTCGAATCATAGGAGTCCCAGAAGAAGAAGACAAAAAGAAAGACCATCAGAAAATTCTTGAAGAGATAATTGTAGAAAACTTCCCTAAATTGGGGAAGCAAATAGCCACTCAGGTCCAAGAAACACAGAGAATCCCAAATAGAATGAACCCCAAGCGGGACACCCCAAGACACATATTAATCAAATTGGCAAATATCAAATACAAAGACCAAATATTAAAAGCAGCAAGGGAGAAGCAAAAGATAACTCACAAGGGGAATCCCATAAGGATAACAGCTGATCTCTCAACAGAAACGCTTCAGGCCAGAAGGGAATGGCAAAACATACTTAAAGTCATGGAAGAAAACAATCTACAACCCCGACTACTCTACCCAGCAAGGATCTCATTCAAATTTGAAGGAGAATTCAAAATTTTCTCAGACAAGCAGAAACTGAGAGAATTCAGCAACACCAAACCAGCCCTCCAACGAATGCTAAAGGATCTTTCCTAGATAGGAAACACCGATGGGATAGATAATCTGGAGCCCAAAACAATAAAATAAATGGCAGCGGGATCATACTTATCAATAATTACCTTAAATGTAAACGGGCTGAATGCCCCAACCAAAAGACAAAGATTGGCCAATTGGATACAGAAACAAGACCCCTATATATGTTGTCTACAAGAGACCCACCTCAAACCTAGGGACACATATAGACTGAAAGTTAAAGGCTGGAAAAAGATATTCCATGCAAATAAAGACCAAAAGAAAGCAGGAGTGGCAATACTCATATCTGATAAAGTAGACTTTAAAATAAAGGCAGTGAAAAGAGATAAAGATGGACATTACATAATGATCAAAGGATCAATCGAGGAAGAAGAAATAACAATTATAAATATTTATGCACCTAACATAGGAGCTCCACAATATGTAAGGCAAATGCTAACAAATATGAAAGGGGAAATCAACAACAACACAATAATAGCAGGAGACTTTAATACACCACTCACACCAATGGATAGATCAACTAGACAGAAAAGTAACAAGGAAATTCAAACTTTAAATGAAACAATAGACCAACTAGACCTAATTGATATCTATAGGTCATTCCACCCCAAAACAAGGAATTTCACCTTTTTCTCAAGTGCACACGGGACCTTCTCCAGGATAGATCACATCCTGGGCCATAAATCTAACCTTGATAAATTCAAAAATATTGAAATCATCCCAAGCATCTTTTCTGACCACAATGCAGTGAGATTAGATATCAACTACAGGAGAAAACCTCTCAAAACTTCCAACATATGGAGGCTCAACAACACACTGCTGAATAACCAACAAATCGCAGAAGAAATTAAAAATGAAATTCAGTTATGCATGGAAACGAATGAAAATGAAAACACAACAGCTCAAAACCTATGGGACACTGTGAAAGCAATGCTAAGGGGAAAGTTCATAGCAATACAAGCTCACCTCAGGAAACAAGAGAAAAATCAAATAAATGACCTTACTATACACCTAAAGCAACTAGAAAGGGAAGAGATGCAGAAGCCCAGGTCTAGTAGAAGGAAAGAAATCTTAAAGATCAGGGCAGAAATTAATGCAAAGGAATCAAAAGTGACCATAGCAAAAATCAACCAAGCCAAAAGCTGGTTCTTTGAGAAGATAAATAAAATTGACAAACCATTAGCCAGACTCATCAAGAAACAAAGGGAGAAGAACCAAATCAACAGAATTAGAAATGAAAACGGAGAGATCACAACAGAAAACACAGAAATACAAAGGATCATAAGAGACTATTATCAGCAACTATATGCAAATAAACTGGACAATTTGGATGAAATGGACAAATTCCTAGAAAAGTACAACTTTCCAAGACTAAACCAGGAAGAGATAGATAATATTAATAGACCCATCACAAGCATGGAAATTGAAACCGTAATCAGAAATCTTCCAAAAAACAAAAGCCCAGGACCAGATGGCTTCACAGCTGAATTCTACCAAAAATTTAGAGAAGAGCTAACACCTATTCTACTCAAACTCTTCCAGAAAATTGCAGACGAAGGTAAACTTCCAAACTCATTCTATGAGGCCTCCATCACCCTAATTCCAAAACCTGGCAAAGATGCCACAAAAAAAGAAAACTACAGGCCAATATCACTGATGAACTTAGACGCAAAAATCCTCAACAAAATTCTAGCAAATAGAATCCAACAACACATCAAAAAGATCATACATCATGATCAAGTAGGCTTTATCCCAGGGATGCAAGGATTCTTCAATATTCGTAAATCGATCAATGTAATACACCACATTAACAAATTAAAAAATAAAAATCACATGATTATCTCAATAGATGCAGAGAAAGCCTTTGACAAAATTCAACATCCATTTATGATAAAAACCCTCCAAAAAGCAGGAATAGAAGGAACATACCTCAACATAATAAAAGCTATATATGACAAACCCACAGCAAACATTATCCTCAATGGTGAAAAACTGGAAGCATTCCCCCTGAAATCAGGGACAAGACAAGGGTGCCCACTCTCACCACTACTATTCAACATAGTTTTGGAAGTTTTGGCCACAGCAATCAGAGCAGATAAAGAAATCAAAGGAATCCAGATTGGAAAAGAAGAAGTAAAACTCTCTCTGTTTGCTGATGACATGATCCTCTATATTGAAAACCCTAAAGACTCTACGAGAAAATTACTAGAGCTAATCAGTGAATATAGCAAAGTTTCAGGATACAAAATCAACACACAGAAATCCCTGGCATTCCTATACACTAACAGTGAGAAATCAGAAAGAGAAATTAAGGAAACAATCCCATTCACCATCGAAACAAAAAGAATAAAATACTTAGGAGTATTTCTACCTAAAGAATCAAAAGACTTGTATATAGAAAACTATAGAACACTGATGAAAGAAATCAAGGAGGACACAAACAGATGGAGAAATGTACCGTGCTCATGGATTGGAAGAATCAATATAGTGAAAATGAGTATACTACCTAAAGCAATCTATAGATTCAATGCAATTCCTATCAAGCTACCAGAGGTCTTCTTCAAAGAATTAGAACAAATAATTTCTCAATTTGTATGGAAATACAAAAAACCTCGTATAGCCAAAGCAATCTTGAGAAAGAAGAATGGAACTGGCGGAATCAACCTACCTGACTTTAGGCTATACTACAAATCCACAGTCATTATGACAGTATGGTACTGGCACAAAGACAGAAACATAGATCAATGGAACAGAATAGAAAGCCCAGAGATAAATCCACGCATCTATGGACACCTTATCTTTGACAAAGGAGGCAAGAATATACAATGGAGAAAAGACAACCTCTTTAACAAGTGGTGCTGGGAAAACTGGACAGCCACTTGTAAAAGAATGAAACTAGATCACTTTCTAACACCATACACAAAGATAAACTCAAAATGGATCAAAGATCTAAGCATAAGACCAGAAACTATAAAACTCCTAGAGGATAACATAGGCAAAACACTCTCTGCTATAATCCAAAGCGGGATACTCCATGACCCACCTCCCAGAATATTGGAAATAAAAACACGAATAAACAAATGGGACCTAATTAAAATTAAAAGCTTTTGCACAACAAAGGAAACTATAAGCAAGGTGAAAAGACAGCCTTCAGAATGGGAGAAAATAATAGCCAATGAAGCAACAGACAAACAATTAATCTCAAAAATTTACAAACAACTCCTGCAGCTCCATTCTAGAAAAATAAACAACCCAATTAAAAAGTGGGCCAAAGAACTTAACAGACATTTCTCCAAGGAAGATATAAAAATGGCTAACAAACACATGAAAAGATGCTCAACATCACTCATTATCAGAGAAATGCAAATCAAAACCACAATGAGGTACCACTTTACACCAGTCAGAATGGCTGCCATCCAAAAGTCTACAAGCAATAAATGCTGGAGAGGATGTGGAGAAAAGGGAACCCTCTTACACTGTTGGTGGGAATGCAAACTAGTACAGCCACTATGGAAAACAGTGTGGAGGTTCCTTAAAAAGCTGCAAATAGACCTGCCATATGACCCGGCAATCCCACTGCTGGGCATATACACCGAGGAAACCAGAATTGAAAGAGCCACGTGCACCCCAATGTTCATCGCTGCATTGTTTACAATAGCCAGGACATGGAAGCAACCTAGATGCCCATCAACTGACGAATGGATAAGAAAGCTGTGGTATATATACACAATGGAATATTACTCAGCATTAAAAAAAAATTCATTTGAAGCAATTCTACTCAGATGGACGAAACTGGAGCCCATTATCCAGAGTGAAGTAAGCCAGAAGCAAAAACAACAATACAGTATATTAACACATATATATGGAATTTAGAAAGACAGTAATGAGAACCCAACATGGGAGACAACAAAAGGAACGCAGATGTATAGAATAGACTTGTGGACTTTGTGGATGAGGGTAAGGGTGGGATGAGATGGGAGAAGGGCATTGAAGCATGTTAATTGTCATGTGTCTAATCAATCGCCAGCCCAGGATTGATGCTCGGGACTGGTGCAGCGAGATTTCCCGGGGGGGAGGGAGGAGGGAGGGGGGACCCGGAGGGGAAGCATATGTA
>ML661892.1:113104-170831 GCA_007570785.1 Antilocapra americana | reverse complement strand
GCCCACAAGCAGTATTGTCAATTTTCAACTCTACAAAATATAAATTAGAACATCAAGTCTCTTGAATACGAGACAACTGCCGTGAAAACTCAAGTGAGGGATTCAAGTCAGCTTAATTTGGAAACTAGCCAATTTTGCTGTTAAGAAGAAAAACTTTTTTCAACAAATATTTATGTACAAGGCATTAGTGAATATTTTAGCCTTTGGGGTTCCTGTGATCTCAGTGATATTTGCTCTGATCGGTCAGTGTGAAAATAGCCATTGACAGTATATAAGTAAAGAGCTGAGTCTGTGTTTCAATAAAACTTGATTTATATAACTGTTGGTGAGCCTGTTTTACAATCTGATCTGGTCCTGGACCTACAATTTGCCAAGCCGGGTTTAAAAGTGTAGTCAGAGGTTTTGATGAAAAGTGCACCACAATCCCCTCCATTTATTTTGAAATCAAATCCAGACAAAAAGAGAAAGCAAGCAAAAAAAATATGACCAAAGGACTATAACAAGGAGGAAGTCTACTTGGCTTTTGTAACTAATTGTCTTCCTTGGTGATAAATATTTCCTGAGGAAGAAGCTAGGAAGCTAAGGGTAGAAGAAGATGCTTAGGAAGAGCCTTAACAGAAGGTTGAAAAGTAAGTTCATTGTGTCAAAAGTGCAAGAAAACTTAAGCAAAGAATTGGATTGGCGGAAGAGAGCCACTTTGGCTCAGTTATGGACTGGTTTCCCTCTAGACAGGGCAGCGAATTTGTAAATATTCATCTATTAAAGATTTCTCAGCACTACAAAATTTCCCTAATTTTTGCTATGTCATTTAAGACATATTCAGCTAGGCCAAACATATAATATCACAACTCCAAAACGATCTCTTCACAAGCCATCTCTTTTCCACATGTCTCTATGGCCAGTCTCTCTTGGCTTCTGTTAACTGACCCTTAGATGTACTTTCCTTAGAACCAGCATTTTCTGCATCAGAATTGACCTTATTTCACTTGCCTTCATCAAGGATGCACACAAAGTACAAAGTTGGGAGACAGCAATATCAAGTTCATTTAAAGCAAAAAAGAGACATAACTTATGTAGGCCTGGGCATTGGATTCTGTGTCATGGGAGAACATTCATTAGGAAAGAGAGCAGAAACCAGGAAATCCTAAAGAATCTTGTACTTTCATCAAGAGGTAAGAAATAGTAGGATGTCTACATCAAGATGGAAAAATGTAGACTTCCTTAATATTTTTATTTCACAAAATTTTTAAAAGCTACCAGTGAACATTTATTGAGATGCAAGTGTCTTCATACTGCAATAGCCCATTTTAATTTTTCCAGTAGTCATGTATGGATGTGAGAGTTGGACTACAAAGAAAGCTGAGTTCAGAAGAATTGATGCTTTTGAACTGTGGTGCTGGAGAAGACTCTTGAGAGTCCCTTGGACTGCAAGGAGATCCAACCAGTCCCTCCTAAAGGATATTAGTCCTGCGTTTTCATTGGAAGGACTGATATTGAAGCTGAAACTCCAGTACTTTGGCCACCTGATGCAGAGAGCAGACTCATTTGAAAAGACCCTGATGCTGGGAAAGATTGAGGGCAGGAGGAGAAGGGGAAGACAGAGGATGAGATGGTTGGATGGCATCACCATCTTGATGGACATGAGTTTGGGTGAACTCCGGGAGTTGGTGATGAACAGGGAGGCCTGGCGTGCTGTGTTTCATGGGATCGCAGAATCAGACATGACGGAGTGACTGAACTGACTAATTTAGTGATACGGTATGAAATGTGCTTCAAAAAAATCCAAGGCATGGCAGAAGGAGGGGATAAAACTATAATGTATAAAGGCTCATACAATGTATATGCAACAAGACTGAACTGACCCCAGTTAAAGCCAAATTATACAAATTCTTGACCAGACATTACCTTACCTATTTTATTTGTGTGAAATTCTCTATAAGTCCTAAAATGTTAGGAAAGGACATTTAAAAATTCTTCAAAGAAATAATCTCGGAGGAAAGGGGAGTTCTTTAAGTGAAATAAATTCAGCTCCATAAAAATGTTCTCTATATCTCAGTGTGGAACAGTGAATGCCTTTTCATTAATCAATTAGCACTCCTAAAGCACTGCCTTAGAAGATATTTTGCTGACTAGGAAGTTCCTCTAGCCTATGGTCTTAAATCAAGGTTAGTGTTAACACTTCATTCTACACAGAAACAAGTTATCCTATGAAGAATTATTAGAAAACAAGATTATAGGAGCCTCTTCTTTTCCTATTCAAGGAAGAAGAGGTTAATATCAAATAGAAAACTCTTTATCTAGGGAAACCCACAGCCAGTGATCAAAGTAAGCAGGAAGACAAGCTCACCTGGTATTATAGTCAACTTTATGATCTTTGTTTCATCATTGAAAAGCCATTTCTTAATACGGCAACAGTACAACCCACTGTCAGAAGGGACTACATTCTCTATGGTCAAAGAAACATCCCTTTGACCGATATTTCCCTTGAGCTTATAACGTTCATTCTTCCGTGCAGTGACTTTGTATCCATTAGTATTAATAATGTGATTTCTGCAGTCTATCCAAGAACATTCCCCTCGGCCCCAGCAAATGGTCGTGACTTTTCCACTATAGACGCAGGGTAGCCTGACAGACTGACCCACCACTCCAATCACTTGTGGGTAAGATGTTACACCATCTGTAAATAAAGAGAAACCAGAGCATGAGGTCTCAATATTTTAATGTGACTTTCATTTTTTTTTTTTACACAGCTTATTTGGTTTTAAATCATCTGACTAACATTTTGAGTTTTTAAAACTTAGTATAAGCATTTTTCTATGTTAACATATTCCTTAGTAGCATTATTATTTACTAGATATATTTCTAGATGAAACATCATATAAATGTTTTTCTATATTCAGAATTACTTCCTACTAGGATAGATTTCTGAGAGAAAGTTTCAGGATAAAGGGCAGAAATATGTTCAATCTCTTGGTAATAAGACCAAATTTCTCTCCAAAAGGTTTGAAATAAATGCCATTACAGTAATACATGAATATGTGTGTACTTCTTTCTGTTTTTGACATGTATCTGCTTATTAAATAGGTAATACATACACGTATCTTTTCTTCTGCCCTGTCACTGTCTCAATTGAAATCTCTTTTAAAAACTCTTTTACAGTTTCAGTTTTGATTTTAAGTCTTTATTGCAAGTTTTTAAATAGCTCTTTCAAATTAAATCACCTCATAACCCTGCTCTTAATTAAAAAAAAAAAAAGCAGCACTAAAGTTTTACTTAAAGCATCATCGGTTAGAAGGCCAAAGCCTTGTAAGCTCAGTTCTTAGGAAAATGAGTTTATAATACTTTCAGGAGAAACTCAGGCTTATCATGGGCTTAAGGGTCAACCAGATAAATTTAAGCAGGGTTCTCTTCTTGAGCAATGTTCAATGGAGCACAGTCCACTTACCCAGGTGAAACCAAAAAATTGGAGAATATTCAGTCAAATGCTAAATGTTGCTCTTAAAAAACAAACAAACAAACAAAAACATCTCTCTCCTGAGTCAGTGGCTTAAAAATCCCTACATTGTCAAATGCAGTCCGAGTGGTCCTTAAAAGAATCTGAGATTCAGTGACTAATCATAGGGCTAGGCTGTAAGTCCGGGAAATGCTCTGGGAATAAAACACTCATTGATACATAAAATAAGAGTCTACCTTTTTCACTGGAATTCTGCTAATATTTAACTTTGCTTATTATCATTTTTGGATTACAAAGGTAATCAGGCTAACTATAAAAATTTGTTCTAAAAACATAATTTTAAAAAATACTTTTCTTCATATTCCCAACTCTAGAGATTGTTTTAAAATTTAGGATATGTGTATTCCTAAATTTCCCCCTGTCTCATAGAATACTTTTAATTAAAATATTTTATTTATTAAAGAATATTTTGTCCACACGGCATGGTCTGTGGGACCTTAGTTACCCATTCAGGGACGGAACCCTTGCACCCTGTATTGGAAGCATGAAGTCTAAACAACTGGAAAAGCAGGGAAATTAAAATATTTTCTTTTTTTTTTTTTTAATTTTCTTTACTTTATTGTGTTGGTTTTGCCATACAATGACATGAAACCACCATGGGTTTACATATGCTCCCCCTCCAGAATCCCCCTCCCTCCTCTCTCCCGATTTCCTCCCCGTGGGTCAGCCCGGTGCACCAGCCCTGAACATCAAACCTGGGCTGGCGATTGATTTCACATATGGTAATTAACATGTTTCAATGCCATTCTCCCATATCATCCCACCCTTGCCCTCATCCACAGAGTCCACGAGTCTGTTCTATACATCTGCATTCCTTTTGCTGTCTCGCATGCTGGGCTCTCACTGCCACCTTTCTAAATTCCATATATATGCGTTAGTATACTGTATTGTTGTTTTTCCTTCTGGCTTACTTCACTCTGGATAATAGGCTCCAGTTCTGTCCACCTGAGTAGAACTAATTCAAATGAATTTTTTTTTAATGCTGAGTAATATTCCATTGTGTATATGTACCACAGCTTTCTTATCCATTCGTCAGTTGATGGGAATCTAGGTTGCTTCTTAACAGAAATAGTTGCCCACAGTTGAAAAAATTAAAAAGCACAGAATGGTACAGTAAAGGACTCTTTCCTTCCCCCCCTCATCCCCATTTCTTCTTCCTGTCCACTTCTACACTGTGATAACAGCTGTTACTATTCTCGACCTACACTTGAGCAGTTCATGAATATACAATCATCTACCTACCCACCCTCCATTTTTTGTTTCTTTGTTTAAACACAAGCAGTGGCATCAGCCATACTGTGCAGCATCATGCCTTGTAACCCACTCATAGATTTTGTAATTCTTAGCATTTAAGCAGTTTCTTTGGCTTAAAGCTTTAACCTGGTTCTTTGCTCTTTTGTTGACCCCATTATCTCCTGACAAAGCCCTAGAACAACTACCCTGTCTCATCACTCACACAGCCCTACGCTCCCCCATTCTCAGGCTTCTAAAGCACAGCCCACCTGTTCACTTACCTGTCAGAAGGAGTAGGAAGCCCAGGATGGCTACCCAAGGATGCATGATGCTATCGTCCTGAAGGAAAGAGAAAGCAAACTGGTTAGTGTGTCCTCCAACCATATAGGATCAGAATCAAAACAGTTAGGTGATGTTTGGGGGGCTCCAAGAAAGGATTAGCCAGAGGCAAAGTGTTAAAGAAATGATTTATTAGAATAGAATGCTTGTGAGGCATCAGATCCAGCAGGTGAGTGTTGTGCTACCCCAAACACCCAGTAGAATATTTTTATCATCAAAGGAGGATAGAGGAGGGAAGAAGACCACCTTCTTTGTCTTTCTTTGAGTCTTCCATCACTAACTCCTCCTACAAGTTGGGTAGGGGAATTTTTGACCCTATATGGTGCATCTGGGACTGTCATGGAACTATGGAGAAATTATTTCAGGTCTCAGAACAGTGAGGGTCATTCACTTTGAAATGTCACCTTTCCATAAATTATTTGTGTGTGTGTGTGTGTGAAGAGAGCATGTCCTAGGGGTCATTACCTTCCTCACGTCACTAGGCAGGTTCTAGGCCCTATTTTACACTATTGTTTTACAGTTTGAGGGCATGTCTCATGCTTCTGTTAAATGGTTTTATGGCTAAGCAAGTTAGCTTGGATTTGTTGTTTGGCAAGCAGATCTGGCTTTGATGCTAAATGATTTGCTCTGCTTTATGAGACAAGCAAGCCCATACTGTTTCAGGATTTTTCCATTTTTTCCTTGGGTGATCATTAACTTACAGGGGTCTATCTTACTTTTTTCTTTACATGTAATTATCTAATGGAATTAACTATTAAATCACTATCATGTCCCTTTAGTTTGTCCCTATCATTTCCTACTCCAGGTGTTTACCGTTTTATGCTTAAAAGTGGGTAAGAGATGACAATGAATCATTAACTGCTTCCTTCTGAGATGGGATACAGGCCTGCCTGGGGAAGGAGTAAAACACCTGGCTGACTGTCTCTTTTCTGTTGTAGGAATTATAAACCAATTAGTATCATCCTTTTAGCTCTCTTAGATGTTAAGCTTTGGAGGATGGACTTACAATAGATAAAAATGAAAAGAAATTAAGCATTAAAAGAGATTATAACCAAGATTTGGAGGTCAAAGACATTTTTCAAAAACAATTTCTAAATCTGGAAGAGGGTCATTTAAATCCTTATTCTGTTTGTTTTTGATTAGGCCCAGTAACTTAATATTTCATACTTCAGGGCTTATTAAGTCTTCTATCTCTGCTAATCTGTTATTTTCTATTAATATCAGTTGGTGATAGAGTAGCTTCCTTGTCCCTCAGGAAACAGAATGGCCCCTAATTTGGTTAAGTCCCTTCCATTACGGAGATAGGACTTACCTGGTGGCTAAGTCATTAAGGAATCTGCCTGTAATGCAAACCTGGGTTTGACCCCTGGGTTGGGAAGATCCCTGGAGAAGGAAATGGCATCCCACTCCAGTATTCTTGCCTGGGAAACCCCATGGACAGAGGAGTTTGGCAAGGGTCATGGGGTTGAAAGAGTAAAACACAACTTAGCAATTAAACCACCATACCACCTTCCATTAAAGAGACAGGACAATCAGGCACAACCAGAAAGGCATATAAAAACAACTGGCCACTGATGTTGTACAAAAGTCGAAAGTGTACCTCTGATTCTCTCCTGACACTTCCATTACGTATTTCTTATGGTTGTTGAGATTTCTAACCCTTTGGGTTAACACAGACAAGGTTGCACCAGTATCTCTAAGAAATTCTATTAAATGGCCTTCCACATCAATGACCACCTGAAGTTTGGCATTAGTTATGTAGATGGCCTCTCTAGGCAAAGTCACCTTTGGCTTCAGACCACCTCAGTCTTCTGACTATGAAACTGTCAATGAGCTGTGGTACATATACACAATGGAATATTACTCAGCATTAAAAAAAAAATTCATTTGAATCAGTTCTACTCAGGTGGATGGAACTGGAGCCTATTATCCAGAGTAAAGTAAGCCAGAAGGAAAAACAAAAATACAGTATACTAACGCATATATATATGGAATTTAGAAAGATAGTAACGAGAACCCTGCATGCGAGACAGCAAAAGAAACGCAGATGTATAGAACAGTCTTGTGGACTCTGTGGAAGAGGGCAAGGGTGGGATGATATGGGAGAATGGCATTGAAACATGTTAATTATCATATGTGAAATCAATCGCCAGCCCAGGTTTGATGCTCGGGGCTGGTGCACCGGGATGACCCAGGGGGAGGGAATCGGGAGGGAGGAGGGAGGGGGGTTCTGGAGGGGGAGCATATGTATACCCATGGCGGATTCATGTCAATGTATGGCAAAACCAACACAATAAAGTAAAGAAAATTAAAAAAAAAAAGAAAGAAACTGTCAATGGTGAAGGGCCCCCTGTCACTCATTGGCATCTGGGGCATTCTCTCTTTCAGTGTCCTGGATGTTTTCTAAAAGCTCATTGATCACAATCTTCCTTCGAGTGTCCCTTCCATTCATACCTGGCACACTAATTTTGGATACCAATGGGTCTTGCACGGTCAAATGACCCAGCAAGTCTGGCCTCCCTTTCATGGTCTTTGAGTGGACAGGGCCACTGCCATCATTTGGGCCTTTCGTGTATTTCTCTGGACGCATTCAGCCTTTTTGGCCATATCCCTATTATCGAAAACCAAATAAGACAACCAGAACAAATCACTCAAAAGGTCTGAGGACATTCTCTTTCTAGCAGTTGCTTTTTGAATTTTGTGTCTGAAGCCTGGGACAGACTGGGTTATAAAATGTACAGCCGAAAGGATCTGTCCCTCCAGAGAGGAGCGATCCACATTTGGGTACTATTTAAAAGCTTCCACTAATCTCCCTTGAAAAACTGCAGGATTTCCCTCTGGTCCCTATTGGACTCTCTTTCACTTTTTTCATAATTGATGGGTTTTACTATAAGCTTTTTCATATCCGCTAATAAATAATTAATCTTATGGTCCTATTTATTTCTATCATTACAATTCACATGGTGACTCCAATGTGGATCTGCCTGGGGGAAAGCATTGTTTTCCACCTGATGTACTGCGTGGCCCTCTTGGCTTGGGCTGCTACTTGGTCAGCGTGGGCTCTGGCTGCCAATAGTGTGTGCTATTCTTTTTTAGGAGGGTAGCAGTGGGATAAAATCTGTAAATACCCCCAGATGAGATTCCCTCCAGATAAGCTTCTTTGTGAAAAGTTCAGAGTCCCCTCGAAAAACCTCTCAATTTATCCACTGCCAGACTTAGATCAGATATCAAAGAAAAGACATTTGTTTCTTGATTTTTTTTTTTTTGTTTCTTGATTTTTATGAGAAAGTTCTCTAGAAGGAAGACCATACGAGCAGTTGGTTGGTAAAATATTGCTCTGGTATGCTCTCACACAGCTTGGCTGGGATTGGGTCCCTTGGGTAACCTGGGGTGCCTGGGAGCTCCTGATAGTGGACGTTGTTCCTCAGCCTTGGGTGTGTTTTCCCCTGGGATAGTAGCCTCGGCTAGAGCAAGGGCTCCCGCCTGTAAGACAGCTCCTGCTGCAGCAGTGGGATGCACTGGAGCAGTAGTTAACTATCCAAAAGTTTCCTTCCCATGTCAAAATCCACTGTGTAATTTAATCAAGATGTGTACTTACAACTTTAGATGTTGTTCCTTCCAAAGTGGTCTCCCAAGCAGGTGTTACTGCCTGAGAAATTGCCGCAAAGGAATAGTAGAGAAGGTGTCCCAGTGGTGTTGACAGTGAGCAGACACTGGTCTTGCTGAAAATGGAAAATAAAGGATCAGCGCTTATAAGGCTTGAAAAGAGGGGAAGACTGACATCAGGGCTCAGGAAGTCCTCTGCTGGGCACTTCAAGTAATCAGGAGGAAGTACCTTAAGTCTTGGGCTTCCCTGGTAGCTTTAGCTGGTAAAGAATCTGCCTGCAATGCAGAAGACCCTGGTTTGATTTCTGGGTCAGGAAGTTTCCCTGGAAAAGAAATAGCCTACCCACTCCATTATTCTTGGACTTCCCTGGTGGCTCAGCTGGTAAAGAATCTGCCTGCAGTGTGGGAGACCTGGTTTTGATCCCTGAATTGGGAAGATCCCCAGGAGGAGGGCATGGCAACCCACACCAGTATTCTTGCCTGGAGAATCTCCATGGACAGAGGAGCATGGTGGGCTACAGTCCATGGAGTCACAAAGAGTTGGACATGACTTAGTGACTAAGCACAGCACAGAACCTTAAGTTTTGGGGCTTTCCAGGTGATGCTGGTGGCAAAGAACCTGCCTGCCAGTACAGGAGACTTAAGAGAGATGGGTTTGATTCCGAGGTTAGGAAGATCCCTTGGAGGAGGGCTTGACAACCCATTACAATATTCTTGCCTGGAGAATCCCTTGGACAGAGGAGTCTGGTGGGCTACGGTCCCCAGGATCTCAGAGAGTCGGACACGACTGAAGCAACTTAGCAGGCAGCCAGGACCTTAAGTCTTGGAAGATGATTCCCATCAGTTTCCTTGTATATCATATACTTAAGAAAACTGATAAGAGGCCTTTCATCTAGGTTGGACATAGTCCTCTAAATGTTAGTATGTATAATCCTCCAGTAATAGATTATGGGCATCTAGTCTCAATCCAAAGGCCAGCTTCAGAAACAAGCTTAGAACTAGCGAACAGTTTCAGAAACAAGCTTAGAATACCTTCTTAATAACTCATTTAAGCTTTATAATAATATAACATAACAACAAAGAACTATTTGAAAAATAAGTTTTAGGCAGTAGATACAAACCTCAAGCAGCAAAACTAAAATTTTATACCTATTAAAACAATCTTTTTCTCTAAAATTACCCTCATTTTTACCAAATATAGCCCAATTAAGATTAATCTGTTCATAAAATAAGACTGCCAGATTGATCACATAGGCCTGTATAATTTTTCCAATAAGGTAGGTACCCTGGGTACTAAAAATAATCCAAAGTATACCTCAAGTGGAAAACACATTTTTAATCATTCTGTTTTCACTGTGAGGATACCAGTCTTATAGCCAAAAAAGGCTTTAACCCATTAAATGAAGAATGGGGTTTGCCAAGGAGCCGGGAAAAGCCAAGTGGTTGTCTTGGATTTCCCACATTCCTGACTGTTTAATTTACAGCTTTTTAAAAATCTATCTTAATTTTTCTCATTTAGGAGCAGACAATAGTCATGCTTCAAGGACATAAGACTGGGGAAAGTCTGACAGATTTTACAACAATTATAAAGTGAACTTACTAACTTTTAGAAAACCCAGGTACAATAAAGTATTATATTTAAGGTTGATGATGCTAAAAATACATCTGCATTAATTAAAAAGCCTAAGTTTACAGACTTGAGTTTTAACAGGGATACACACAGAATGTAGAAGAAAACTCTCAGAATTAGGAAGATGAGTATAGATTGCCAAATCCTGTCAGAAGCAACTCAAAAGGTAAAAATTCTCCCTCTTAACATATCATACCCCTTGTCACATGTACCAACCATAAGATCCCCTTTACATCTCCAAATATCCATGCTACCTGTCTGTGGAAACCCATGTTGATTGTCACCGTTCCCCTGGTTCCCTGTGTTTACACATCCAATAATCATTTCTATAGTCTGTACCTACGTACCCAGTCAGAGTCCCAAACCATTCAAGGGTGATCTACCTGCTTAATACTGGCAGCCATGGGTACAGTGTCCTTCCCAGAACTTTTGGACTCTGTTGTCCCTCGCCCTACTAGGACCCATCCCCGACCTTATCTACTGTCTATTGTGGTTGCCAGCTGAAACCACTAGGTGGTGTTCCGGGAGCTCTGAGGAGCTCCAGTTCTCTAAGTAGCACAGAAAGAATTCGCCAGAGGCTGAAAAGGGATAAATAAGAAGTGATTTATAAGACTAGGATGCTTGCGAGACTCATAAGCTGAGAGATGAGTGTTGTGCTGCACCAAGTACTTAGTGAGTGACATTTTTATGATCAAAGGAAGAGAGAGGAGGGGGAGAAGACCACCTTCATCTTTATTCTTTGAGTTTTCTATCACAAACTCCTCCTACATGAAGTAGAGTGAGTTTTCACCCTATATGGTGCATCCAGGACCAGCGTGGCAGTACGAAAAACTGATTTCAGGTCTGGGTACAATCAAGAGGGTTCACTTTGAAACATCATCTTTCGAACTCTGGCAAATGTCTTAATTTCTGCAAACCTCAGTTTCTTCTCCTTTTACAGAATCTTCCTCAAACATTTGGATGAGGCCTTACAATAAGATAATGTCCTCAAAAGCATCAAGCCCAGCCCTTTCCTATAAAAAGCACTCGGTAATTGTTTTTTATTATCAATGACTCCCAGAATTACATAGATAGCCCAGAACTCTCCCCTATGAGATAATAAATATGAAAGCTTTGGTACAGTGGCAAGTCCCTATTTAACACTAATACTGTATCATCATAGTAATGATTATCTGATCAGTGGGAAGTGCCAATCATCAGACACCAATCCTCACCTAGGCATCCATAAGTCCACTCAGCCCCACGTTTCCAACTGCTTGCTAAACGTCACCCAGGAGCACTTCAAACTCAAGATCATCCAAATGATTTTCACTTTTTCTCCTGGGGTTCTTCTACCAGTGAACCCATCACATCAGCTAATCTTCCAAGTACAGAGATTCAGTCATCCTTCCTTCTTACTCCAGCCACCAAGTCCTCTCATTTCCAAGTCCTAAATGGCTCTGACTCTGTCCCTTCTCTGCTGTTACTGCTACCATCATTCTAGTCGAGACACTGCTCTCCCGTCTGAATTATAGCAGGAGCCTCCTGGGGAGCCTCTCTGCATAGAGGCTTGTGGAAAGTGAAAGTGTTAGTCACTTAGTCTTGTCCAACTCCTTGGGACTCCATGGGCTGAATCCCACTAGGCTCCTCTGTCCATAGCATTCTGCCAGCAAGAATATTGGCGTGGGTAGCCATTCCCTTCTCCAGGGGATCTTCCCGACCCAGGGATCCAACCTGGGTCTCCCGCATGGCAGGCAGGTTGTTTACCATCTTCTCCCCTCCAACATAGCTTCCATAGACTTTACAGGAGCAATTTTTCCTAAAACAGAGCTGAAAATACCATTCCCTAATCCAAACACATGAGTGGTCCTTTAAGACCCTGGAATGCTATCTAAATTCTTCAGCCCATCAATGAAGTCCTTTAAGAACCGACGCCACTCCTAGCTCACTAGTCACCATTAGATAAAACTAGGCGCTTAATCAATCACCAAAGATTTCATGCTCTTATACATGCCTTTATCTCTGCTCAGGCTCTTGTCCCTATTTGTTTGCTCTGATCAATGAAATGTTCTCATCCATGAAGAATCAATTCAAGGATCTCTGAGAGAAACATCGTGCCCCTCCTTTCCCAATTAGACTCCTTCTCTCCCTTTTTTGGGTCCCCAGAGCACTTTTTTCATAACTCTACCCCAAAGTAAATCCCACAGGATGGTTGTTTGCTATACACAAGCCTGTCTCTCCAACCCCTTTAAGGACAGACGTCAAGACTTCCTCATTTTGATATGTCTGGGCCCTGAACAGAGAAGCAACCAGTTAAGCCATGTTTAATGAAACATAGATTTGAAAGGCCTTTACCAAGTATCAGGCAACCTATTTTGACGTATCCAAATGAAATGTCAAGACAAAGATATAAAAATCTCATCTCCAACCACTTTTCCTTCTGAGAATCCTTCGATTAGCTGGAAAATCCATCTTGCTCTGGACCACGAAGCTTGGGCTTGTTTTGTACAACAGAGAGACACAGTAAGAGACAAATGCTCCTAAAAGTCCTCCATTTCCACTCCCCCACCATCCAACCCTGGGACCAAGAAAAAAACTACTGTAACAATCACAAAGAAAGGAAAATTTGATGATTACCAGAGCAGGGTTCACTTCTTTCCAGTCCTCAGTGGATAGCCAAGTCCTCCCACGTATTGGAATGTGTGGACTTCTTGCTGTTGATGAGCATAATGAGCCACCTTGGGTCTGAGAAAGACTGATATTTGAGGAGCAAATAGGAAAATCTGCCCTCAGGGAGCTCTATTGAGAGAGAGTGGCTGCTAGTCCTGGGACAAAGGTTAACCATGTGGAATAAGAGAACTGGCCTCTAATCAGCAATCTCCCTAACTCACTGCAAGCCCTCTCTCAACTCGGTGATCTTTTCTGAGCCTCAGTTTAGCATCAGTTTCTCACTGACAACACCACCCCCAGGACGTCCATAGACTCAAATGTAAAGCCTCTGAAACATGAATATGAGTCTTAGCTCTCCCTCTGTTTTGCTGTGTGATCTTGGGAAAGTCATTCCATATCCCTGAGCTCCATTTAGGCAGACACAGAGTGGAGGTGAGGATTTGCCAGCCTAGGTAGGGTTTCTGCGGACCAAACACCTTTAAAGCAGAGGAGGGCAGTGGAGCAGGAGATCTATACTTGGAGATGTCTTATAAAATAAATAATACAAATCATGGCACACTTGACCACAGCTCTTTTTCAAGCAAAACTTGATTTCTGAGCCTAAATTATAGAGTGGTGTCTGCCTGTGTGCTAACTTGCTTTGGTCCTGTCCAAATCTGTGAGACCCTATGGACCTCTCTGTCCATCATGGGATTCTCCATGTAAGAATACTGGAGTGGGGTTGGCATTTCCTACTCCAGGGGATATTCTTGACCCAGGGATTGAACCTGCCTCTCTTAATATCTCCTGCAGGCAAGTTCTTACCACTAGCACTACCTGGGAAGCCCAAATTATAGAGCATAGGCCCTCTAGATTGAGTGATGTGAATTTACAAAAAAAAAAAAAAAAACCTGAGAGCTGTCAGAAGATTAAAGATGTCCACCTAGAGAAACAAAACCTGTAACTGAGAGTTCTGTAGAGCCATGCAAAAAGGGGTCAGTGAAAACCTTTCAGAACCTCAAGTTTATTCTAATAGTGAGTCAAGAATGACTACCATGATGTTTTTTAAAAAGTTTTTTTCACTTCCCTAAGTTTGTAAGTTTGCCACTCATTGCTATTTTTTCCCCTGGTGTGGTCAACAGTAAAAACAAACAAACAAAAAGCCATAAAACCAAAAAAAATGTCTCTCTACTTGGAAGGCAGCTTTAGTCACAGCTATGGTTTTTCCAGTAGTCATGTATAGATATGAGAGTTGGACTATAAAGAAAGCTGAGCTCCGAAGAATTGATGCTTTTGAACTGTGGTGTTGGATAAGACTCTTGAGAGTCCCTTGGACAGCAAGGAGATCAGTCCTGAATATTCATTGGAAGGACTGATGCTGAAGCTGAAATTCCAATGCTATGGCCACCTCATGCGAAGAGCTGACTCATTTGAAAAAACCCTGATGCTGGGAAAGATTGCGGGCAGGAGGAAAAGAGATGACCGAGGATGAGATGGTTGGATGGCATCACCAACTCAATGGACATGAGTTTGAGTAAGCGCCGAAGAAGTTGGTGATGGACAGGGAAGCCTGGCGTGCTGCAGTACATGGGGTTGCAAAGAGTCAGACCCGACTGAGTGACTGAACTGAACTGGGAAGGAACAAACTCAGCTGGGAGCTGGTAGATGTGGCCTCTTGCTCTCCAGCTGGCCTGGCCTGAGAATGCAGGTGTGTGAGTAGGAAGAGCAGCAGAGATGAGTGAGGAGAGGGGCTGGGAGTCACGCATGAGGGCTCTCATTCACCACCAGGAATTATGGACCAGGCACTGTCCTCATGCATTTCCTAAGTCAACAGCCCTGTGAAACACGTACTATCATCTCCATTGTAGATTTTGAGGAGAGAGATTTAGAAAAGGCTAGAACAAGAATCTGAGATTCTAAAAGAAAAAAATAAATAAAGCATACAATGGTGGAGCTGGCCCTTTAACCATGAGTCTTACACTTGCCAGCTGAGGTCTTTTAACCTCCACCTACTGCTACTCAGAAGACTGGGAGGGGAAAGGACTAGACAAAAAGGATCTGGGATGCTATTGAGGCAGCAAAAGTGAGGCTAAGGCATAATCATAAGGGATTTAATCTCATGCCACTGGATTTTATTTAGGAAATGACTTAGAGAGATGGGTCTCCTCGTGCTGTCTTCAGGGTCTGGACCCAAGAGAGAAGTTGGACTACAGGAGCAATTTGGGACCATTCCACACATTCCCTTGGCCAAGTGAGAAATGAAATTAATTCTCAGGCTCGACAGAATGATCTGAATTCCCAGCTACTTAGGGGGACAAGAGTTCATATTCCCCCAACAGACTGCCTTTACCTGGGGGTAGGAAACATATGAGAATCTTAATTGCGGTTGTTCCTGTTGTTTGAATTATGGTTTCTTATTTGGGGCTTTGCAGAAATCTTAAGAGAATCTAACAGAAGTTCTAGACTTTTTCCACAGTAAAATGTGTGGATACATACACACTATATACATATATAGTATATGTATATATAGTATATATATGTGTGTGTATAATAGACACAGATATATAATTTCAGGGGGTTCTTGTATTCCCCCCTGAGTTTATCCACTGACAACTCCATCTTGGCCCCATGAGGGGTAGCCAGCCAGGCTCCACTGTCCATGGGATTTTCCAAACAAGAATACTGGAGTGGATTGCCATTGCCTACTCCAGCGGATCTTTTAGACCTGGGAATTGAATCCCAGGGTCTTTCAACTCCAGCATTAGTAGGCTGATCTGTTACTACTACACCACGGGGGAAGCCCAGGATACCATGGACGCAGTTTAATAGTATTCCTGAAACCTGTGGGTGAGTCCCAGCTCTCTCTGCACTGCTGTGTGAACTTGGGCAAATCACTCCACATCTCTGAACAAGTGAAATGGTGCTTTAAAAACGGGGGCAAATAATTGTTCTGTAGACATTAACAGAAGCTAGTAGTGAGTGAGCAGTTCTGACTACTAGTAACCATCTCAGCCTGTCTGAACAACAATAGTGAAACTTGTGTGTCTCCACACTTGTCCCTAGTGAATAATGTAGAGGGAAATTTGGAGCTTAGTGGAAATTTGCCATTAACCCTCAATAGAAATGCATGTTACACCTTGGGAAATTCCTGGTACATGTGCAAAGAAAGTGTTCTAAAACCCAAGTGAGTACTTGAATTCAAAGAAATCAAGAATATTCCCTGATGGTACAGTGGTTAAGACTTGCACTCCCACTGCAGGTGACACGAGTTCAATCCCTGGTCAGGGAACTAAGATCCTACATGCTACGCATGGCCAAAAAAAAAAAGCAGCAGCTTAACACCATTGTCTATAATATTGAGACAACTTTGTAATTGGTGGGCAGTAACTACGGGCCAAAAGAAGCAATCATCTGATCTGGGAAAGGAGTGGCTTTCTTTGCCAAATCCAGTTCCTAAGTTCCCATCTTTGGACCACTTCTGCTCTTCATAAGGTTGTTCTGTGTATCCCCCAGCATTTCGTTCACGTAAGCACAGCTACTCTGCTTTCAGCATGACCTTGTCTTTTCAGGGAAATTAATGAAAACCAATTGTTTCCATAAACACACCAGGTAATTCATCTTGCATGGCTGGTTGCTGTGATGATTGTACAAGCTGTTACGTATGATTAGATACTACTCAGTGGTTTAATGCCTTGTGCTTGCATTCTGATTAAATACAGAGTTGGAGAGGTGGCCTTACAGGTAAAAAAAGATGTGGGGATTCAGCTCACATTAACCTGTCTTGGTTAACACTGTGGTATTTGCCCAAAATGCAAATATAGTGGCAGGTTCCATTGACAGAAATATGACAGACCAAAGAAGGAAGGCGATATGCCATTCTACTCATTATTTGCTCAACTCTGGGTGACTCACTTCAAAAGGTCTTTGTTAAACTGAAGTTCATTGAAGGAGCATTAGCAGTATGGAAAATGAAAAAACATGTGTGGAATCACCCCTGGGTTTTAATTTCTTTACCAAATTAGGCAATAGGAGCAGATTTTTTTGTTTTGTTTTTTTTTTAAAATAATTTGAAAACTCTCTGGAAAGGGATTTTGCATACCTGTTCTACATAGCTTTTTAGAAAAGAAATGAAAGGATTTGGTATAAACTGTGATAAAGACCTTGCTTTCTTAATAACTGACCAATACCACAGTATCTATTAGCAAGTAAATATTAATAAGTAGGGAAATTGAGGATTAGCAAGGTAACTTTTTAAAGTCATAGTTGGAGATCCTCCTGGTAAAGGGACACATTAAGATCCTGATTTTATGTTTTGCTAATACAGAAACTTTAAATCCCCTTATTATACTAGATTGGCAAACGCCCTTTATCTCCTGTGGCCTCAGTTTTGCCATCTATGAAATAAGAGGCTTGGACTGGATGGACTCTGAGCCATTTTAACCCAAACAGCCCTTGGTAGTCATCTTGTAATTTAGCAGCATCCATTGGTTGCTGGTCTTGGTGTTCTCATCAGCAGGCGCTCTTCTCTCTTTATAGGTTAGACAGTAAAGAGAAGGTAAAAAATGTCCTCAGCGGAAATGAGGATAAAGATGGTCTTTTCACACTGTACTGTACCTCTTTTTCTTAGGAGTGATGATGAGGGTATGTCATGTGAATCATCAGAATATATCTTTGAAGTTTTTGTTTAAAAAACAAATACCTACCTATCGCATTGGTGTCCCTAATCCAGTCATGCTTTAATTTCACAAGTGAAAGTTACTTTGGAGACTAAACTTTGTCTGTCTCATGGTTTAATCTATGTAGCATCACTGCTGAGTTATCTTCCACAGTATGCTTGAATGCCTCCAGTGACAGTGAACTCACTACCATACCTAAGGAAGTCCATTCAATCTCAGGCACTTCTAAGACTTAGAAATATTTAAAACAAGGTCTGTGCCCAGATAGCATCTGCCTGTTGGTCATATTTGAACTCTGTGATTACACAGAGCCGGTCTAAGCTCTCTACTACCTGGTAGCAGTGCTTCAGGTACCTAGAAGAGAACCTCATGTTTCTCCAAACTGCCTTATTTATGGGACATGATTTATGGTCCCTTCCTTACCCTTGTTAACTTTGCTTTATATTGCTTTTATATCTCTGTTTATATCCAGCATTAAGAATTCAGTGTCTCACCCTGGGTATGGTGTGAGCATCCCTGGGTTATTGATGGTCCTCAATAATGAAAGAAACAACATGGAATCACACCATCATTTTGACTGACCTCAAAGGTCAAGATTTTCTATTATTTTTCCATTCATGTTTTGTCACATCTTAATTCTTGCTTGAGAAATTTAAGTTTGGAAATAGCTAAGATTTCATCAGAGTACACTAAGATGAATAATGAGGATGTTCATAGACAGCCAGCCGGTGGTTATGACTGTGAGGCAGTCCAGGTCAGTTTCTTTAAGTGCAGTCCATGGGAACTGGTTCCAAAATAAGAACAGGTTTATTTAAACACTTTCAGAGCCAGTAGCATGAGGAACCATGGAGAGAGGTTAAAACAAGCAGTCACTGACTGAATGGAAAGAATGTGCACCTCAGTGAGAGGCCTCTGGCTGGGAAAAAATGTGGAAAGTCAGCTGGGGCTGAAAGAAATTTGCCTGAAATACTTCCTGGTATGTTTGGGGCAGTAGACACACTCATGACATAGGTACACAATGTTTCCAGGTAGCCATGCTTTATATTTTGACTCTCTTGGCATTACTTTCAGAGAGGAATAAAAATATCAGTTTTATGACTCGTACACAACAGCCTCTAGGTTCCTCCAATGTTAGTTCACACAGGTAGAGCAGTTAATAAAAGCACCCCCTCTCACCCGAGCACTTGGAGAACCACCTGCCCAGGGCAGCAAGCCTTCTGCCCCACCCACCTGGCACCAAGATGAGTGGCAGGGTTGGACTAAGTGAAGGGAATAACTAACAGCACACGGGTTGCTTCTTTATTTGGCTGGGCTTTCCCCTCTATGTTAACTCAAAATACTGGAAATGACCAGCAGGCTAAATTCAGATTTAGAACCCGGGGATGGGTGGGTGGGGGCTATGGATCTAGAATCATGTACAGGGCCTCAGTGTCCCAATCTGGAAAATGGGGTGAGACTAGATGACCTTGTACATGTGGTCAGGTTTTAATATGTTGTGGGTTAATGAGACACCCCATCCTAACTTAGCTCATGCTCCCTACCCACCTTCCCAAAGCACCACCAATACCACCACGGACTTGGGTCTGACTAGAAGAGATGACAGCAAATACCATACCCCTTAAACAGAACATCTCAGTTCAATGAGTATCTTTGTGTTTTGCAAGAGGCCATCTTCAGTCTTTACCAAGTATGTTTCTGAAATGCCTTAGTCAGATTTATAAACACTTAAATGCATAGTCATAGTATTTTACCACTAGCAATAACCTCCTAGTAGCCTCCTGCCTAGTAGCTCTCAACCTTAGCTAAACACTGGAATTACCTGGAGAATTTTTTTTAACTGTCAATTCCTAAGTCCCACCCTTTAGGAGATTCTTTTGTATTGGTCTGAGTGTAGCTGGGGCATCTGATTTTATTTTATTTATTGATTTTTAATGCTCCAAGTGGTTCTAACATGCAACCAGGGCTGAGAACCACTGCTATTGCTCTGTGGTTCTCAAACAGGGCACTTCAGACCAGCAGCCTGATCATCACATGGAACTTGTTAGGCACACATTCTTGTCCCCACCTCAGACCTTGCTTGCTTGCTAAGTCACTTTAGTCGCGTCCAACTCTTTGTGACCCTATGACTGTAGCCAGCCAGGTTCCTCTGTCCATGGGATTCTCCAGACAAGAATACTGGAGTGGATTGCCATACTCTCCTTTAGGGGATCTTCCTGACCCAGGGATTGAACCCATGTCTCTTATGTCACCTGCATTGGCAGGCAGGTTCTTTACCATTGAGTCACCTGAAGAGCCCATCCATACCTACTGACTCAGAAACCCCTGGTTGGAGCCCAATGATCTGTATTTTAACAAGTGATTAAGATGAGTCTTAGAGTTAGAGAACTCTGGCTGCATATAATCCCTAAGAGGAGGGTGGAGATTTTAAGAAAAGACTCTCCTGTAATCAGCGTCCCATGATGATTGGCGTGGAGGTTCATGGAGGCCACTTTTGGAGGTGGAATGGGGGGTAGGGGCAGACTTTCCAGCAACTGGTGGCCAAGGTCCTGGTGGAGTCATCAGCCCTCAGTCAAGCTAGCATTACTTTCTGCTGGGTTCTTAGGGTAGCTTCTAACTACACTCATCAACTTCGCTCCTTTCCCTCTCCAGTTTGTCCTCCATGCTGTGGCAGAGGAATCTTCCAAATGCAGATGTGAGATTCCTGTCTCCTATTTTCCACTCAAGGAGACTTAGAGGAAACACCTTTAGGCTCTGCCCCAGGCTGCAGTGGGGAGCTCAGAGGCTGGGCAGCTGATCCAGAGGAATGAAGATATGGGAGTGAGGTGGCCTGAACTGACATGGAATGTTGTGTGTCCACTTACAGGCACTCACACCACACTTAGTAAATAACATCCTCGAACTAGATGGCCTCCAACTGGAACAAGGCAGCCAGTGTGAGATTCAAAGGTCTAGGGGATGGAGGGTGGGAGTCACAGGCTAAGAATGAATACATCCAGAATTCTTGATTCTGCTCCTTGATCAGAGCAGGTGATTGGGGTACTGGTTCCTCTTTCCCTCTCTGTGCCATCAGGGTGAATTGGTAGCCTCTGTAAACAACCCCCTAGTATCCACTGTGTTGGGGGCCCAGAAAGAGAATCACTTCCCTGTGGTGGTGGTTTAGTTGCCAAAGTCTGTCTAGCCTGCCAGGCACCACTGTCCATGGGTTTTCCCAGGCAAGAATACCCAAGTGGGATGCCATTATTCTTCTCCAGGAGATCTTCCAGACCCAGGGATACAGCCCAGGTCCTGCACTGGCAGGCAGATTCTTTACCACTGAGCCACCAGGGAAGGCCTGGTTCTCCGATGCCAATCCCTTTATAGTTCAGTCTTCTCCTGCTCCCATATTATTTACTCAGAATCTATTTGTATTTGTGAAGGAAGCTGCTAGTGGAGAAGCTGGCAGGAACCTTAATGAAGCCAGGTGGGACCACTGAAATGGGAATGTGTTGAACTAAGTTATCAAGAGCTGAAGCCAGCTGTTAGCAAGCTTACTGAAAGGTTAACAAGAATCCTGCAATGGGTGGCTGAGGAGACTCTGTGTCCATCTAAAGAAAAACTGTTGAGAAGTGGGTTCCCTGTGGTGGAGGCAAGAGCAGAAAGAGGAAGCCACTTGTAACCAAAAAGTTGTATCTGAGATAGAGTTTCATCTAGATTTGTATACATGTTACAGTCTTAAGGAAAAAAAGCACTGTGAGTTCTTGGCTCTCTGAACATCAGAGGCCAGAAGAGGGAAGTGTTCTTGAATATGATAAATGCTAATGCCGTTGTGGAGGTGCCTGGGGAGCCCTGGAGATGGTTGCTCCTAAATCAGGAGATTTAGTGCATTTTCTAATTGCACTGTAAAGATGTACTTCTGCATTGGTAGCATTATCCATGTTGCATAAGGAGTGCTAGGTTGTATGTGGTATAGGAAAGACCCTTCACATCCTTCAACTCAACACCCATTTCTTAGCTCACGAAGTTGAAGCCCAGAGATGGGGAATAAGTTATCCCAGGAAACACAGGAAAGGAATGCTAGAGCAGAAACCTAAACCATGTACCCTAGACTTAGCTCTATGGCCATGTGATATTGTCCTTGAAATTTTCTGACTCCATCTGGATCTGCGTGATTCTTTACTCTTTTGAAGTCACAGTCTTTAAGTTCTTGTTGGGCCTACAATTCTCATTTCTTTTCCTTAAGTTTTCTTTCCTAGCAAACACTTGACCCTATTGGACTCCCTCCTGCTCTCAGAAAGAGGAATCAGATGCTGAAGTGCAGATCTTGGCTGTTGCTCTTTGGGACGCTGCCTCTAACTATGGTGACCAACTTGTTCCCGTTCTAAGACTCAAAATCCTGGCATTTGAAAACCTCCCTCAGTCCCCCATCAAGTGGGATAATTTATCAACCCAAGTCCATAACTAACTTGGAAATCAAAAACACTCTTCTGACTTTTTCAATTCAGTGCCTCTGCTCTTGGCTTTATTGCAGGCAATATATTTTCTTTTTTCCTGTGACTTTGCAATTGGACCTAAGGGGAATTTAATTTCAGACCCAGCATTAGAATAGACTGCTAAATCCAGATTCAAGACACTTTCTCTGCAAAATGTGGGCCTCAGACAACTGTTGTCATCACCTTGGAGCTCTAGTCAGGAATGCAGAATATCAGTGGCATCCCAGACCCTCAGAATCTGCATTTAAACAAGGCCTCTGTGTGATTCACATGCACATTAAAGATCAAGAAGTACTTGCCTAAAGCACTGATATTCACATGTATCAATGATATTCAAATGTACATTGGAATCTTTCGGGGAACTTACAAAAATCCTGAAGCTGGATTTCCCTCTGCTCTCTTGGTTTAATTGACATGGGGGAGACCTAGGCTTCAGGAATTTTGAAAACATCTCAGGTAATTCTGCTATATAGCCATGTTTGCAAAGCACTACTAGTCTATAGGGGCCTGGAGGAGAGCATGGCAACCCACTCCAGTATTCTTGCCTGGAGAATCCCCATGGACAGAGGAGCCTGGTAGACTATACAGTCCATGGGATTGCAAAGAGTTGGACACAACTGAGCAACTAAGCACAGCACAGCACAGTCTACAGGCAGGGCAGTTTTGCCCCAGAAAGCAATGTTCTTAATTAATCGGGATAACTCTTGGCTAAGTTACAAGTTTACATAGGTCTAGTACCCCCATGTGATTTTGCTCCAAGAAATGATCAGTAAGATTGCTCAGGAAGATCTGAGGAGACAAGGTAATGACTTCAATGTCCCAACTGCTGTGGATGAGACCCATTAAAGTAATTAAAAACCAAGATATAATCTTTGGTTCGTGGAAAGTGATAATGAGAAAACTGCAAAGATCAACAGAGAGGGAATGTCTGTGGGGACAAGGTGGCACCATTAATCTGTTCAGAGATATGAGAGGGACAATGAGGCGATGGCACTAAGATAAGACAAACGTGGAAGAAGGGTTTAGTGGAAACTTTTGTGCAGAACATGGAGCTTGGTCAAAGGGCAACCCTGTGCCCTCTGGTACCTAAACATAATGGGAGTCTCCATGTATATGTGAACTTGGTATGTCAACCAAGCACACATCTCTGTAGAAGTTCTCTGCTAGTCACATGGAACATATACCTTTGTTAATGGTTTTAGTGCTTTTTCTAAGTTTGTGAAAATGCAAGAATTCTGGTTCATAAAATTTTTCTCCTGAAAGTATCAATCCGAAGGCCTGTTCTGCCCTTTTCCCCAGAGCACAGAGCGCCTCATTCCTGATCTCCACCCTGAACTTCCTTTCGATATGCTGAAGGTCAGCAGTTGGAGGAGCAGTTACTCAATCCTTGTTGAGCCAGATGGGGAGTGACATTCTTTAGTTGATAATGAGATGTTAGAGTCTCTCTGACTTTCCTTGACTCTTCCCTCCTGGTCCCAAGATGGCTGCCACAGCTCTAATATACCCATCCACAAAAGCATCCCAAGCAGGAAGGAAAAAGAAGATGGGAAATGGGACATTTCCCCTAATATGATACTTACATTTGATTCAAAAGAGAAATATTTCCTAGAATCAACCAGAAGACTTTCCCATATATTTCACTGCTCATACTTTTCATTGGGTCACAGACCCACCCTTTAGCAAGGGGGACTGAGCTGTCTACAACTTTTTTTACAAGAATCATTATAAGCTGTGCACATTGCCATTCAGCCAAAACTTAGGATCAGTCTGTACGGAAGAAACTGGGAATGGCTGTTGGGTAAACAGTCTTGATTTCAACCACATTCATTCATCTGACAGAAGTGTGATGGATGTCTCCTATATGCCAAGGACCCTATTGTGTACTGGCATCTAAGAATGAACTAGACAGACCTAGTTCTTGTTTCCAGACAGCTTCTAGTCTATAAAGCCATTTCTGTCTTTATTAGGCTAAGTGCATAATATAGAGACTTGAATCTCTTCTAATGTACCAGAAGCAAAAAGAAGGAAGAGAGAATCAAGAATGAAAGTTTGGAATTCAGCCTGCACACTTCCTTGCAGCTGTGACTTTGATGCCAGTATCCAGGTCAATAGAGGAAGGAGGAAACATTCCACCTTAGAAGGTGAAGGTAAATTATAGCAGCTAATCATTCTTAGCTACAGGAAGTTTGATAAGCTCAGTAGCGAGTGGTCAGCTTGGCAAAAGTGCAGTGTTAGAGTAATGGAAATGACCACTTCTGTATTTCTATGCTGTCTCACACTTTCCTAAGCATTTTCAAACACATAGTAGTCTGTGTCAGAGGAAGGGCAGAACTCCACTTTATAAAGGAGATAAAGGAAAGTACAGAGAGCTTTTGTGACATCCTTGGTTCCCCTGTGGTGGATGAGACAGAACTAGAATCAAGCATCCTCAACCCAGGGGGTTAATGTCATTTTCATGGGGTTCCTGCCATGTGCACCCAGCTTTGCACTTGGACCTCCTGACAGGGCCAGCAGTCAGACGAACAGCATCTGAGCACTTCCGTGTGCCAGGCGCTGCCCTAAGCACTGTACGTGCGTTATTTTATTTCATCATGACAATCACTCTGTGAGGGAGCTGCCAGTCTTATTCCTGTTTGAGAGATGAGGGAAGCTCAGCTGCCCAGAGGAACTCGTCTGCAGCCAAGCTGGGACACGAGCTGTGAGCAGCTCCAAAGCCAAAGGCTCCACCCTGTGCTCTGGCCCCTCCAGGCACACAAAGTGCTGGGGTGACCTCCCATTCATTATGCTAGTGTGTGAGGTGGGGAGGATGGTCAGCTGGGAGTTGTAGGTCTCCCCCTGATAACCTCAGTAAGATCAGGTGTTCTCCCTGCCTACGTCTGTCTGAAACCAGCCTGGAAATGGGTTGTTGTTGTTGTTGTTGCAGTTGTTGCTGTCCAGTTGCTCAGCAGTGTCCGACTCTTTGAGGCACCATTGGACTGCAGCATACCAGGCTTCCCTGTCCATCACCATCTTCTGGAGCTTGCTCAAACTCACGTCCATTCAGTTGGTGATGTCATTCAACCATCTAGTCCTCACAATTTCATGGCTGCAGTCACCATCTGCAGTGATTTTGGAGCCCAAGAAAATAAAGTCTGTCACTGTTTCCATTGTTTCCCCATCTATTTGCCATGAACTGATGGGACGAGATGCCATGATTTTCATTTTTTGAATGTTGAGATTTAAACTAGCTTTTTCACTCTCCTCTTTCATCTTCATCAAGAGGCCCTTTAGTTCCTCTTCACTTTCTGCCATAAGGGTGGTGTCATCTGCATATCTGAGGTTAATGATATTTCTCCTAGCAATCTTGAGTCTACCTTATGCTTCATCTAGCCTGGCATTTTGAAGGATGTACTCTGCATGTAAGTTAAATAAGCAGGGTGTCAATATACAGCTTTGACATACTCCTTTCCCAGTTTTGAACCAGTCTGTTGTCCAATGTCTGGTTCTAACTGTTACTTCTTGACTTGTATACACGTTTCTCAGGAGACAGATAAGGTGGTCTGGTATTCCCATCACTTTAAGAATTTTCCAGTTTGTTGTGAGCCACACAGTCAAAAGCTTCAACAAATGAAGGAGAAGTAGATGTTTTTCTGGAATTCTCTTGCTTTTTCTGTGGTCTAATGGATGTTGGCAATTTGATCTCTGGTTTCTCCGCCTTTTTTAAATCCAGCTTGAACACTGGGAAGTTCTCTGTTCATGTACTGTTGAAGCTGAGCTTGGAGGATTTTGACTATTACCTTGCTAGCATGTGAAATTAGTGCAAATGTGTGATAGTTTGAACACCCTTTGGCATTGCCCTTCTTTAGGACTGGTATGAAAATTGATCTTTTCTAGTTCTGTGGCCAATGCTAAGTTTTCCAAATTTGCTGGAAATGGGAGTAGGGGGGCGTGTAAAGGATACGATACCAGAGGGTCTTGGGGCCTGGGTCTCACAGTCGTGAAGAGACTGGTTTAGATTTACCAGTCAATGTGGCTATGTTTTCAGGCACAGAGACTGAGTGATCAAAATTGAACATTTAAGGTAAACTACAAATATACTACAAATATGGCCTCCTTCCTCCCTTTTAAGATATATTCTGAGAGATAAACAAGAAAGAGAAATGCAGAGTCCTGGAGAGACTCCAGTCTGGAAAATCTAGTCTGGTCTTCCTCCCTGGCCTTGCCTCACCCTGCCTCTTATCTCTGCTCTCCACCGGGTTATCTCTTCCCTCTGCTCTGTTCTCTTTCCCAACCCAGCCCCTCTTTCCCTCTGAGATGCCTTCAGTGTCTTATCTTCCTTCTGCAACTCCATCAACAAAGTCCTATCATTTTTTTTCCTCGTGATTCAGAATGCCTTGGCATCATTTTAATCTATTCCTCTGAGCTTTGGTTTTCAATCTCTTCCCAAACTTAATCTCAGACCCTTCTTCACTGAGATAAAAAAAAAAAAAATGAGACTATTAAAAAAAAAAATGAGACTATAAAAAAAACCCTGACAATACCTCTGGCTGGAGGATCAAGAAAAGACAGCAGAGTCTTGCTTCACCATTAATGCCTTGGGCTTGCTGTGGTGAAAAACATTTTTTTCCATTAACCAAAGACTCACTGTCAACTAATACCGCAACCTCCTCTTTGACCTCTCACCTTTTTCTTCCCTCAACTGTTTAAAATGATGTCTGAAACATTTTGTAACACCTTGATGGATGCAACGAGTCTTGGAGTCAAACTGGCCCAGAACTGTAAGCTGCTCCAGCCTGGCCAGGAGGCTCAGGATACGCTGCTTTGCTTCTGTTAGTCTCGGCTTCATCATCTATAAATTGGGACTGATCATGGGATTCTCCTCATAAGTAAGCATTAAATATAGCAGTGCCAGGAAAGCACGGCACAGGGTGTTCCTGTATTACTCATTTGGTTAAAAATTAACATTAAAAAAGGAAGCAAGTGTGGCAGAAAAAAACCATTACTCTTACAATGAAACCCTCATTCTGCCAGTTACTGCTTTTGTGTTCTCTGGAGGAAAGCCACAATAATCCTGACCTCATTATCTTCATGCAGCAAAGGGGAGAGATCATGCTCACCTCAAAAATAGTTCTCAGGTTCACACGAGGTAGAGTATTAAATGCCACATAAAACAAATAAGCTATCAGTACAAATAACCAAGCATATCAGAATTTAGAAATAGGAAAGAAACGGTTCTTTTCAGCTGCAAAGTTATCCTGGAGTGTGGGAATCAACGGTGTTAAATCAATTTCTCTTTTCAGGAATTAGCCAGAATGGTGGGTACAACCTGGGTTCTGGGGCCAGCTGGGTTCCTTCTTTAGCTGGTGAACTTAACCAAAGCCTTTCCCCAGTCTGGGTCTCAATTTCACCTTCTACATAGTGAAGGGTTTGATTTTTGCAACTTTTAAGAGCACATTTAGCTCTGATCTTTGATAAGCCAGAGCAGTCACTGTCTTCAGAAAAGGCACAAAAGAAAAACAAACCGATTAGCCACCAGGCACAGCCTTCTTCAAGGAGGGTTGGAGAAGCCCAATCAGTGTCCACCCATCACCAAATCTTTCTCCACACCTCCAGCCCACAGGAGGATATATAGACCAGGGAGAAGAAAGATAAAGTGACAGGAACTGCTTTCATTCCATTAATTCCCACAGGGTATCTGGGGAGAGAAGCAGTTAAACGAATAATTACTACAGGGTGACAAGTTCTCTAATGGGGGATCTCCGGGGGGACAGTAGACACCTAGTAGACACACTTAGACCAGTTTGGCAGCTATAGGTGGATGGGAAAAGCCTGACTTACGTGGAGACCTGAGGATGCATGGAGTTATAGAGGGAAGAAAGCAACAAAGAGCAGCAGGACAAGGACTTGTTATTTGGAATACAGATGTTTTCTCATGCAACACATCTGAAAGATTCATGTGCAGGAATTATGAACTGTTAAAACTGCAAAGGACATTAGATACTGTCTAGTCCTAGAGTCATAGATTATTAAAACTGGTCCTATCCATGTTCCTCCTTTCTTGTCTGGAAGGGCCATAGATGTCAGTGTCAAAAGATAATAACAAGATGTGACTTCAGCTCAGTTTAGAGCATCTCACCCTATAGCATCAGCATGTGAAGGCCTATTCTGGTCCACACTGAGTGTGTACATTTGCATCATCCAAAACCTGGAAATGATGTGCGGAAAAGGTAAACTTCACCTTGATTCCTGACCCCCGTGAAATAAAATGAACCAAGAAGCAAACAAAAACTCCTAAAATAAAGAGAAAAATAAGAATTATAATAAGAGCTCTTAGCAGGACAAATTCCCCTTGTTCTGACTGTGCTAGACACCTGCAAAGGCCATTTCTTTTCCCCACGTTATCCAACCCCATATCTCTGTGTTTTAGATGACCATTTCTGGTATAAACATAAATATCCGCACCCTAAAACAGCCAAGCCAGTCTCGGGATAAACCTTCTATCACAAATAAAGGGAGAGACCCTCCAAGAAGGGAAGCTGAGTGGATGCAGGAATGCAATGGACTTTGGCTTTACAGATCAGCCATGGAAATTCATCACAGGGTGCCAAGCCTCCTGGGACTCCTGGATGGAAAGACTGAGAACTCTTACTCAGCTAAACCCACCCAAGTTCAATCACCAGCTAGAGAATTAGAAGGCCTTTGAACATTTTAGCTGTTGGCAGATGTCAGGTGTTTGTCTGTCTGTCCAAATTCCATTTCTTACACTCCAGTTAATGCTGACAGGGCAGAACCTCTAAGTTTCATTTCTCTTTCTGCCTCATAATCTTCTCTCTCCTTCTCCTGAATGGCCTCCCTCTGTCTGAGATGTATGATCAGACGTGCTGAGCACTTTCCCCCTGGCCATCTGTGCGTATGCAGACATGTGGAGCGATGGTGCGGGCATGCATGGACGCTGCTGTCCACACATGTAGGGGGCTTCCCACACATACATGAGCACCTACGCTGTGTGTACGCATGCCTGTAAACTGTACATCAGCCATGGTCCTCTGGCTACTGTGCAATTCACACTCAAATGCAAGTAACTCTCCCTGCTGGCAGTAGTTTACACACAGACTCCTCATGGAGCCAAAGGGAAATTAGGCAGGAATTTGGCTCTATTCCCATTCTAGATTCTCCCTTACCCAGCCCCTTGGCCTCCTTGCCTTGATAATGGAGAAATAAAAGCAGGGCTGCCGTCAACCATCCCATGAGCCAAACATACAATTAGAGTTTATCGGGCAAGGAAAGAAGAGGTTCAATAAAGGAAGCATATGGTGATAGTTACCAGACAGGCTCAGGTAACAAGCCAAGGTCTGCGCCCAATTCCACCACTTGTAATGAAACCACTTGATGGGGAAGAGCACGCGAGACAATTCATGAATCAGATTTCAGGGCCTGAAGTAAGTGATATTTATGGCTCTTCTGGACTCTGTGGATTCAACAGCATACCCAGGACCACAGAATTAGAGGAGGAATCAAATCAGTGTTCACCAACCAGATTCTTAAACAGATTTATCTCATCATCATTAGTCATGGAAGGCTTAACTATGTCAGGCACTCTGCTATGTGATATAGATGTATTATTTATTTCTCACAACCCTAAGAAATAAATATAATTAGTTTTCCCATTTAACAGATGAGGGAACTGAAGCTTGAGGAAACTGAAGCTTAAGGGAACCAAGGAAAGATATTCACAGTAAAAATGTATAAACAGAGCTGAACCAAGATTTTCTGATGCCAAAGCCCTTGATCTTAATCACTGCACACTCCTTTGATCTGTGACCTTTAGGGCAGTGGCTAAGTCCTATCTATACCCAGATGGGGAATTTAAGGATGCACAAATGTTTTAGATTTAAAAAAAAAAAATCTCATTTGATAGTAACCAGCCAAATGAGCCTTAAATTTTCAAATTTCTTACAGTGAAGTATTCACAAAAATACAAATCTTGGATGAGGCTCTGGACTCAGAGAAGCCAGAAACAGTGGGGAAGGGATGGAAACAAAGGGATTATAGAGAGAATCTTTCCACTGAATGCTCAATAAACTGTGGAATCCTTTCCCCACCCCATTCCTAGGAACCTAGGGCATATAATCTCTGAAAAAACTGAATGGCTCAAATAAAACACTCAAAGATATACCCAATCCCCTTTCAATAAAGTTATCAGATTAAGAGTCTCAGTCATGTATGCACCCCCCCTAATTAGTGTTTAGGCCATCACTTTGAGATATGGAGAACTGAGGATCTCTGAGATCAGGAGAGTATTCAGTGTGACAAAGATATAAAGACAACAGAGAGAGCAGAAGAAAACAGGCAAACAGAAAACAAACAAATAAACAAAACTAGTATCTTCTAAGAAGAAAGAGAAGGAAAGGAGAAACCACACAAATAGGAAAAATCAGAGAAAAGGAAAGAGTTTTTAGAGTTTAAAAAGATTATAATTATCCCAAATTGTTTTCTTTTAGAAGTTTAATAGTTTAAGGTTTTAACTTTTAGCCTCTGATCTATTTTAAAGTTAATTTCCTGTGTGGTATGAGGTGGAGACAATTTCTTTTTTAAAAAAAAATAAGGTTTTTTCAGCACCATTTTTAGAAAAAAAGATTTCTTTTCCCCATTCAAACTGCCTTGACACCCTTATCAAAAGTCAACTGAGTCTATATGTGTGCTGGCTATATATGCTTGAGTCCTTTTTTGGATTTACTATTTTGTGCTATCATTCAACATGTCAGTTCTTTTGCTAATAGTATACTATTATACTGTCTTGATTCTGTAGCTTATACTAAATTAGATAGTATGAGCTCTTCAGCATTCTTCTTTTTTTAGATTGTGTTGGCTTTTCTTACTCATATTTCATATAAATTTCAGATACATGTCAGTTTCTATAAATAAACAACAAAAACAACAAAAGGTCCTCTGTCATTTTGATTGTGATTGCATTAAAACCACAGATCAACTTGTGGAGAAATGCAGAAATGGCATTACAATAATATTAAATTATCCAGTGCATGAATATGGTATATCTCTGTATTTAATTATGTCTTTAAAAATCTCTCTCTTCTAAAGAACAGTCTCACTTCTATCTCATGCAGGTCCTACTATGTTAGTTTATTATACTGACACTCTTACCTTAGCATGGGGTGAAAAGTCCTTCATTTAATATCACCCAATTAATTCCCTCTTTGAAGAATTTAAATGTGAAGAGCTGAATTTTCCAGATTCAGTATCCAGAAAATAAGGTTTAAGGTTTTAGACTGAGCTCCCCAGAGATAATCCAGCTCCTACATTTCTGCAGACTTCTTAAGCTTTTCCTTTAAATTGGAAGTTACCAAACATGCTTAAAAACATTTCAAGTAAGGTAAACTATTGCTTCCTACTTTAGGTTAGAAAATATAATGTAACATTTCATATTACCACATATGAGTATAATTTGAAAAAATTAATCCTTTTTATATAAAACAAATTATGATTGTTTTCATATACTCTGTGTTGGTTCATGTTCAAATGTTTTAACATGATCCAAATTTGTAACTTGATGAAGGTAGAGTTTTGAGAAAACTCAGAGCGAAAGAAATAATAGAAAGATCTGAAAATATCAGTCACTTTGTCAATTGTATAGTATTCCTTCAAAGTTCATTAAAAACATAAGTCTGTGACATAATTTTAATATCCTCAAATAATATCTCAGAAATGAGCTGAGAAGTTCGTGGTGAACATACAACTATTTTCATATTTTCTCTTAGAAAGTGCTTGAGAAATAAGTGAATCTGAGTTTAGAGAAAGCTTGTTCACATCCAGAAAGACACCATTTCTCCAAATAAGCCAATTTCTTTTCCCTAGCCTCTTAGCTCTCTAGGCTGGCTTGGAAGTATTGTATGTAATTTATTGGTAACGCCCTGGAAGAAGCTGATTACTTCAGAAAATGTACCTCTTCATGACCAGCATACTTTCTGAATTTATTAAACCAATACGAACACGGGAGACTCCAGAACTAAGAGCATTAGAGAACTCCACTTGACCTGCCATGTCTGTACTTCTCTGAATGTGTTTTTGTACAGCACTGATCCTCATAGCATCTCTCCTTACACCAAGTGAGTCAAATACTCATTACCATTAATAGCTAATGGAGAAGGCACTGGCACCCCACTCCAGTACTCTTGCCTGGAAAATCCCATGGACGGAGGAGCCTGGTGGGCTGCAGTCCGTGGGGTGGCTAAGAGTCGGACACGACTGAGGGACTTCACTTTCACTTTTCCCCTTCACGCACTGGAGAAGGAAATGGCATCCCACCCCAGTGTTCTTGCCTGGAGAATCCCAGGGACGGGGGAGCCTGGTGGGCTGCCGTCTACGGGGTCGCACAGAGTCGGACACGACTGAAGCGGCTTAGCAGCAGCAGCTAAGGGGCTTCCTAGGTGGCGCTATTGGTAAAGAATCCACCTGCAACGCAGGAGACAAAGAGAAGCAGGTTCCATCTCTGGGTCTGAAATATTCAACACACTCCAGTATTCTTGCTGAAAAATTCCATGAAGAGAGGAGCCTGGCAGGCTACCGTCCATGGCGTCACAGAGAGTTGGACACGACTGAGCACCCGCGCACTCAGGCAGCAATGGCTAATGGAATCAATTCTGTCTTTACAGCTGCTTTGAACTGTGAGGACATGAGCCTGAAGCTGATGTTAGTCATCAAGCTACAAATGGGTGAAGCCTGCCTGATAAGAGAACCAGTCAGGAAGAAAGCAAGTGGAGACAAAGAGAAACCCCGGACCTCTGACGTGGTTTGAGCCCCTGAAACAAGGCACATCAATGTGCCAGTAAATTCCCTTTGGGGCTTCAGGCAATTTCTGTTGAGTCTTCCATATTTGGAATCAAAAGACCCCCGTCTAAACCAAAAGGACATCTACATAATGGCAATCTGGCTGGATGACTAAAGTTTTTCCAGTTTTATGGGTTTTTACTATTATATAGTCCAACTACCTGCTTTACCAAAAGCTAGTGTTTGTCATCTCTTACTGTAGGCATGTAGGAATCCTAGATTCTGGGCTCAGGGGCTGAAGACAAATAAGACATAGATTTTAACCTTAAGGATGTGATAGTTTCAAATCTTTAAGCAGAAGCAGTATTATCAAGTGCTATTTTAAAGACAAAGCCCTGGAGGCCACAGAGTATACAAGTCTTTTGAGTAATGGAAAGAAAACAGGATCCAAGTTTTCTGATAAAGGGCTCTTTGTGGTAGCCAGTAATTCCTCTCTGGTTAAATGTAACCCCACTCATTCATCTTCATTTGTTCTTTTCTTCATCAAATATAGTAGAGGGGCAGTCAGCCCACTATGGCCCATGGACCACATCCAGCCCATCCTCCATTTTTGTAAATGAAGTTTTATTGCACTACGACCATGCCCATGTGTCTATTTGCTGTCTATGGCTACTTTGACACTGTAATCACAGAGTTGAGTAAATGAAACACATACGGTATGATCTACATACCCAAAACTGATTACAATCTTAACAGTAAAAACTGTCAATCTCTGAACCATATATTGAATTCTTGCTTTGTGCCAAGCTGCAAGGTTAGGCAGTCATTGTTGTCCTCAATAAGCTCACAGGCTAGTGCCTTCTAGAGGGAGATCATCAAGTTAACAAACACTAGAGCACATTGTGAAAAGATGTGACAGGAAAAGGACAGACCTCTATGGGAGTGTTAGGAAAAGAAACCTACCCAGTGTGACAGGTAGAAGAGAGTCAAAAACACTCTCTTAAGTCTGGATTGAAAGGACATTGGAGAGGATTGGGGTGGGATAGGAAGAATTTTGGGCAGAGGGAGCAGCTTATCAGTGGTGATAGTTGCAAGGCACTTCAGACTAACAGAAGAATTTCAGATTTTCAGACATTTATTATATTACTTAAACCATTTAAAGGTGTACATTGTAATTTTAAAAGTAGAACTTACATGCTCTCTCAAAAAAATTTAAAAATTCCCTGGTGGCTCAGCAGTAAAGATTCTGCCTGCAGTGCAGGAGCCAGAGGAGATGCAGGTTTGATCCCTGGGTCGGGAAGATCCCCTGGAGAAGAAAATGGCAACCCACTCCAGTGTTTCTGCCTGGGAAATCCCATGGACAGAGGAGCCTGGAGATGTACAATCCATAGAGTCACAAAGAGTCAGTCATGACTGAAGTGACTTAGCACACATGTAGACTAATGATAAGACCATGTAGTGATCCTAGGATTATGATTGACATATATGTGCCTATATTTCACTACAACTGGACTTGAAATCAGAAAGGAAGAAGTGGAAGTGCCAAGTGAGGAAGTTGGAATACAGGTTGAGTCAGATTACCAAGGGCCTGAAAAGCCACAATAAAGGAGTATAACATTGTCATGAGAGTGAAGAGGTACTCATTTTTTTTTAATTGAAGTGTAATTGATTTCTGTCATTTTTGTATGATCCTTGAACCTCAAAGTAAAACTTATTTAAAAAAAGAATTTCACAATTGGAAGCATTTTCAAGAACTAACTAGTTACGAGATCGCTAAATCTCCTCCACCTTGTACAGTATGACACTTGAGATCAGGAAATGACTTTAACCTGAGAAGAGGGCTATTTTTATGGGCTTGCTTAGTCAGAGGATAAGGGTAGCCTCTCCTGCTTATTGTCAACCATGAGGATCCCTCAGCAAGCTTCCTCTCATTTATGACCCATGCATCAGCTTCTGTAATTTCTGTGGTTTCCTGTGGGAAATCCATACCAGTGGTGTGGCTATGAGCAATTTACTTAACTTCTCTGTGCACAATTACCTGTTTATATAATATTATCTATTATATAATATTACCTACATCTCCAATTGCTGTTAGTGCTAAATAAGATGGTCCATGAAAAGCATTTAGCAGAGTACCATGCAAATAGTAAGCACCCAACAAGTGTTACTTATTATCCAAGTAGCTGTTATTCAGGTAGTGTTGGAGGAGCACAGAAGACAGTATGACCTGTTGCAGTATGTATCTCGTCATTGCTTGCTCAACAGTCCTTCCTTTGTGGAACCATCCCTTCCTCAATCTGTGTAGATCCAGGCCAGCATCTGAAGGTGGGTAGAGTCAATCATTTAACCTGTTCCTTTGTAGGGATTGGTACAAGGCAAACAAAATAGACTGATTTACTTGAAGAAGCTAGTTCAGAGATGTGGAGCATCATGACTCTTGGAAACAAAGTCAAAGGAAAGATCACTAATTTACCAACCTTCCAAGCTTTATACATGTGGTCAAGCCTTTGCTTGCATCTCTTTTCCAAGCAGTCCTTTCTAGTTCCACGCAGCCCTTTCTAGTTCCCACAGTTGTTAGGGAAATGAAAGGAATTCACATTCATGCAGCTGCCACTATGTGCCAAGTACTGTGTTGTTCATATATAATCCCAACTACAAACATGTAAAGAAGTATTACCTTTTATACTATATAAGCAAGAAAGAAGGGTTGGAACTGTTAAAACTTTAACTCACAGTATAGCTTTTGTTTTCTAGTAGATTAGCTAGAGCTTCTCTGAGGACAAGGTCAGAGAGTCACTTATATGGACAACGAGTCACCCATAAAAGAGGTGACTCCTGACAAGGGCTCATGGTCAGGAATCACTACCCCATCAGATACTCCCAAGGCATAACTTGCTCTGCATTTCTCTCAGGTGTCTCTCTCTTCTTGTCTCTGAACCTCTCCCCATGACCAGGTTCATCACAACTTCAGCTTGCTCCTGGTCCACATCATACACCCCAGCCCCAAGTCCTCTCTGCCACCCTTAGCTCTCTGAGTTCAATGACTCATTCTCTCGTTTATAAGTTCACGGCCCTGAAGAAGGACTCCAGTCCCTCCAGTTCTCATTTCCCATGGCAGACCTGAGGTTGTAGTTCTCCAGCAGGTCTGTGGTTGGCACCCTAGGATCAGCCATCACCATGAGAAGAAAGACCCAACTGGGCAGAATACAATCATTCCATTTGTAGTTTGAGCCATGAGTGCTCTGAATGGGGTACAGTCCCTTGGGGTAAATCAGCTATGACTAAGAACTCTACCACAAATAAGATTTGTGTATGTATGTCACCGAAATGGTCAGTTGAAACCATTCAACTGTAATAGAGAATCCAATTCATAGAAGCCTAACTATACAAAGTATTTGTTTTTCTTCTCATTAGAAGACATTTGGATGTAGGCAACCTACAGAATAGAAAATATCAGTGACCCAGGTGCTTTTCTTTCTGTTCCACCTTACTGATTTGTGAAAACACATGGTCTCAGTAGGGCTGACATACTTCTGGACAGCAAGTCCATCTGTGGGAAGGGGAAAGGAGAGTCACAGTGCTTTCACATCATAGTTCCATGACTTTCACTGGGGAAGGGAAGACCTCAGCAGACTTCCTCTTATAACTTATTATCCAGAACAAAGCTACCGGTCAATTCTCTAATCCAATCTACGAGATGTCTATGACTGATTCAGGCCAATCAGTGACATCCCCTGAGCCTGGGGTAGGGGTTTATGGTCTCAGAGATTAAGGGATGGAATACGCTGGTTTTCTGAGAAAGTACTATAGTTCAGTTAGGAAAAGGAAAGGCTGTTAGTGGAGCAACAAACAGCACCTTCTTTAACAGAGTACTCCTCCAAAATAAGAGCCCCTGAATAGACTCCCCCTAGGGCTGAATGCTTCCGATAAATAATAATTTCTTGTTGAGTGGGATGAGCAACTGAGTGAATGAAAGAATACTTTGACTCATTAAAGGGAGAAACTAATACAGAGTAGAAAGAAGACCAAGGTGGTTGTCAGGAGACAGAAATATTTCAGAAAGAGAGAGGGAATCGGGAGGGGGCTTCTGGAAGGGGAACACATGTATACCCATGGCAGATTCATGTCAATGTATGGCAAAACCAACATGATAATGTAAAGAAAATTAAAATAAATAAATTGTAAAAAAAGATAAATAAATTAAGAAAATGAAAAAAAAAAAGAAATCTCATGAGATCAAGTCTCGCATCTGTAAAACTCAATTTCTTCATCTTTAAAATAAGATTGAATAATCCATTCATCATAAACTTGATTTAGGGATTAAACAGACTACTTGTGTTCTTTGAGATCATAAAGAATTAGGAAATATTGTTTTAATTTGCAAGCAATGGAAACAAAGACAACAAAGACAGGAGGAAACCAGCGTGAGTCAACGGGCCTTAGAAATATCATCCTTATGGGGAAGGTGGGTGCTTCACAGACAGAAAGGTGGAAATGGAGCCTGGGAAGAAACATATTCTGATTGGTTGAAAGAGTCATTGCTATGTTGCCTAGGCATTAGCACTTTTAAAGCCTTATGTGCAGCTAAGTTTGAGAGCTACTTGTCTAGAATTCTTTAATGTTATTTAACTGGTTCACCCTTCAACACTCAGACTGAAATCTTCTCCAAAATGTTCTCCTGAACCCAAAGTTCTCCCTTGAGCTCCAGTAGCAACCTGGTCACAGCTGATTTCTGTAATTAGAACATCACATAAGAGTTCCAAATCTACTTTCTAACTGAGTGTGATTTCCCAGCTCACAGGGATTGTAACAAAATCTCCCTGTAGCCCCAGCAATAAATTGTGGCATCATGCTAAATATTAACATGTATAAACAATACATGCTTATTAATTTAAACAGAGAGAATGCCACTTGATTAAACTTAAGGAACCACTGGTAACCTCTGAGAAAACAGTGGTTTTTAATGGAAACTTGGAAGAAATGACAACTATTCTGAACTGGGAAGTGAAAGTAAGTTATTTGAAGACACAGTCTTAACATGAGAAATAGAAAGGCAGATAATGATAATCAAGAGAATGGGTCATTTTCAGGGTGGGAAAAAAGCCAGTTCTGTAGCACTGGAAATGGTATCATTCTAAAGGAAAAAATATGTTTCAGCATAAAAGTATAATTTTTTTAGTCAAGGATTCAGAAATAGAAAAATGAGGTGGAGAAAAGAACACAGGTATATATCACACATGGTTATTTCTAAAGTAAGGTTTGGGTGATACTCTTCCAGTAGGTGCTCAATAAGTATTTATTGAATGGATAAATGTCTTGCTGTGGGTGAATGTGTATTTTTTTCATAGGTGCAGAGGAGTTCATAGTATAGTTTAAGGCACAATATAATCTCAGGTATGTTAAGCCTTCTCATATTTCCCCTTATAACTAACAGTTTTTCTTCAATGTGTTGTGTAAATGTCATTGGATATGTAAGAATCCTTGAAATATGCATAGCATTGCTTTGTATGCTGTTGTTGTTTAGTCACTAACTCGTGTCTGGCTCTTCTGTAATCCCAGGAACTGTAGCCCAGCAGCCTCCTCTGTCCATGGGATTTCTCAGGTAAGAATACTGGAGTGGATTGCCATTTCTTTCTCCAGGGGATCTTCCTGACCTTGGGGTCAAACCTGAGTCTCCTGCATTGGCATGTGGATTCTTTATCAGGGAGCCACCAGGGAAGCTCATTGCTTTGTACACCATATTTCAAACTGACAAAATATTTTGCTATATATCTCATTCCACTTCATAGTTACTCAACCCAAAATTCTTGAGCTCTGTGTTACCATATTTATCTTAAGGGTTTCCAACTGCTGCATAATATATCATTGTAGGCATATTCCCTATTACGGTCATCCATTCTCTTAATGATGAGCAGGTAGTGTCCTTCCCTGCATGTGCTCAGTTGCTCTGTCAGGTCTCTTTGCGACCCCAGGGACTGTAAGCCTGCCAGGCTCTTCTGTCCATGGAATTCTCCAGGCAAGAATGCTGGAGTGCCATATTCTCCTCCCGGGCATCTTCCTGACCCAGGGATCTATCCTGTGTCTCTTGCATCTCCTGCATTGGCAGGCAGATTCTTTACCACTAGCAGATTCTTTACCATTTTATTTCCTAATCACCTGGGAAGCCCTCCTCACTAGTAGAAAAAACATTTAAATGGACAACCTCACAAATATCCTGACATGGACTTGAGAAACAGTTTCTTAGGGATAAGTATCCAGACAAGGGATTGTTAAATTATAGGCTAGTTACTTACTTAATTTCAACAGGTAGGGACAAAGGTCTCTCCAGAACAACTGCACAGTTTTACTGCTACTAGCTGTGCTCGAGAGCTGCTTCCCCAGAGCCTCGCTAACAATATGATCCCTCTAGAATTTTTGCCATGCTGACGAACATTATATGCTATTGTGTTCCCTTTGAATTTCACTGATTACTGGTGAAGTCAATCATCTCCTCACTTACTGATAACTTTATGGTCCCCCATTAGTGAATTGGCTTCTCTTATCTTTGCCCGTTTTTCTACTTATTTTCTTTTTCTCTTGATCTGTGCGTGTGTGTATAATGTCATCTCTGAACATTACAGGTAATTCCTTCTGCTCCATATCGTCTCTGCCAAATTTGTCCATTGAAAATTTCATTGAACTGAAATCCTTATAATGATATATTAAAATCCATCAAGCTTTGCTCTCATGGATTCTGCCTTGAAGATTTTATTTAAGAGTCCCATTGCTATTCCAAAATTACTCTAATATTTCCCTTAATTTTTCTAGTAAGTTTACAGTTTCGAAATTGCTCTTTAATTCCTCTGGAGTTCACCATATACACGGCATGAGGTAGGGATTGAACTTTATTTTTCTGTATAGTAAGCTAATTTTCTCACTACTTTCTGCTACAAGTTCATTCTTTCTTCACTGATTGGTGATGCCATCTTTATCATATGCTATGTTAAATATTACCAAGTAGATAAATTGTGTGAATATGTGTGTATTCTATTCTGTTTCTGATGTGCTAGGGTCTTTTGTTGTTCTTCTTCTTCTACAGTATTTAGTATAACAACTTTGTACCAAGCTTTAATATTAAGAAGAGTGACTCCAAACTCTCCCACTTCCTTTGGTCGTCTTAAAAAATTTTGAAACTATGTTATACTTTATATTTCCATGAAAACTCTAGATATAATTGTTGAGTACTTAAAAAGATTCTGTTAGGAAGGGAGGTGGAAAAAACAGGTAAAGGTGGTTAGAAAGTCCAAACTTCCAGTTATCAACTAAATCAGTTCTGAGGATATAATGTACATCATGGTGAAAAAAGTTCATAATACTATATTGTATATTTGAAAGTTTCTAGGAGAGTAAATCTTAAAAGGTCTCATCATAAGAGATAAATTGTAACTATGTAACGTGATGATTGTCCACTTATTGTGGTAATCATTTCATAACACATACAAATAGCTATCATCAAGTTGTACATTTAAAACTAGTACTATATTATGTGTTAATTATATCTCCATAAAATTGGAGGGAAAAAAGATCCTGGTAGATTTTTATTGAATTAGCTTGAATGATGATTTATTAAGGAAGAAATTATATCTTCATAAACGTTAAGTCATTCAGTCCATGAACTTAGTACATCAGTTTTTCTTATGCTCAATGACATTTTTCTTTATAAAGGTTTTCTGCATCCTTGATTAGGTTAATTAGTACATCATACTTCCTAAAGCTAATGTAATTTATACTTATGCTTTCTAGACAATTATTGCTGAGATAGAAATTTCAGTTGACACGTTAGCTACTTCCCCCTGCCCACCAGGCTGTGCTGTATGGCTTGTAGGGTCTTATATACCTGACCAGGAATTCAACCCAGACCTCAGGGATGAAAGCACCGAATATGAACCACTGGATCACTAGGGTATCCCCACTACTATTTTGTATTCAGTTAACATGGATTACTTTGCTAAAAAACTATGAAACAAAATGGGGGAAAAGAACACACATGAAAAGTTTGCTTTTGTAGGGACAAGGCTATTTCTTCCTCTATGACAGGAAGAGTGACAAAAGAAAGGTCAAAGATAAAGGAAAATGTAGTGGATTACATGAGGGAAGTTAACAGTTCATTTCTCAAGATAGAAATAATCCTGATGAGTTTCAACCTCATCCCTTGAAGAAAGAAAATGCTTTTCTTTTAGGAAAAAACCGATGTCAGACATTCTGAATCAAAGAATTACCAGGGCAACAACCCTTTACAAGATGAGCTATATAATATAAGAACTGAACAATTTAAACTCTAGAGCAAAAGAGAAAACAATGATCAGGATGAAATCTAGACAATATATTCTCTACCTACTTTCTCATCTATAAAATGAGGAGACTGTACTAAACGAAATCTAAACTTCCTTCTACCTCAAATCTCTGAAAATATTCCTTTTAGAAAATGAAAGAGTAGAAGTGAAAAAAATTTTTAAGTGTAAATTAATCTCCTCTGAAAGAGATGGGAATACTGGATCACCTGAGCAACCTCCTGAGAAATCTGTATGCAGGTCAGGAAGCAACAGTTAGAACTGGATATGGAACAACAGACTGGTTCCAAATAGGAAAAGGAGTACGTCAAGGCTGTACATTGTCACTATTCTTATTTAACTTACATGCAGAGTACATCATGAGAAACACTGGGCTGGAGGAAGCACAAGCTGGAATCAAGATTGCTGGGAGAAATATCAATAACCTCAGATATGCAGATGACACCACCCTTATGGCAGAAAGTGAAGAAGAACTAAAGAGCTTCTTGCTGAAAGTGAAAGAGGAGAGTGAAAAAGTTGACTTAAAACTCAACATTCAGAAAACTAAGATCATGGCATCTGGTCCCATCAGTTCATGGCAAATAGATGGGGAAACAGTGGAAACAGTGGCTGACTTTCTTTGTGCTCCAAAATCACTGCAGATGGTGACTGTAGCCACGAAATTAAAAGACACTTACTCCTTGGAAGGAAAGTTATGACCAGCCTAGACAGCATATTAAAAAGCAGAGACATTTCTTTGCCAACAAATGTCCATCTAGTCAAGGCTATGGTTTTTCCAGCAGTCATGTATGGATGTGAGAGTTGGGCTATAAGGAAAGCTGAGCACTGAAGAATTGATGCTTTTGACCTGTTTTGTTGGACAAGACTCTTGAGAGTCCCTTGGACCAAGGAGATCCAACCAGTCCATCCTAAAGGATATCAGTCCTGATTATTCATTGGAAGGATTGATGCTGAAGCTGAAACTCCAATACTTTGGCCACCTGATGCAAAGAGCTGACTCATTTGAAAAGATCCTGATGCTGGGAAAGACTGAAGGTGAGAGGAGAAGGGGATGACAGAGGATGAGATGGTTGGATGGCATCACCAACTCAATGGACAAGAGTTTGGGTAAACTCCTGGAGTTGGTGATGGATAGGGAGGCCTGATGTACTGTAGTCCACAGGGTTGCAAAGAGTTGGACATGACTGAGTGACTGAACTGAACTGAATCTCCTCCACTGACACTCCATTTCTATTGGCTTTTCTAGCAAAGAGGCTTTGAGAAGAGTTATTCTTTGTGGGAATTCATGAGGAGTAATTTCAGCACTTACAACTGCACAGAGACAATTTGAGAAGGGCTCTTTGGAGAGGAATTGGATTATTTTAATTGCTGTCATTGTGGCTGGTTACTGAGCTAGTTTCTTCCCTGTCATTAGCTCTACCCTCTATTACTGAACGTCTTTGAACAGGGTCCATGTATTTTAAGAGTTTTCTAGCCTGGGAGGAGAAGAGGAAGAAGAAATGAAACTTCTGGAGTTTCATTGCTAAAGAAAGTGCTCATTCTTTCAGACGCTTTGCTATCAAATTCTTACTCAAAGTTCCTCTTTGGTGAGTTAACACTTTGCCTTACCCCTGTATTCAAATAAAAAAATAGTGTGACAAAGTATAAAGCCCATCACTGCAGTGTCTTGAATAACAGATTTTTTTTTTCTCCTGGATGAGCTCCCTTTATCCTTTCCTCCTTTCTCCATCAGGTCCAGTTCCCTTTCCAAATCTCCAAGGTAACTTGGAAAGAAACCAAAGTTACACTTCTGAAGAACAGTAAAACTTAAATCACATGACCATCACAAAATGTAAAAATATGATTTATAAATAAGTGGAGACACAAATAAATTCTTAAAAGTAAATATAAGACTATCACAAATAACAACATAAAACTGAAAATAACCTGAGTGTCAAGTGTCATAAATATGAAGGGTCAGACTGAATCATCCGTATAAAGATTCATCAACCATTTACAAGGATTTTTACAAGTGCATCCTTACTGTTTTCCACAATAGAAGTGAAAAAGATGACTCATGGTTGAGTGTGACAATCCAGATACAAATGATCATGCACAATCTTAACCCATTTTGTAAGAAGAAACCTACATAAACATAAGCCTAAAGTAATATGAGAGATGCTAACAATAACCTCTTCTAAACAGAGGAAACAGGCGACTTTTGGTTCCTTTTTTTCTTCAAAAATCCACATTTTAAATTCTTGTATAACAATTATATTCTTGTATCAAGCAAAAGGTTTAAAAAGAATGAAAACAGAAAACCAATCAAAGATAAATGAATGTTAGAGATACATGGCCCAGGCTTAGCATGTCACAAGTTAAAGAGTAGAAAAGTCTGAGTAAATCACCAAATTTTGTTTGTGCCTCAGTTCCCTTTCCTATAAAGTTGGAATTTCTGTCTTTCTTTGGCACAGAGATTTCTTGATATCAAAACATCTTCCCATAGACAACTTTGAAATGCCTTTAGCTAATGATAATTTCCCTTGCATAAATGAGGGAGTGGGTGTAAGTAAAGACAAAAATAAATTGCTCTCTGTTTCTCTGATTTCTTTTAGCTGTGTTAAAGTTTACATAACAGTTCAGGGAAAACATATACCCTCTAAATTACTCTAATACTGTTCTCTGCTAAATACTTGGAAAGTAGGAGAAGGGAGAGAAGAAAAAACTTCCTCAGTCTCAGCCCCAAATCCTACCATTGGAAACCCAGTAAAACAGTCATATTAAATATTTGGAAAACCTTCAAGTCCACATTTTCTGTTTCTAATAAGACTTTGGAGAAACAGTGTGGGAATTGTTAATTACTTGCCTGAAGACACGTAAAATAAGCGGTAGAGTCAGATTCTACTGTCAGGTTAGAGCTTGGACACTTAGTCACTAACCCACCCCACTTCAAACAAAATCTCCAAATAAATAACAGTAAGAACCAGTGAGAAGATGGTTAGGTGTCTGGGAGGAGGAAACCCTTTGGAAATAAGAAGTGAAAAAAGTAGGGTCACCACACAAGGAGAAGGAGCCCAAAGGGCAAAAGGCGAGGTGCCAGAAGTCAGGTCCTCCTTTCACAGCTGTGTCCTGGCCCAGCCCCGAGTGCCCTTTATCATGGGCATGGGGGAGGTGCCCACATGACACAGTCTGAACTGTGCCTAGGGTGACTTCCCAGTGTGTCTCAGTCAGTGGGTGGACATTACTGTGCTGAGGGCTCCCCGAATCTCTGGATTGAAAAGGACTGCCTAATAACCCTACTTGTTCAGCTATAATGTTTACATGTTGCTTCTAATTTATCTTTTGCCTTCTTTCCCAGGTTTCTGGGCTTCTAATATAAGAACATCCTGAAGCCAGCCAGGTGTTCTATCTTTGAGGAAAGTGGTTTGGAGGAGCTGAAGAACCTGCAGAAAGTCAAGGTTTACACCCTGGAAAATCCCGTGGACAGAGGAGCCTGGGGGGCTACAGTCAATGGGGTCACAAGAGTCAGACATGACTTAGTGACTAAGCCACCATCACACCCTGTTTACAACATTCTGTATTTCAGGATGTTTTCTAAAGATAGGTTACAGTATTTTGCTATGGCAACCCTAGCAAACTAACATAGATATCAAGCAAACACTAATCTAAACTAATCAAAGTAAGTATGAGTGGCTATATTACCATCACGTAAAGTAGAATTCAGACAAAAGAATATTACCAGACACAAAAAAGGATATTATATTAAGATAAAAGGGCTAGCCCAGCAAGACACAGCAATCCTAAATGCATATGTATCAAACAACAGTGCTATAAAATATGGGAAGGAAAAACTGACTGAACAAAAAGAAGTAGAAAATTTGATGATTATAGTTGGAGACTTCAGCACTTCTTCTCAATGACTAAAAGAACAACTAGCCATAAGATCATCAAGGATATAGAATTCTACAACCCTATCAGACAATAGGATATAATCAACATTTATAAAATCCATAAATAGCAGAATACATTCTCATCAAGTTACCACAAAACACATATCAAGACAGACAACATTTCAAGCCATAAAACAAACTTCAACACATTTAAAAGAATTAAAATTATACATAGTATATTCTATGTTCACAATGAAATCAAACCAGAAATAAATAATAAAAAGATTACAGGAAGTTCTTCAAGCACTTAAAAACTAAATAACACACTTCTAAATAATCCAAGGATGAAAGAAGTCTCAAAGGAATTTTAAAAATATATTGAACTGATAAAAATTAGGTCAGAATTTGTGGGACAAAGCTAAAGCAACATGGAGAGGCAAATTTATAACAATTGTATCCATACATTAGAAAAGAGGAAAAAAATTCAAATTAGTAATTTATGATGATCTCAAAAACCTGGAAAAAGATGAGCAGAAGAAACAAAACAAACCCAAGCTAAAAGACAGAAGACAATAAGAAAGATATGAACCAAAATCAATGAAATTTAAAGTGAGAAATCAATGTAGGAAGTCAAGGAAACAAAGAGCTGGCTTTTTAGAAAGGTCAATAAATCAACAAACCTCTAGCAAGACTAACTAAAAAAAATATAATAATAACAGAAAAGGCACAAATTGCTAACAACACAAATAAAACCAAGGATATCACTACAGGCCCTGTGACTCCCAAAATGATAATAAGAAAATACTAAGAATAATTTTACACAGATAAACTAGTCATTAGATGAAATGGACCAATTCCTCAAAAACACTATTACCACTCATCTTCATTGGAATCGATAATTTGAATAAACCTACAACTATTATGGAAATAGAAATCATAATTTAAAAATGCCTCCAGAAGATCTGTAGGCATATATAATTTCACTGGAAAATTCTCTTCTCTCTCTCTCTTTTTTTTACCTTACTGTCTGTCTCTTCAATGGAGAATTCAATCAAACACTTAGAAAAGCTAACATTAATCCTACATGATCTTTTCCAAAAAATGAAAGTAGAATATCTCCATTTTATGCAGGTGGTATCACCCTGCTAACAAAGCCAGATAAAGAGTACAAAAAATAATACACTCAAGATTATAGATACACAATTTCTTAATAAAATATTAGAAAACAGAATTCAGCAACATATAAAAGGAATTATGCACTATGACCAAATGGAGTTTATTTCAAGGGTGCAAGGCTGATTCAACATTAAAAAATCAATTGGTGTAATCCATCATATTAAAAGTCTAAAGAAGAAAAATAATAAAATCACATCAGTTGATTCAGAAAAAACATTTAATAAAACTCCACACCCATGTATAAAGTTCTCAGACAGGTAATAATAGAGGAGAACTTACTCAACCTAGTAAAAACATGCACAAAGGAAAAAAAAATCCCTATAAATAGCATCACAGTAATGGGGAAAGAGTGAATGTTCCCCACAAAGAGTGGGAAGGAGGGAAAGATGCCTGTTCTTCCCATTCCTATGCTACACAGAGCTAAGTTTCTATCCGGGCAATAAAGCAAGACAAGGAAACAAATGATATACAGATTTGAAAGGAAGAATTAAAACTGTCCCTATTTGTAGATTACATGATTGATTGTCTATATAGAAAATCCCAAGGAATCTTAAAAAAAAAAACCTCCTAGAACTCAGAAGTGAGTTCAGCAAAGATGCAAAATATAAGACAAAAAATACAAAAATTGGTTTATTTCTATGTGTTATTTTATTTCTATATGCTATCAAGGAACACAGAGATACCAAAATTTAAAAGAAAACTACATTCAAAAAATATAGACACACCAATCCTTAATAAAATATTAAAAACTAGAATTCAGAAGCATATAAAAAGAATTATACACTATGGCCAAACTATATTCTATGATACTATGACCAAATGGAGTTTATTGGAAGGGTACAAGGCTGATTCAACATTAAAAATCACTGTAATTCACCATATTAACAGACTAATGAAGAAAAATCATAAAATCACATCAATTGATCCAGAAAAACCATCTGATAAAATTCAAACACCCATGGGTGAATAAAGCTCTCAGATAGGAAGAGAGGAAAATCTTCTCAACATAATAAAAAGCATGTACAAAAAAAATTCCTAAAAATAGCATCATACTAAAGGGGAAAGTGTGAATGTTCTCCATGAAGACTGGGAAGGAGGGAAGGATGTCTGTTCTCCCTATACTTAGGCTGTGTGTTAGACACCTAGTTCTGTCTGACTCTTTGTGACCCCAAGGACTGTGGTCTTCCAGGTTCTTCTGTTCACGGAATTCTCCTGGCAAGAACACAGGGGTTCTTCCCAAGCCAGCGGTCAAACTCGTGTCTCCCACATTGCAGGCAGATTCCTTACAGTCTGAGTCACCAGGGAAGTCCATTCTAAAGCTACAAAGAGCTAACATTCTACCCAGGTCAATAACGCAAGACAAGGAAACAAATGATATACAGATTAGAAAGGAAGAATTTAAAATGTCCCAATTTTACATAACATGGTTTGCGGTCTATATAGAAAATCCCACAATAGCCAGGACATGGAAGCAACCTAGATGCCCATCAACTAGCGAATGGATAAGAAAGCTGTGGTACATATACACAATGGAATATTACTCAGCATTAAAAAAAACATTCATTTGAAGCAGTTCTACTCAGGTGGACAGAACTGGAGCCTATTATCCAGAGTGAAGTAAGCCAGAAGGAAAAACAACAATACAGTATACTAACGCATATATATGGAATTTAGAAAGACGGTAACGAGAACCCAGCATGCGAGACAGCAAAAGGAACGCAGACGTATAGAACAGACTCGTGGACTCTGTGGATGAGGGCAGGGGTGGGATGATTTGGGAGAATGGCATTGAAACATGTTAAGTATCATATGTGAAATCAATCGCCAGCCCAGGATTGCTGCTCGGGGCTGGTGCACCGAGATGTCCCAGGGGGAGGGAGTCGGGAGGGAGGAGGGAGGGGGGTTCTGGAGGGGGAACATATGCACACCCATGGCGATATCATGTCATTGTATGGCAAAACCAATAAAAAAAAAAAGAAAATCCCAAGGAATCTTTAAAAAAAAAAATTCCTAGAACTCATAAGTGAGATCAGCAAAGATACAAAATACAAGATAAATATATAAAAATTGGTTTTATTCCTATACACCATTTTATTTCTGTGTACCAGCAAGGAACACAGAGACACATATACATATATATGGGGCTTGTATTCTAAAAACTACAAAAATGCTGAGGAAACTAATCAAAGAAGATGTAAATATATTGAGAAACATATTGTATTAATGAGTTGGACCACAGAGTAAAGATGTCAATTCTGTTTCCCCAGACTGATATATAGGTTTAATGCAATTCTTATCAAAATCTCAGCAATATTTTGGTAAAAATGAAGATTATTCTAAAATCTACATGAAAAGACAAAGGAACTAGAATAGCTGAAATAATTTTAGAAAAGTAGAATAAAGTAGGAGGAATAAGTCTCCTCAATATCAAGATTAATTACATAGGTACAGTAATCAAGATTATGCAATGTTACATTTAAAATGGATAACCAACAAAGACCAAATGTACAGCACATGGAACTCTGCTTAATGTTATATGACAGCTTGGATGGGAGGCGAGATTGTGAGAAAATAGATACATGTATCACGTATGGCTGAGTCCCTTTGCTGTTCACCTGAAACTATCACAACATTGTTTGTTAATCAGCTATACCCCAATACAAAATAAAAAGTTAAAAGAAATTAAGTATAAAAAAAGATTGTGCAATGTTGACAAAGGGATAGAAACATAGACCCTTGGAACCAAATGGGAAACATAGATAAATTGATAAGGAGTTAATATCCAAAACATATAAAGAACACATAAAAATCAATTGCAAAAAAACACTCAGTTTTTAAATGGATGATCTGAACACACATTTTTTCCAAGACATCCAAATGGCCAACAATGAAACATAAAAAGAGGATTAACATTACTAATCATCAGGGTACTGCAAATCAAAACTGCAATGAGATATTGTCTCACACCTGTCAGAATGGCTATCATCAAAACATAAGAAATAACAAGTGCTGCAGAGAGAAGAAAAACCTTGATCACTGTTGGTGGGAACAGAACTGTAGCGTGCCTGTGAGATTTACTGGTGGAGAAGCAAGTCAGCAGTTCACAACTGGGCCTAAAGCTCAGGAGAGAGATATGACTGTAATAGATAAGATATCTGGGGATCTCCAGTAAAGAGGGAGATGACAAGAAAGAAGCAAGGAGTGGATTGAGATCTGGGGACACTAGCTCTTAGCCAGATAGAGAAAGAGGATCCAGCCACAGGTAGTAAGAACACATGCAGAAAGTTAGGAAGAAAATCAGGATAAATGACACCACTTCCTGAGAGCAAAAGGAAAGAGAGTTGTAGGAAGTATGGTTTGGTCATGGGGTCAAATGCTACAAAGAGGTCAGATATGGTAAAGATTGAGATATAGCCACTGTACTTTCATTCAACTTTTGCTTCATGGCTTCTGTGGAGGAGCAGAATCAGAAGTCAGTTACATTAGTTTCAGGAGTAAACTGGAGGCAGGGAAGTGAACATTTGGACAGAAAATTTGACTCAGATGTAAAGGAAAGGGGAAGAGGGGTACTTAGAGACTGTTGAAGCATCAAGTCGTCAAGGGAAAGTTTTTAAGGGCCTTTGTTTGTTATGCTCACAGGTAGAGGGGACAATTCCAAAAAAACCACAGAAGGCTGGAGATATACATGAGACCAGAATGTGCATATATGAAGATATATTATTTAAAGTTCGCATAGTCATGGCTTTTGTTCAAAGCCTGAATGAGGTGCTTTTCCATTAGGTTAAGAAACAAGGTAAGGTTATCTGCTCTCCTTCTCCGCATCATGCTTGACATCCTAGCTAATGCAGAAAAACAAGTAAAGAAAATAAAAAGTATACAGATTCAGAAGAAAAGCAAAACTCTCTTTGTTCACTTATGACATGATAGCCCATATAGAAAATTTCAGAGAATTGACCAAATAATTCCTGAAACTAATGAGTGATTAAATAAAAATTATAAGATACAAGGTTAATATCCAAAGTCTTGCTTTCCTATATAATAGCAATGAAAAATCATTGGACTTGAAATTAAATATACAATTTACATTAGCAAAGACAAAAAATACTTAGGCATCAGCCTAACAGAAAAATGCATAAGCCCAATATAAAGAAAACTATAATACTCTGATGAAAGAAATAAGATAATTCAATAAATGGAGAGCTATTGCATATTCAAGGATCAGGAAACTCAATATTGGTAAGATGTCAGTTCCTCTCAAATTGAGCTTAGACTCAATGTAATTTCAATAAAAAATCCCAGAAAGTTATTTTATTGATAATAACAAACTGATTCAAAGTGTATGTGGAAATACAAGAGACTCAGAATAGTCAACAATTTTGAAGAACAAGTTCAAAGACAGATACTCCCCAACTTACAGCAACCAAGAAAGAATGCAGCTGGCCAGAGAATAGAAAAACATATCAAAGGAACAGAACAGAGGGCCAAGAAAGAGAACAACACAAATAAAGTCAAGTAATCTTTGACAAAGGATCAAAGGCAATTCAATGGAGAAATGGTTGTGTTTTGTTTTTTTTTTTAAATAAATGGTGCTGGAATAACTGGATATCTACATCAAAAAGTGAATTTAGATGCAGACCTTTCTGCCACAAAAAAAACTCGAAATGGATCATATTCTCAAATGTAAAACACCAAACTATAAAACTCCTAGATTACAACATGGGAGAATATCTAGATAACCTTGTATATGGCAATGACTTTTTAAGTACAACACCAAAGACAAGACCCATGAGAGGAAAAAAAAAATTGGTAAGTTGAACTTCATTGTAATTAAAGGCTTCTACTCTATGAAAGACACTGTTAATAGTATGGGAAGACAAGCCAGAGGTTTGGAGAAAATACTTGCAAAAAACAAACCTCTTAAAGAACTATAATGTAAAATATACAAAAAACTCTTAAAATTGAACAATAAGAAAATGAACAACCTAATTAAAAATTGTCAAAAGACCGAAATAGATACCCCTCCAAGGAAGATATAGAGGTGGCAAATAAACATATGAAAATATGTCTAACATGATATGTTATCAGGGAATGCTAATTTAAAAAATGAATGGTTAAAGGAGGAACAAGAAGGCAGAGGAGTAGGTGGACGTGGAGTACATCTCTCTCTACAGATACATTAGAAATACACCTTCAGACAGAAGTGCATGCAGAATACCAGCTGAGAGTGGACAGGAGGACCTGACCAGAGGAAAAAAATATATAGAACCATGCAAAACTCAGTGGGACGAAGGAACTAGGGGAAAACACAGGAGTATTAGTAGGACTGGACCTACCCTCACCAGCGTGGGGAACTGAAGCAGGAGTCTGATCCCCACATTGGAACAACTGTCTGAGTCAGAGGAGAAACATTTACAGCTGAGAGTGAAACAGCTGACCTGCGGCAGCCTAAATGGAATGAGAATCAGACTGTCCTTGCCACAGCCGTACATATGCTGGGTAGGAATGCAGGTCTCCTGAAGGGGCAGCAGCTGGGATCTAGAGTTTAGGGACTGTGGAACAATCCCAGTGCAACGCCTGCTGTTGACTGTGGAGAGATGGACCGAGGGGATGTGAGGGAGGAGATCATGATGGGAAATGCCTGTGGAGGAAAGCCAGGCAACCATAGAAGCAAGAGGATACTGCTGAGTCATGCATAGTGGGTGGAGCCATCGCCATAGCCTCTCTCTCCCCACAAGCCAGCACTGGCAGCTGAACAATAGAGACTGGCCTATCAAATGCCTCACACACTGAACTACAGAGTAGGACCCCACCCAGGGTGCTCCTTTAGGTGACTGATGTGCCAAAATACAGAGTAGGACCCCGCCCTAGGTGCCCCTTTAAGTTCCTGATGTGCCAATCTACAGAGTAAGACCTCAGCCAGGGGAACCCCTCTGTGTGTCTGATGTGCCAAACAATAGAGAAGGACTTAGGCAAGGGAGCCCTCCAAGTGCCTGAACAGGCAGAGCTATGGAGAAAGACTGGCCAAAGGGGCCTTCTGATCGCCAGCTACAAGAGGCTCAAAAAAAGACTCTGACAGAGCCATAACTCCTTCAGTGGAGGCAGTCTGTGTCCCTGAACACTTGGCGCTGCCAGGGTCCCTGCAAGCTAAGCAGCTGTGCCCACTTCCACACCTGGCCCTCACAGGGGCAAACCCAAGCCCTCTAGGGCAGCCTCAGGAGCTAAATCCCAGTGGATGGCCCACAGGTAAAGGTGGAACTAAAAGCACAATTGAAACCCAGGGGCAGTGTGGCTAAGGAAGAAGACCCCAAACCTTTTCACCAGCTGTACAAGCTGCAGATTAAATCCACAAGATCCACAAAGCAGACTCTGTGTCTGTGGAGTATGTAAAAGGCCACTGAGAGCTCCCACAAAAGAAAACACACTAGCTCTGATAGTTGTGGACATTGGAGGCAAGAATATAGGACCAGATTAGAATCTGAGCAGCCCCCACAGCAGGTCCAGAGATCAGTACAGTGTTGGAGGGCATCCTAGGAAGGTAAGGTGAACTGGGATTCCCAGTGTGGGAAAGGACTCTAACAGCAGTGATTTAAGAAAAACATTTATTATTCTTATATTTTGACTTGTTCTGTAGATTCTTTCAGATTTCTTTTTCTTTTCCTTTTCTCCCCTCTCTGTTCTAGTTGTTGATTTTATTGGCACTATGAAATCCAATGACTCTTTTAAGCTTTTTTTTTTCTTTTTCTTCAGTCACGTTTTTTATTGTTGTCATAAACCTTTACTTCTATGTTGGACTTTTGCAGTTCTGTGGAGTTTTCCTCTTTTTTTTCTTTTCTCTTTAATTTTAATTTTTTAAACCTAATATTTTTTTTTCTACATTTATTCCTTTGTTTTCTTTCCCTACTGTTCTTTTCCCCTTGCACTTAATCTTTAAAGTATATAAATCTTCTTTATATATCTCTATTTAATGTTGCATATCTATTCTTTCTTTCCTTTCTCTCCTTTCCTCTCAGCATATTTGCCTATTTTATTGCTTTATTCCCCAATTGGCATCTTGCTTTAGTTTTGTTTTCCAGTTTGTGCTTTAATTAGTTTTGTTCTGGTAGATATAATTTTTGGTTTCCTTCGTTCCCTGGATCAAGCTATTGTACTTAATTTTTGTTGGACTGTTTTGATTTGCTTATGGGTGTATATGTATAGGCGTATATTCAGTCACAGTTTCTACTGTTGTTATAAATGTCTGTCTCTACTTTGGGCTTTTGCAGTTCTGTGGCGTTTTCCTTTATTTCCCCTTTTTTCTAACTTCTTCAGTTTTTTTTTTCTCTTTTCTCTTTTTATAATTGTAATGTTAAATTTTTTAAACCTATTATATTTCTTCTACATTTATTCCTTTGTTTGCTTTTCCAACTGTTCTTTCCCCCTTGCAGTTAATCTTTAATGTATATAAATCTTAATCTATCTCTATTTAACTTTGCATATCTATTCTTTCTTTCTTTTCTTTCTTTCCTTTCCTATCAACATATTTGTTAGTTTTGTTTTCATTGCTTTATTCCCCACTTGGCACCTTGTTTTAGTTTTGTTTTCCAGTTTGTGCTTAAGTTAGCTTTGTTCTTAATTGGTAAATATAACTTTTTATTTCCTTTGTTTGCCAGATCAATCTACAGTGCTTTATCTTTGTTGGGCTGTTTTCACTTTGCTCATGGGTGTATATGTATATGTGTATATTCCATTATTTTAATTATTATTTGCCTGATTTTCTAACTGCCATTTGGGGTTCATCTTTTTTGGACATTTGTTTTACTCTCCCTTAATGCCATAACAATCCACTTGCGGAATCTTCATTCCTAACCAGAGATCAAACCCTGAGCCTTTGGAGTGGGAGAACTGACTCCAAGACCCTAGACTACCAGAGAACTAACCCTAGGGAGTATCAAATGATGAGAACTCACACAAAGGAAACCACTTGAATACAAAACCCAGCATCACCCAACCACCAATATCACTCTGTGCAGGATGCCTCAATTAAACAACAAACAAAACAAAAATGCGAACCCAGTCATCAGCAGACAGGCTTGCCACCTCACTCAGTCTTGCCCATCAGAAGAAAAAGAACCAAACAAAACCTTAGCACAAATCTCATCCTATATGAAGCTCATACAAACCATCGGACCAACATTATAAGGTCAGAAACCAAAAGGAAGAAAGAATTCAATCTTCTTCAAGGAAAGAATTCAACTTTCCTTGAAGCCTAGGAAAAGGAGCCCTCAAACACAATAACTTAAAAAAAAAAAGAAAAGACAGAGAAATACTGCATAAATGAAGGAACAAACTAGAGACACAGAAGTCCAAATAAATGAAGAAGAAATAAGAAAATTACCTGAAAAAGAATTCAGAATAATGATAGGAAAAATGATCAAAAACCTTGAAAACAGAATGGAGAAAATGCAAGAATCAATTAACAAAGACCTAGAAGAATTAAAGAATAAGCATGCAGAGACAAACAACATAATTACTGTAATTAAAAATACTATAGAAGGAATAATAGCAGAGTATCTGAAGCTGAAGAATGAATAAGTGAGCTGGAAGATAAAATGGTGGAAGTAACTTCTGAAGAGCAGAATAAAGTAAAAAGAATGAAAAGAGCTGAGGACAGTCTCAGAGACCTCTGGGACCATATCAAACACACCAACATTCAAATTATAGAGGTCCCAGAAGAAGAAGAGAAAAAGAAAGGGCATCAGAAAATTTTTGAAGAGATTATTGTTGAAAATTTTGCCAACATGGAAAAGAAAAGAGTCAATCAAGTCCAAGAGGCATGAAGAGTCCTATACAGGATAAACCCAAGGAGAAACACACCAAGACACATACTAATCAATCTAACAGAGACTAAACACAAAGAAAGAATAATAAAAGCAGCAAGGCAGAAGCAACAAGTAACATAAGGGAAATACCATACGCTTAATAGCTGATCTTTCACCAGAAACTCTGCAGGCCAGAAGGGAGTGGCAGGATATATTTAAAGTACCGAAAAGGAAAAATATACAACCAAGATTACTGTACCCAGTGAGAATCTCATTCAAAATTGATGGAGAAATAAAAAGCTTTTCAGAAAAGCAAAAGTTAAGAGAATTCAGTGCCACCAAACCAGCTTTACAACAAATATTAAACAGACATATAGTCAAGAAATACAATATCTTGCTTATAGTTTCCTTTGTTGTGCAGAAGCTTTTAATTTTAATTAGGTCCCATTTGTTTATTCATGCTTTTATTTCCAATATTCTGGGAGGTGGGTCATAGAGGATCCCACTTTGGTTTATGTTGGAGAGTGTTTTGCCTATGTTATCCTCTAGGAGTTTTATAGTTTCTGGTCTTATGATTAGATCTTTGATCCATTTTTAGTTTATCTTTGTGTATGGTGTTAGAAAGTGTTCTAGTTTCATTCTTTTGCAAGTGGCTGTCCAGTTTTCCCAGCACCACTTGTTAAACAGATTGTCTTTTCTCCATTGTATATTCATGCCTCCTTTGTCAAAGATAAGGTGTCCATAGATGCGTGAATTTATCTCTGGGCTTTCTATTTTGTTCCATTGATCTATATTTCTGTCTTTGTGCCAGTACCATACTGTCTTAGTGACTGTGGATTTGGAAACTATAAGCAAGGTGAAAAGACAGCCTTCAGAATGGGAGAAAATAATAGCCAATGAAGCAACGGACAAACAATTAATCTCAAAAATATACAAGCAACTCCTGCAGCTCCATTCTAGAAAAATAAACGACCCAATCAAAAAGTGGGCCAAAGAACTTAACAGATATTTCTCCAAAGAAGACATAAAAATGGCTAACGAACACATGAAAAGATGCTCAACATCACTCATTATCAGAGAAATGCAAATCAAAACCACATTGAGGTACCACTTTACACCAGTCAGAATGGCTGCAACCCAAAAATCTACAAGCAATAAATGCTGGAGAGGATGTGGAGAAAAGGGAACCCTATTACACTGTTGGTGGGAATGCAAACTAGTACAGCCACTATGGAGAACAGTGTGGAGATTCCTTAAAAAACTGGAAATAGAACTGCCATATGACCCAGCAATCCCACTGCTGGGCATACACACCAAGGAAACCAGAATTGAAAGAGACACGTGTACCCCAATGTTCATCACCGCACTGTTTACAATAACCAGGACATGGAAGCAACCCAGATGCCCATCAACTGACGAATGGATAAGAAAGCTGTGGTACATATACACAATGGAATATTACTCAGCATTAAAAAAAAATCATTTGTCATTATAACTGTACTAGGAACATCTTTTAAATTTTTAAAACTTTTATATATATATATATTGTTTTTTTTCTTGTTTTTTTTCTTTTTCTTCTTTTTTTTTCTTTTTCTTTCTTTCTTTTTTTTTTTTTTTAGAATTTTTAAGTCCCATATGACCTTGCTATTTTTTTTTTCTTCTTCTTATTTCTTTTTTCTCCTTTATTTTTATTTTCCGGTTTTTTTTTTTTTTAAGTATTTTTGAGAACCCAGTCTTTACTCTAGATTTTTAATCTTTGCTCATTAGTACCTGGTATCAACTTTGTACCTTTCAAGATCCAAGCACCAGTACCCACTGCTACCTGGGAATGAGATCATTGGCTTGACTGCTTTCTCCCCATTCTTATCTCTTGCTAGTAACAGTGAGGAAACCTAGACTCACCCACCAGAAAACCACACAAGCCTTTCCACCCAGGAAACTTCGACAAACCACGCATCCAACCCCTCCCATAGAGAGGAATCCCCACAATAAAGGGACAACACAGCAAGATAAACAAGATGAAAAGGCAGAGAAATACCCAGCAAGTAAACGAACAGGATAAATACCCCCTAGACCAAACAAAAGACGAAGAGATAGGAAGTCTACCTGACAAAGAATTCCGAATAATGATAGTGAAAATGATCCAAAATCTGGAAAATAAGTTGGAGTTACAGCTCAATAACCTGCAGGCAAGGATTGAGAAGATGCAGGTAAGCTTTAACAAGGACTTAGAAGAAATGAAAAAGAGACAAAATACAATGAATAATGCAATAAATGAGATCAAAAACACCCTGGAGGGAACCAACAGTAGAATAACAGAGATAGAAGACAGAATAAGTGAGGTAGAAGACAGAATGACAGAAATAAATGAAACAGAAAGGAAAAATGAAAAAAGAATTAAAAGAAATGAAGACAACCTTAGAGACCTCTGGGACAATATTAAACGCACCAATATTCGAATCATAGGAGTCCCAGAAGAAGAAGACAAAAAGAAAGACCATCAGAAAATTCTTGAAGAGATAATTGTAGAAAACTTCCCTAAATTGGGGAAGCAAATAGCCACTCAGGTCCAAGAAACACAGAGAATCCCAAATAGAATGAACCCCAAGCAGGACACCCCAAGACACATATTAATCAAATTGGCAAATATCAAATACAAAGACCAAATATTAAAAGCAGCAAGGGAGAAGCAAAA